>JANDJT010000103.1:21222822-21235213 GCA_024331685.1 Stegophilus panzeri
ATTATTATTATTATTATTATTATTATTATTATTATTATTATTATTATTATTATTATTATTATTATTATCATCATCATTATTATTATTATTATTATTATTATTATTATTATCATTATTATTATTATTATTATTATTATTATTATTATTCTTTCTGCAAGTGTTATAATTCCCTGCTCTGTTTTGGTCCCTGTGTGTCCTGCAGCTCATGGCGCTGATGGTGAACGTGTTCTGGATGTTGGCGCTGAGTGCGTGCTCGGTGCTGACGGTGCAAGCGGAGTGCACTAAGGAGTGCGCACTCTGTCTGTACAGCTCTTCAGCGGCGCAGCAAGCAGACAGCAGCACCGGGGTACAAACGCAGTCATATGTGTTATTTGCAACAGTGCATATTTACCTGAGATAAAATGACAAAGGCAGATCAAATAAGCACACAATATACAACAAAGTCTATTCATTTGATCGAAACTATACAATTTATATCACTTACAGCTTAAAAATGAACTGTAGGTGTTAATCATAGTAGGAAATACATCAACAGTGTCATTTCATACTGTTCAGTTACAGTAATTAAGTACGTCAGCGTTACGTTTAGGACCTGTAGTGTGTGTGTGTACCTTTTAGAGTAGCTTATTTAACTATAGGTGGTAATTCATTCAGGTTTAAGTCTTTTATTTCTCTTATACCAAAACAATTTGTCCTTGATTGCATTTTTATTTATTACAAGAGTATGATGTATTTGGTTTTTTTTTTCCATTTATAGTTACATTTAATGTCGTGGAACGTCCGTAAAACAAGTGAGTTCCTGTTCTCACTTACGTTATAGCAGCTATGAAGAGTCGTTCCCTCACCCGCCGATCTTTTCTCTCTCGCTTGAAGTTAATAAGACTAAAAAGAAAAAGAAAAAAAAACACAGCTTGTCTTTTTCGTTGAAAAAAAAAAAAAAAACCTCCGACACTGGAGACTCCTCGTTAAAAAGTCTCCTTTTTAGGAATTAGCTGCTTAGCTGTTACTATAGAAACGGTGAAGTACTGAAGCGAGCGCATTAACGTAAACCTGGGATTTGGCTTGCGGCTGGAAAGACTATCCGAGCTATCCGTGCTGTTATAGGAAATGAATCGACCCCTTCTGACCGATCGGATTCGCTGCTACGAAACTGTTCTAACTTTTTAAAATAATGAAATTTGAGAATAATTTGTAAATAAAACACCGTGTCAAAGCAGAATGTTGACATCATTTTGTTCTGATATAAACGGATCGGTGTTTTGCCGCAACGAAGAACTTGATTCTTTAAATTAGACATGATTGAATCAAACGTTTTGCATCTATTTGCCTGATTATGGAAGACCTGGGATTTGAAACTGCATCACCACTGAACCCTGATCGGCGCAAACAGACTGCTGTGGAAGCTCTAAAACGTTAAATGGGTTTGCGTATGAGAGAGGATTATGCAGCTGTTCTCTCCTCTGTGTGCCGTTGGCTCCGAGCCCTGCGTTTTCTCCGCATTATTCCAGCTGTTTGTACAGATGCTCTTGCTCGCAGTATTGTTTTATCTTTATGCACCTCTGCGTGTTTGTTTTCCTGTTGGATTAAAGCGCCATGTCAGGAGCAGAAGGTGATTATCTTTATGATAGGCCTTTGGTGAGATATGTGCAACACGATGGTGTAAAGTTTATTGACCTTAATCTAATAAAACTTCATAGTTAGGAGTAATGAATGGAATGGAAGGAAGCGAAGCAGCAGGTTGGGCTTCCAGGCTCCGTGTGCCAGATAGTGGGGACTCCGGCTTTCATCAGCGAGCGTGTGGGTTTCATTCAGCGCGTGGGTCTCAAGGCAAGATGAGTCAGTATGAAGCACATCTTCATTTAATGATGACTGAAAGATAAATTTACAGTAGCCAACAATTTTATAGGATACAATTTACAGCTGTTTCAGTGCAATAATGTGTGATGTAATATGTAATATGAAACGTTCAGTATGATTCAGGGGGGGAAAAAAAAGTGTTAGTATTGAGAACCGAGGAGCCCTGTTTTCTTACCAGGACTGACGGATACAGAGGCCACGCCCCCTTCACTAGGACTGATGGCACAGAGGCCACACCTACTTCGCTTGACTTCATAGCACAGACCCATTCCCTCTTCACTGCAATTGGCAGGCCTCATTTAGGCCACGCCTCTTTCACTGGAATTGACAGTCTTTCACTAGGATTGATGGCACAGAAGCCACGCCTCCTTTACTGGGAGGGGCAGACACAAAAGATACGCCCTCTTGTTTTAGTGTGGCGGTTACTCTTAATGTTCCAAATAATTAGACATCAAGTGATTTTAAATTTAAAATGCCATATTACAATAAGAAATTCCCACCGGAGAACTTCCTAACATGTCGCTGAGTATCTTCGCATCTGTGTTTCCTCTTCAGCCCTGCACACTCGAGTGTGGAAGCAGCGTGGACCTGAGGAAGCTGGGACTCTGTCGGAACGCTCTGACCGAAGACGAGCGTGCCACCGTGGATCAAAAACCAGAGCCTGACAGCGCCGAGCACCTTCTGGCCAAGAAATACGGCGGCTTCATGAAACGCTACGGTGGCTTCATGATGAAGAAGACCTCAGAAGACCTCACGAAGGACGAATCCGACGGAGTTTCCGAGGAGGAGCTGGGCATCCTGAGGCTGATCCTGAGGGCGGGCCTGAACGCCAACGAGCCGGGCAAGGAGCTCCAGAAGCGCTACGGAGGCTTCATGCGCAGGGTGGGCAGACCGCAGTGGCTCGACGAGAGCAAAAATTACGGCCTTCACAAACGCTGGGAGGACGAGGGAGCGGAGAGCGTGTTGCCCGAGACGCACAAGAGATACGGAGGCTTCATGGATTAGGAGCCGATGCGAAGATTCAAAACGGACACTCATCGTCGTAAAACAATCCCAAATGTGTGCAAAGCTTACGACTTCATGTTAATTTATTATTAATGTATTAATACGTGCCGAGTCGTTTTCTTTTTTTCCTATGTGCGATTCTTTGCTATGGGTGATTCTTTGAGCGACTCTTTTAAGTGAATCAGTTTAGTGAGTCAATTTGCAAGCAAATCCAAATGTTTTATGTTTTATTTTATTATTTGAATAGTGTGTACTTTTCTTCAACGACAATAAAAAAAATATACGTTAAGCAGAGTAAATTGAAATAAGAGCCTCTGTTATGTTTATTATGTTTTTTGTTGTCTTGCTGAATTATGGTGCGTTAATAGATTCACAAATCGAGCTTTGAGAGATTCAACAATTAAACTCAATTTTGTCTATTTTTTAATATGCCGTAAATGTAATAATGTCATTAAAAAAACTTTTAAAAAACTTGTCATGTAGATTAACAATAATAATGTGAACCCACGCTGTAGCTTGTTTAATGGTGAACCAAACGAATCAGCATTCGATTCATTTAAATAAGTAGTTCAAAAGAATCAAATCGCTCAAGTGACTCGTGATGCCCATCACTTCTTTGCTAATGACTATATCTGCCTAATAAAGTCTGTTCGGTAGTTTAAGTGTGTGTGTTTTAGTGGTTTATGTTAACGTCTATGCCATGCCTATATCTATACATCCCTGATTTTTGCACAATAATCACAACATTGCTTTCTCCATCAGGTAGTGAAGTGATTCGTTACACAAAATCAAGTAAATTGTTTTTATCTTTGAGTATGTGCAAGATTTCATCTAAGTGTTGATGATGATGTTGTGTATCTTACGTTTATCTCATGATGTGTTTCAATCATTTCTGACAGATTGGCTGTACAGAGTACAATAAATTTATCTGACTGCAGGAATCAAACGTGTGAGCTTGGGGTTTTTGGGTTATTTTGGTGAAATTAATCCGAATCATTGTGCACACCACCACTGCAACTTCACCACATATCCCTAAGTTCACGCAAGCAAGTCAGTATCGCTACTGTTGTACCTTGTGGGCGTGGCCTGTCCAGGGTTTTTGTAGTTCTGATGAAGCTAGGTAGTAGCTAGTAATATCTAGTAATATCTCTTATAAAGCTAACTAGTCAAACTGTTTGATTTACATGTTACACATTTAGCTTTGTTCTAGCTTGGTTGGCAAAGCAAGATTAGCGAAACAAAGCTAACTGCACTAGCTTCATATGTACTCTCAGCAGACGAGTGACAGGATACGATGAAACTGCAGTTATAAGTTCGTTGACACCCCACCCCACCCCCTCCCATTTTGGGCACATTAAAACGTAAATGGAGACGAATTGCTGGACCACGAACGTGATAGGATTGGTCCGAGGTATCATTAGGATGTGTCGCTTTATCGCATCATACCTAATTTGCATAGAACTCTGCAATCTCAATCTAATTGTTGTTTTGTCGCTTCTGTACACTCTGCTCAAACTTTTCCAAATTTTCCAAATTTTCAACTCGCATGCTAATACCGCCGTCGACGCCGCCATATCGTAGATCGCTAACTAGCCGAGCCGAATCTCCGCCGTAACTCGGCATCGTATAGCTGCTTTGCATTCTGGGACTTTGAGTCCACAATTTGCAGCAATGTCTCTAGTTTTTCTAGGCTGGATTTCTCATTAAGATGACGTTGCTGGAAAATGTTAAACAGGAAAAAGACGCTCTTGTTCTTTTTGTCTTTAGGAGCTAACGGCATAAACCTGACTGCTATCACTAACGTATGAAAGCTCCCTCCATTTTTATCCATGCTAGCAATGACAACGTCCCTTGTGTGATACGCAAAGCGACTAACTTCTGACAGGAATAACGAAAATACGTCACCAACCTACAAATTAGCACCAGAACTGCTAAACATTTCCAACTTAGATGTAATGTGTGTTCGGGGTGGAGTTTTACTTTAACTTAGTTTATTAATCTATACAGTCTAAAAGGGTGAAAAGAAACAATCCAAAAGCAACACATGAAAACAAACTGATTCATTCACACCCTACATAGTGCCCGAATCCAGTTCGTTTACTACTTAGAAGAAAAGCAGTCGATTTGGGACGCGCCCCGGAGGAACAGTCACGTGACTCAGGTCTGTATTTCGCAATGGACGTGTGAGAGCGAATTAAACGCAATTCGGATCTGTTTAACACCTACAGACTGAGCAGGTAAGCGCTACAGACTTCAATACTTGTTCACGATGACGATTATTTTCTTTAAGGATTGTTAAATTAAGAATTGTTTGTTTAACACAAATAACACTATATGTTATCTACACCGTCAAGCTTCCTGTTTATAAATATGCAATAATCCTTCTTCGCTTTTCTCGTCTCTCCTAAACATAAAACCAGATAATTCAGATATAAAGCCTTAAAATCTAGGATTTAAACAGTTTAAAATGACCTTAATTGTGCTGTTAGGTGTATAGTTGACGTTTTAATTCATTCTCTGTGTTAAAGGGACTCTGAAAAGTTAAATATCGCGATACTTGCTGAGTTTCGTTAAAATGTTTCAACTATCGCGATATTTCAGGAAACAGTACATTTTAAAATGTAATATGACGGTTCCTCTTAGACCCAAAATGTCACAGACTTCTTATGTTATGTTATGACATTTGTAATTAAAAGTAAGCATTACAAAACAAAAATGAATCTTTTTAACTTTTTAAAGAGAATATATAATGATATATGTTTAACTATGAGAAAGGGTTCTACCAAGAACCTATTTTCTGGAATTAAGAACCATTACTGATCCAGTAAACCTTTTAAAGAACCAAAATAAGCTTTTATTTAAAAAAAAATTATTATTATTATTTAGAGCGAATATATTACTCCAGACTACGACTCGTTATTTTCGTCTTAATATCTAGAACCTGTCAGGCTTTTAACATTTATCTACCCTGGTAGTTGGTGCACGCTGAGTTCTTCGAAGGTTCTTTAAAGGTTCTAGGTCTCGCAAAAGGAAATTTGGAAACTTTCAGAGAGGAAGACACTGTTGTAGGGTTCTACATAGAATCTTACACTCTTGATTGGGTTCTGTACTGGAAAAACGAATGGTTCTTAGCCTCCTAAAAGGTTTCTACGTGAAAGCGTTGGTAGGGAAACACTCTGTTGTACTGTAGGACTTTACACAGAACCTTCATCTCTCGTATTAAGAAATACGGTTCTTTAAGACTTTGTTGGTTTATTAAAGGTTCTTATCTTTGTAAAAGGGTTCTACTTGGAACCTCCCTGATATGGAAACACTCTTTTGTAGAAAATTAGGTTCTTCTATTTAAAAAAAATAATAATCATTTGTTGTATGGTTCGACATAGAATTATACACACTATTAATATTTAATAGAATTGTATTATTTTATTCAAGCGTTCTACTTGAAAATGTTTTGTTGTAGGGTTCAACATAGAGCCTTTAAGGATTTCTCCCTAAAGAGACAACTGGAGATTATTTAAGAGATCTAAATTTTCTAAAGGGTTTAGTTTGTTTTGCAGTTTGAGGGTTTTTTTTGGGGGGGGGCGGGGGGAACAAATGAGTAGTTTAATGTTATGAGGAAAACTGAAACCCCAGTTTTATACAATATTTACAAAAATGAAAGTATTTCATGAGAAATAGAAGAGAAAATGAAATGACTGATAAAACCTTTTTTTTTTAACCAGTCAGCAGTGTGAGTAATAATGGAGTGGGAAATGGATGAACGAGAGTCAGGAACTGATTAACGGTGGAGAAAAATGCCGTCAAGCTAGATTGAGGTTACAGAAATGGAAAAATCATGATCAGGAGTTGATTTCTAATCTCATTGTGCCGCTGTTGATGTTCACAGCCTCTCTCTGAATTAATCGATTAAGCTGATGAACGTTCTAGATCTGCTCCGGAAAGAGTCTCGTACGGGCACGTGCTTTCTCACCTCGATGACGTCGTTTCACCGTCCTCTCGTCTCCTCCGTCAGGTCACACGGGTGGCGTTCAGCATGAATTTTCTCCTGGAGACTCTGCATGTGCTGCTGCTGTCCGTTTACTATGTCCTGGAAGCCTTCGTGAACTTCCTGCTGCCGGTGAGGAAGAAGAGCGTGGCCGGGGAGACGGTGCTGATCACGGGGGCGGGCAGCGGAATCGGACGCATCATGGCCACCGAGTTCGCCGGAATGGACGTCACACTGGTGCTGTGGGACATCAACCTGGACGGTTTGAAGGAGACGGCTCAGGCGGCTAAAGAGAAGGGCGCTCGGAGCGTGCACTATTATCAGGCCGACTGCAGCGACCGGGCCGAGGTGTACCGGGTGGCCGAGCAGGTATGATCTCATTCGGTGAGCAGAATTATATACAGTAGCACAGCCTTCTGTCCTGCAACCTTAACTAACTAATTAATAAAAAAAAATTAAAAAAGGAAGCCTAATGACATGGGCACTAGGATGTTTCATGACTCTCCAAGAGATTTATACCATACACGATGTGTGTCATGGTTTTATATATACTCTGAAGTATTTCTGAAGAAATTTCCAGAATATCAGTAGTGTATATACTGGAAAAAAAAAAAGAATAATAATAACAATTCTTTATTCAATGACTCTGAAAATAAAGATATAAACAATTAAAAATTTTTAAAAGAAAATGAAAAATTGCTGAACACAGATAAAGAGAGGGGGGGAAAAAAACCCCCCAAAAAAACATTTTATCAATGTCTTAATAAATCATAATATCTCAGAAAAGCATATTGTGACAAATATTTTATATATAGTGTGTAGAGTACAGGTGCGTCTCAAAAAATGTGAATATCATGGAAAAGTAATTAACAACCCCCCCACCTCCACCCCCTTGATATAATGTATTTCCAGGTCAGACAGGAAGTCGGTGACGTCACAATCCTCATAAACAACGCTGGCATTGTCACCGGCAAGAAGTTCATGGATTCTCCAGACGCCCTTATCGAGAAGACGCTCCAAGTTAACACGATGGCTCACTTCTGGGTATTTACCTTGTTTTCTAGAGTAATATAGTTTGTCTGACATTTCACATCATGAGCAGTAACTATAAAGGGATAAAAACTATAGGGAAAAAATGTCTTAACTTGTAAGCGTTGGCATATTGATTGTGCTCCTATGGCGTGAAGTCTTGTAATAAAACAGTGTTCTATTCCTTCCTTCTTTTTTTTTCCACCACTAACAATTTTTTTCTTCATTAAAGAATGACACATTGTACTTTTTTATCCATTTTTAATTACGTTTAATGCTGTGGAATGTCTGTGAAGCATGTCTCGCTTACAGTAGATCAGCTATAAACGGTCCTACCTTCATTCTCATCAGCCAGTCATACAGGAAGTATGAACACCCTTTTCAGGTGAAGATTTACAAACGGACGTTTTATCAAAGTTGTTCCTGTTTCAGACGTATAAAGCATTCCTTCCAGCCATGACGGAGAAAAACCACGGCCACCTGGTCTGTATCGCCAGTTCTGCAGGACTGATCGGTGTTAACGGTCTCGCAGGTAACGTGTTCGCGGTTCCCCGAGAAATAAAACGATGGCTTAAATGTTCAGTTTTGCCCTGAAGGTGTGAAGCCAAAACCTGTTGACGAACCTGTTGTTCAGCGATTTCAACCGTTAATGCATAAATTGTTTAAGACTTTGAGGGCAATGTGACAAAAATATCACATTCTGGTTCTTAAACAGGTTTGTAGACGTAGGTTTGTGAACAAATTGCCAGGAACAAAAGGTTAAAACATTATTTGTTTAATGTCTTCAATAAAAGAATTAAGTCATAAATTATTATTTAATGAATATTTAATATAAATGCAGTTGTGCCCAGTTGTTTTGTAATAGTTGTTCACGAGTCCCTCGTTTGTCCTGAGCAGTTAAACTGCCCGCTGTTCTTCAGAAAAATCCTCCAGGTTCTGCACATGCTTTACTTTTCCAGCATCTTCTGCATGTTTGACTCCTTTCCAACAGCGGCTATATGACGTTCAGATCCGTCTTATCACACTGAGGGACTCGTGCACGACTATTACAAAAGGTGCAAACATTCACCGATGCTCAAGAAGGCAACACGGTACATCGAGAGCCGGGGGGGTGTAAACTTTTGAACAGGATGATCGGTGTAAATTGTTAGTATTTTGTCTTCTGGGAGACATGTAAATATCTTATTTAGCTTCTGAAGGGTGGTACTAAATGGGGAAAAAAACCATCTTTAAACAAAATAACAAAATTTTTGTGTGTTTGTTTATTTATTTATTTATTTATTTATTTACCCTGTCCCCTTCGAAATTATTATATTTAGGGGTCCAAGCACTTAAAGTAAACTTTAAGGAAACGTCGATAAATCAAAACACAAACCAGGTTTTGCTTCACAGATCCTTGGGACACCGCCGTTTTGAGAAGCGCTGTATTAGCGTTCATGCTAATGCTAAGTTTTAGCTCCAACCAAAATATTTCATTGTCTTCCTTCAGATTATTGCGCTAGCAAGTTCGCCGCCGTGGGCTTCGCCGAGTCCGTGGCCCTGGAGCTCATAGCCACAGGAAAACAAGGCATCAAGACGACTATAGTGTGTCCGTACTTCATCAGCACAGGGATGTTCGACGGCTGTGGCACAAAGTGAGTGATCAGGCAGGGAAACCTTCTGGTGCAGGGTTCTACACAGAACCTTTAACGCTTTGAGAAATCGTGTAAGAAGCTGGTTGCTGTTGTGAAATTACACCTCAGGATTAATTGTCATTCGATGACCGATTAAAATCGTCTTTTATATATCAGTAAATGAAATCAGTCTCTTTAGACTCTGAGAGATGAGTGTTGATTTGATTCTTTCTTTTTTTTTTTTTTTTTTTTAAATAATGGAAGCTCTGGCAGTAGTGCGGCATTATGTTAATGCACTCGTTCTGGTGCGTTATCGTTCCTTTAGTAACCACCAGAACTTCCTCAGTGAAAATACGTAGCCCCGGATTGGTGGTATCACTAGAGCGTACCTCTTTCACATCACCTGACACGCGTGCTCATCTGTTTTGTTTTGTTTTGTTTTGTTTTATTTCTTCAGATGGCCACGTTTGCTTCCCGTCCTGGAACCCGAGTACGTCGCGAAAAAGATCATGAACGCCATTCTGACAGACCAGACCTTCCTTTTAATGCCAAGGGGCATGTACTTCTTAATGTTTTTGAAAAGGTAAGTCCATACGGGAAAGCTTATAGCGCGTTATGTGGCGTTTTCCGGTTTTAAATGTAGAACAGAAACGTAAAAATCCCTCAGAAATGTTCTTTCACGGCACTCTGTCAACTTTCTGATCAAAAAAAAAAATATATATATATATATATATATATATATATATTACACCATGTAGGCATGGTTAATTTTGGTTTCTCTGCCCTATGTCGTGCACTACATAGTCAAATTTGCGAGTTATTTGGAGTTCACCCTTCCAGAAAGAGTCACGTGACCTAAATCATGCGCTACTTTAATAACGAATGACATCAGACATTATTTAACAGTTATGGAGAATCTCCAGTGTCAGTGCTTTAAGGTTATCTATAAGCTAGCGTGCTCCCAAAACAAACAGTGTCTCTCTCTCTACCACCGATACGGATCAGCAATTTTGATGACATCATCCTGCACTTCACCTTCACTCTCTACCATAGAGTCTGAAGTGTCCCACCTCCAACATCATAAAACTCCACGGTACTAACCGTAAAGTACGGCGTAGCCCAGGCTGTGAGGTAAGCTGAACATTATTGGATATTTAAAAAGGGGGAGGAGTCCTGCCCTGACTTCCTGTTTCGGTGGAAATAACGCTGCGCGTTTCACGGCGCTTCACGGAGACTCAACTTTGTGGTTTCTCGGTAACATAAACAGAACAAAAGAGACCAAGAATAGCTGCTATAATGAACGATCCACAGCTTTAAATGTAGCTATAACTGGATAAAAAAACAAAACAAAACTGTAATCGTTGTCAAAATCGTTGCTGTGGTATAAAAGGGAATAAAAACGCTACGGTATTAGCTGCTAAAGGAAAAATAATCAACGTTGGCGTGATCACAGTCGCTTGTGCCATCACACCACCTCGTTGTTGATTGTTTTCCTGTAACAGCATGACGCAGAGTGGTTTTTTTTGTTTGTTTGTTTGTTTTTTTTATTCCTTTATGTCCACTGCTAAACGTGCTACGTAAATAAAATAGAAGTGAATTGAATCGGTATTAGATACCGGTTTAGTTCTGTGCAAGCTGTACACTAAAGTAGTGTTCACACATTATAGATCTAAAGACTACACGTTTGCATACACCTTGAAAAATCTGCAAAATGTACACATTTTTGAAAAAAAAAAGGTGGGGGGGAGAATCATAATAATTGCATGTTGATTTTTTTTTATTATTTTTTTTTTTTATTTAGTCCTGCCCTCAATAAACTATTTCACATAACAGATGTTTACATATAGTCTACAAGACACTTAATAACCGAATTTACACAAACGAACCAGTTTACACACGCTTGAACAAAACCGTTTCGAACGAAACTCCTATAAAGTCTAAAGACGTCGTGCTCGAACCTTTTGTCTAGACTATATCTGAGGTTTTTCATGACGTTTTCCAGACAATACTGTATCTCTTGCTCAGAAAAAATCTCATTCAAAAAGTGTTTTTAATGTCAGTCGTGTACAAGCACAAAAACAGCCCATCGGGATTCTGCAGCTCGTCACCAGAAAAGTGTACACAAGATATCAGACGGGTGAAAACTAGGGGTTAGACAACTTTATTTATTTATTTATTTGTTTGTTTGTTTGTTTGTTTGTTTGTTTGTTTATGTTACAAGGTGACCAGTAATTCAGAAACGTAGTCAACTAGTTGTCTTTTTCCATGGTGAAGCCTTGTGCGTCGATTTTAAAAAAAAAAAAAAAAGTTACACACAGGTCCATAGAGGACACAAATGTCCATGTCCAAAAACTTTCACTCTCCGTGTCCTCTTTCACTGCCGTCGATTTAATAAATAAATAAATAAATAAATAAATAAATAAATGATCATAATTACCCAACATTCATTTTCAGAATTGTAACCCTTTAAATGCTGGTTTGTTTGCACAATGCCGTAGATGTTTGTTTGTTTGTTTTTGTTTTTTTAAATGGAAAAAAAGAAAGATAGTAATTATTTTCCACATACTAAATGCTAAGCAGATGTTTTTACTTTGATTATTACAGTCTTTGATATATCGATGATTTAACAACCATATAAATGTTGAGTCATTCATATTATTTATGCAGTGTCAGATTGTAAAATAAAAACCACTCAGGTCAATAAAGGACAAACATGTCCCCCCCCCCGTGTCAAAAAACCCTTATAGAAATATTATATATTCATATTTTTTTCCCACTTTCTCTGATTTTTAAAAAAAAAAAATTATTATTATTATTATTTTTTTACCAGCATCAGTTCTGATCATAATTACCAAACATTCATTCATTTTCAGAATTTTAACCCTTTAAACGCCGGTTTCTT
>JANDJT010000103.1:21259067-21274807 GCA_024331685.1 Stegophilus panzeri
TGGGCCCTTGAGCAAGGCCCTTAACCCTCTCTGCTCCAGGGGCGCTGTATCATGGCTGACCCTGAACTCTGACCCCAACTTCCTGACATGCTGGGGTATGTGAAGAAAAGAATTTCACTGTGCTGTAAGGTATATGTGATCAATAAAGACTCATTGTCATTATTTCACAATGCGAGAGAGAGAGAGAGAGAGAGAGAGAGAGAGAGAGAGAGAAGGGCTGTTTTGCCTTTCCTTCTTATAGGCATAATGATAAATCTCCTCTAGTGATGTCTTGAATTATTGTGTTTTTATAGGCGCTCTGGTAGAACCGTATTGTTTCTACTTCTGTAGTGTTTGTTTGAGAAATGTCTCACTGAATGAAAAGAATGATCAATGATCCTGAGGCATGAGGCACACTGGATGAGATGGTAATCCATCACACACACACACACACACACACGCATTCACACATTCATTCACACATTCATTCATATACACATTCATTCACACACTCGTTTACACCTAGGGGCAGGTTTAGCCAATCCACCTACTATACATGCATGTTTTTGGGAGGTGACACAGTGACCTCAGGCTCTGTGGAGCAATGAAGAAAGAACAAAGAAGAAAGTATAATGTTGAGGTTTTTTTTTTCCTATGGTGAAGACATTTATTTAACATTTATAGAAGGAGTCTCTGGGAGACTCCGAATTTCAGCTCTCATTTCCTCATATTCACATCTAGATGCCTTTAAGAACATTTATGAACAAAGGGAAGTGGTGGCTCAGCGGTTAAGACGTTGGACTTCTGATCAGAAGGTTGTGAGTTCAAATCCCAGCACTGCTAAGCTGCCACTCTTGGGCCCTTGAGCGAGGCCCTTAACCCTCACCTGCTCAGATGTATAAATGAGATAATTTGCTTTGTCACGGTCCTCAGGACAGAGAAGCTCAGTAATGTCTTAATGAGGGGGTCATAGTGGTCTCCCGCGGAGTCTGCATGTTCTCCTGGGGGTTTCCTCCGGGTACTCCGGGTTGTAGGTTGATTGGCGTGTCCGAATTATCCGTAGTGTGTGTGCGATTGTGCCCTGTGATTGGTTGGCACCCACCCACCTGGGTCTCCCCGCGACCCAGTGTAGGTATGGAATGGAACAGTTTCTTGAACCAAAACCACGGTGTAATTTCAATCCGAAATGCATCCTGATACTTTGATCGTGTACACATACAGTATACCTATACATGATACACGTGTTTTATGCACTGACGTTTTTTTTAAATCAGCGTAACACGTCAGTAAAACGTCACCTCAGCCTTTATCACATGCAGCTAGGTTGACTTCCTGCAGTCCGTGATTAATGAACTCCATAATTGCATTGTTCTCTGCAGCTGATATCCGTAGAGATCTGGGAAGACGTGTGTGTGTGTGTGCGCGTTCTAAAGCAGTGATCCATCCTAAAAGAGGAAATGACCTACTTTAGAACCTGCTGCATTTTAAGCAGTAATAATTGCTGACAAATTATGAAGCTTGCTCAGACTCAAGGAAGCGTTGGGAGAATAAATCTCTATGTTGCTGCGTTGTAGCTCGGCTTATACAGTCCCTCGTGAAAATATCGGAACGTCAAGGCCCGTTCTTTTGTTGTGAGACGACAGATCCGAATTTCAGCTCTCATTTCCTCGTATTCACATCTAGATGCGTTTAAGAACGTTTAAGAACAAAGGGAAATGATAGCTCAACGGTTAAGACATCTGATCAGAAGGTCATGAGTTCAAATCCCAGCACTGCTAAGCTGCCACTGTTGGGCCCTTGAGCGAGGCCCTTAACCCTCACTTGCTCAGTTGTTTAAATGAGATAAGGGAGTCTGCCAAATGCTGTAATGTAAGAACTTAGAACGTGACACCTCTTGTGGCAGACCGTCCGATTTTTAGGTGAGCAAAAGTAATGGAACAGACCGTTTTTACAGTAAATTAAAGTAAACAACACTTGGTTGCATATCCCTTGCTCGCAATAACTGCGTCGAGCCTGAAACCCAGTGACATCACCGACATCACTGTTGCATTCTCTCTTTTGTGTGTTGCTTTTCCAGACTTTTACAGCAGCCTCTTTCGGTTGTCGTCGTCTTGCTGTATGACGAAGTTCCTCCCGATTAATCTGGATGCGTTTCTCTGTAAACTGGCAGACAAAACATTCCTGTAAACTTCTGAATTCATTCTGCTGCCACAGTCATGAGCTCCGTCCTCAATCAAGATTCGTTTTCAAGATTCCAGAAGCAGCCGTGCAAGCCCAAGCCGTGACGCTACCTCCACCATGAGCTTGATGAGATGTTTTGGATGTTTTGAGCAGATCCTTTCTTTCTCCACGCTTTGGCCTTTCCATCACTTTGGTAGAGGTTCATCTTGGTTCCAGGACTTTCAAAATTCCAAATTGTTGTACCGACTTTGCCTGATGCATGTACACTGGCTCTGATTGATTTTCCCCACTTTTCTCTGCTTCACAATGGCTTGCTTTTCTCCCACAGACAGCTCTCTGATCTTCATGTTGGTTTATCCTTTTTAACAGCAAATGCAGTCTTCACAGGTGAAACCCAGGGCTCAAACCAAGAGTATTAACACGCACACCTGGGCAGCAAGAAATCACTCACATGTTTCAATATCTTTGCTCACTTTTTAAAAATTGGCTGGGTTCAAACAAAAGGTGCCAATCTCGAAATTGTTTAACAGGTCTAGATGTAAATATGAGGACACGAAAAGCTGAAATTCTGATCTGTCGTCTCGTATTCATCTTTTGCTCTCAAACCCAAACAATAGAATTGGCCTCGCTGTTCCGATACTTTCGGAGCGGGCTGGAAACACTTACGGCGACACGTAGCGAAAGAAGCGTTGTTTATTATCGTTGTGGTATAGCAGATCCCTTATGTAGATGTGAGGAGGTAAATATAATATAATAAGCATTGTGGGATCAAAGTCGCTCGATTACGCAACTCGTTTTTGACTCACAAACGCGACATCTGCTCGCTTCTCGTTTGCTTCGTGCCGCAGTCGGGGAGAAACATGGCCTCGTTTTATTTTTCTCTCTTTCTTTTCTCTTTGCTGTGAAGGCGCCTTTAGGTAACATTGCTTTTAAAAGAATCCTGGCGCGTCAGCTCGGCGTGAGCGTCTCGTCTCCAAACAGCCAGATGTGTCGGGTTTAAAGCGAATATATATGCATCACAGCTGCACGTTCAGACGTTCAGCTGGAACGGGGCTTGGCGTGAAATGAAACACATTTACGATAGAATGCACCGTACTGTAAGTGGTGCTTGCAGTGCAGAGTTGCTCAGAGTCGGTGTGCAGGAGCTGCATTGGCCTTGAATACCAATGATGACAACGCTCCGAGGATAATCAGCTCTCACTCCTTTCACTCCGCGCTCGCCGTTCAGGGCCAGATGGCATTAGCATTAAATTTTGCAGCAAGGATGTGAGTTTTATTGTTTGTTTCTACTGCACAGGAGCAACAGCAAACAGCAAAAACAAAACCCCACCAACATCTGAGCAGGAGTGGAAAAGACATGAGCTGTTGTACTTCATTACTGCGGATAAGTGTTGCTGTGGTGTACTTATTTCAATTGAATACTTTTTGAATGTACATCATTACATTACGTCAATCCAACGCGCTCGGTTTAGCATCCAATCAAGTTCATCAGTGTAGTTCATCATCTGCTCCGACCTTCTCTTGCTACATGAAGTCATAGCGCTGTAGCCATTTGAACATGGACAAGCGACTCAGGCCCTACCTCACTAAAATGTTTCAGTATGCTGGAGTAAACAGGGACTCGTCTAAAGTGAAGCGTCTCCTTTACGTCCCCAACAAGACACGGCCTCCATCTCCTGTTGCTAACACGAACTGTCTTATAGTTAGCCAGAGCCAGTTTGCTATGCTAATGCTTGGTTAGACTAGCATCCTTTACAGCAGCTAGCAAAAATTTGTTTAGGCGGCTAGTCGAATTCTAGTGGGGTGCGATTTTACCTGGGGTGTGCTGCGGCACTGCTCCACTGCATGAATCTGATGGTTTGAGGTATACGTATGTGTTATATGTATATATATATATATATATATGTATATTAGCTCCAATACTTCAAAAAGGAGGTGGAGACGGATACGGTTTTCTTGGAGAAGAGGTGAATTGCTCTCTCTCTCTCATAGCTAGCAGAAAATAAGTGCAAATTACCACAATAAGCACAGCAACAAAGAAACAAACAAAAAAAAAAAAACACAGGAGACTCGATACCTAGCTGAATCAAGCAATCAAGCATGCTAATGTTAGCTAGCTACCAATTGAGCCACTGAAATGTCTTACCTGTTCCGCAGAAGAAAAGATAAAACATCTCCATGTCAATCTTCGATCCCTTCAGATCTCGGAGTTTTCTATGCCTCTCAAAAGCCATGCGGATATTTATTCTCGTTTTAGCACGGGCTCTGTCGCGTTCCCTTTTTGACTGCAGGCTCTCTGTAGTTTCAGGCTTATTGGTTCTGACAGCAGCCGAGTCCCCAGATATCAAAGATGATTGTGTTTAGATCTATCCGGATTAAAGCGGCCGTCTAGATGACAAGTTGAAATTCTAAGCAACTCTTGTAAGAACAAATTACAAACATTTCCCCATCCTCACAATACCCCCCCACACACACACACACACACACACGCGTGATATAGCAGACGTGACATAACCGCGCAAAGACGAATGACGTCAAACTGACGTTTCCCGCCAAATCCAGGAGACGGTTTTGAGCACTGATTTTTAAAAAAATACTTGCTCGACAATTGATTGTTGTTCATTTTTAACCAAAAAAAAAAAAAGTTCCATACTGCAGCTTTAAATCAGTAAGAGTACGGTCAAGTAGCACTTGACAAACCGTACAAAACATTACTTAATAAACAAAGTACAATTCCTCAAGTATTTTCCACCTGTGGAACAGATAAAGCGGAAGGTTCGGCTTCTTTTTTATGAACCCCCTCAGGCACCTTCAACAATGCGATGAACTACCAGCCTGGTTTGTGTTTTTGGGGTCTGTTTTGGAAAAAACACCTCGCACCTTATCCCTCGTGGTTCCTAAGCGGTGAGAACAACAACCGCGAGCGTCTCATTTACAAAGTTCATTCCGATTTTCAATGAAGTTTCCGTTAACTTCATTTTCATTCCGCGCTCGTCGCGTACCCCTGCGCTCCTGTGTTTACGCCGACCGACTCGACTGAAGTGAGATGCCGTAGATAAAACGCCCCGGGAGGATTTTCAGCCCGGACATTTCCCAATCCATCGTCGTCCAAAGCGTGTGATTAGTTTCCTGGCTGCAGAGTTGCAGGATGCTTCATTAAAAGCGGCGTATCTGCCCCAAATCAGACGTGATGTTCATTGTCAAGGCAACAGGAAGTGCCTGGAGAGATGTCACATCCACTAAACACCAGACATCCCAGACGTCTGTCTGGAGCTCTGTATACAGAATACAGCTCACTAGTAAGGAATAAAAACACTCTGTGTTGTGCCGTTATAGGAAAATAATCAACGACAGGATGGTGTGATGAAACTGTTACTGTCACCACCATGACGTTGATTCTTTTATAACACATCATACTTTTTATCCATTTATAGTTACATTTAATGTCCACGAAACAAGTTAGCTCATGTTATCGCGTATGCCATAATTCATATTTTTATATTACAGCAGGCAAAGAAACCGCATGTCCTCTGTCCTGAAGTTGCAGCGTTACCTCTGACTGTTACAAAGCCCTGACGCTGGAGACTCCTTCCAAGACTGTTAAATAAACATCTCCTTACAGAAATACTTCACCATATCAGGGATTTTTAAAAATTTTTTTATTAAAATGTCAAGAAATGGGTTTCATGTTAGTCTTAAGTAAGTATGTCAGAAATAAGTTTAACCAAACTGAGAAATGTTTGTGATTTTCCATCCATCCATCTTCTATAGCGCTTATCCTACAGGGTCGCGGAGAACCTGGAGCCTATCCCAGGGGTCATGGGGCACAAGGCTGGGTACACCCTAGACGGGGTGCCAATCCATCGCAGGGCAAATACATATTCACACACCCATTCATACATTACGGACACTTTGGACATGCCAGTCAGCCCACCGTGCATGTCTTTGGACTGGAGGACGAAACCGGAATACCCGGAGGAAACCCCCGCAGCACGGGAAGAACATGCAAACTCCGCACACACAGGGCAGCTGCGGGAATCGAACCCCCGACCCTGGAGGAGTGAGGTGGTTTGTGATTTTTAAATCTTGTTCTATTTATTATTTAAGAAGTATTTAGGTGTGGAGAAACAGTCGTGATTTTGGAAAAGAGTCTGTGAGTCTTAATAATGCAGGTTTTCCATTTGTATCCCTCACACACACACACACACACACGTGGGGGAAAAACACCACAGTGAACTGTCTTACAGTATCAGAGAAACAAGCGCACTGTTCAGAAGCGACATATGGAGCCATTTCTAAAAGCGTGTGTTGAGCCGTGGAAGCAGATTCAGAGAAATTATGAGCGGCGATGTGAAACGCCTCATTGGTTTACGTTGATGAATGCCAAATCTCATTCATTAGCATGCAGGAGCATCTGTGAGTAGTTCAGGCGTCCTGCTGGTCCTCATAATCCCCTCAGACGAGCCTGCAAAGCACTTTAATCCTGAGTCAGAGCGAGGACACGAGGCTGAACGACCCGACTCGACTCCACTCGACTCGGGCTTCTGTCGGTCTCGGAGTAACGGCACAACCTGAGAATCGTGTGCAGGGTTCGATCTTGTGGAAAGCTGGTTTGGGATCAGGACAGAATCTAGGAGACGCCCTCCACGAATATCGCTCGTGCCTCCGTCTCGTCTCGTCTCGTCTCTTCGTCACGCCGTTACAGGAAAATAATCAGCGATGACGACTTGCTCTTACCACCCTGAAGTGTTTTATTCCTCTCATACCACAGCCATCTTCCATCGCTGACCATGTTTTATTTCATAAAGACCATCGTACCGTACTTATTGTCCATTTCTAGCTACAGTCGATGTTGGGGAAACAAGGTCTCGTTTACGTCACAGCAGCTGCAAACGGACGTTCCCTCACCAGCCTCACTTTTTAATTCAAAATAAACAAATAGCTACGTAGCTTGTCATGTTACCAAAAATAAATCAAATAAATAAAAGCAGAAAAACTCATTGTGATGTCAGAAAACCTAAAGCTACAGCTTTAACTCTGGCACTGGAGACTCCTTCCGTGTACATTTGATCAGAATTCACGCAGGAATAAATAGTTCAGCGTTCCACTTAATGCCAACTTCCAAATGAATTGTTTTTTAAAGTATATCTGCTCACTACATACTGTAGCGTACATCATAACCCTTTCCACCGGAACTGAATATTTATACGTCATTTCGTTTATATGACCTTTATTTTTGTACGTTTTTGTATATTCATTTAAGGAACGACCCCATCATTTGACATTGACATTGAAAAAGGGATAAATGAGATGAATTGGGAATTATTTAGCAAACAAAAAATTTCAAAAGTTGGATCTTAAGCTTGTAAAAGAGTTTTTATATAAACATAGTTTATATATAAATGTAAATTATATTCCAATTGTAAAATTCCTACTGAATTAGCGATTGAACCATTGTCTTTCTAATGGCAGGTTACAGGATATTTATAGAGCAGGTGGATTGTCGTGAAGATTTTAAAACCCTACACACACACACACACACACACACACACACACACACACAGCAGCTCTGATGAACGTGATTGTCTCTGACAGCCAGTGATAACGCTAATGCGCGTCTCACCGCAGGCCGTCGTGTCGAAGGCGCCCGTTTCACACAACATTAAGTTGTAAATGATCTCAGAACAGGTGCGGAGTTTCCCGAAGCCCACATCACACCAACATTAAAAGCAGAAAGACCGATCCGATTTTTTTTTTACGTCTGGTAAAGCAGTGTCTTGATGATATTAAGATGGTCACAGATCCTCAGAGCAGCCCACGATAATGCAGTTAAGCCAAGCTTCTTAAATGAAATTGGAATTAAGATGACGAGGCCCGTCTGTTGCCATGGAGGCTCTCGGCGGATCGCGGCCAGGACGATAAAGCCGGAGACATCCATCACTTCCTGTCAACGCCGGATTTTATAAAGTGAGAGGATGATATGGAGTGTACGTGAAGCGTAGAGTTCAACCAAAAAAATCCAACTGACAGTATTTTTCCGTTCAGCCGCGCCGTTTTTGGTGTGTGTGTGTGTGTGTGTGTGTGAGAAGTTTGCTGCTTTTGGACTGGAGCCACGAGGCTAATGTAGCTAACGAATAAAACGAGTTTACAGGATTATGTTCAGCGTTGTTCCAAATCTCACAAGACTTGCGGAATAATTCATTCATAGTTAATAATTCTGAAAACAAATCATTAAAAACTTCTCCTGTTGAGGATCGTGATGTTAGCCGGAATAAATCTGCTTAAAAAATATATATATATATATATATATATATATATATTAACAATAGAAATCTAAATGGAACTAGAATTTGGTGCCAAAACTCAGCGTGCTTGGATTTTTTAAATGTTATTTTATTTTACAAATTACAATGACAATTTTGGAATATCCTTCAAAAGACAAGAGTTTTCAAAGAACACGCGAAGGATGTGTTTCGCCGTGAGCCTCCGTTTTTTGGGGTTTTTTTCCGTTACTCGTCCTAATCTGTACGACTCTCTGCGAAAACCGTAAACACGAAACGTCTTCTTGCTGTACGCATAAATAGTCCTTCGTGTCCATTTTGTCTTGAGGGTGTGCAAACTTTTGCACGCAACTGTATAGTAATACTGTTTATTAGCATGAAAAACTTTAGGCCACGCCCCCCCTTACCTGAGTCTGACAAACAATGCGCTGAGGAAGAAAGCGATTCGATTTCAAGATGGAGTTACGACTTTGACGGGTTTAATCTTTCGACGTTTGGGGTGGGGTTTTTTTGTCCGTTTTTTGGTACACCGTTATCGATACTGCGATAAATTATGTCAGAATACACTTTTCTGAGATAGCATGGATGAAATTGAACCTTTAAAATATAATTTTATATATTTATTATTAAACTCCTTTTAGTTCCAAATAATTTATTTTTATAGACATTGAATCATCAAAACTTTTTGCTTTTTTTTTTTCAATATATATATATATATTTTTATTTTTAATGCTGGCAGTTAGTTATTATATTGTGTATCATATAAAAGTATCGTGATTTAAGATATGCAGATTGCACCATGCTAACCCGGTAGCTATACACGTCCATTACTTGTTAGCTACAGTAGCATCCTAGCTCCAGGGCAAAACGAAAGAAGCAACTTTACACACAAAACATCTCGACTACATTAGAAGCGGAGTAATTGTGCATTCAGTTTTGCCACGAACCCCTGGGGTCGGGGGTTCGAATCCCGCCTCCGTGTTCTCCGGTTTTCTCCCTCAGTCCAAAGACGTCTACTGTAGGCTGATTAGCATTTCCAAAGTGTGTTTATGTTTATGTGTGTGTGGTTGTGCCCTGCGATGGGTTGGTCCATATGGAAAATGGATGAACGGGATGGATGGACACACTCTAGGGTTCTGGTCAGGATTCAGTGAAGCTGCATCACGTTGTCATGAGTCACGAGGCAGAGGTCAGCGGGATCAATACAGTGAAGCGAAGCGTATGAAATTGGCGTCGGAGTAAACCCTGGGCTCCGGCAGCTCCTCGCTCTCCAGCCTGAGGAGATCTCCTGGTTTGGAGGTGAGTCGGTGTGAACTTATCAGTTCTGCAGCTCCTGAGGCTCGTGTGGTTTCTGCGGCTGATCAGCAGAGTGTTCAAGGTGAAGGTTCAGTTTACTGACTGGCTTTTAAACTTTTATTCAGCTTTTATTCTGAAACTGACCAAACACTCTTCTATGGGATGGTTGCATGAGGGGGGTATTTTTTTATTTTATTTTACACCATTTTCTTTCTCCCAATTTAGTCATTTGCAACTTTCCACCCACTATCTACATCTTCCCATCACATGATAGCCACCACCCCGGTACTCCCAGTCATGTTTGCGTTTTAATTTAAAAGTTCTCTCAGGCGTTTTTTTAAATATGTAGACTATCAGATTCTATAAACTTTTGTTCTAGTCGTTTCCTTCTGTGTTTATAACTTCACTTTTTTTCTGATGTATGCTGGATTGAGTATTTAATACAACTCTGATGTGCTGCGGTGAAGAAAATAGGAGTGTGTATTGGATTGGATCCATCTGATTCGTTCCTGCTGCATAACAGTGTTCAGTGAGGTGGAGAACAATGGAACAATGGTGTTTTTTCTAATAATGTGTGTGTGTGTGTGTGTAGAATCCCAGACCAGGCCAGTGGAGCACGTTCAGCCCAGAAGTGATGTCCTTTCTCGACATTGCTGTAGAGATGTAATTGGCTTGGCAGTGTGAGGAAAATGTACAGGAGCGTGCGAAGGACATGTACGGGTGCGAGGGACATGTACGGGTGCGAGGGACATGTACGGGTGCGAGGGACATGTACGGGTGCGAAGGACATGTACGGGTGCGAGGGGCATGTATGGGTGCGAAGGACATGTACGGGTGCGAAGGACATGTACGGGTGCGAGGGACATGTACGGGTGCGAGGGACATGTACGGGTGTGAGGGACATGTACGGGTGCGAGGGACATGTACGGGTGCGAAGGACATGTACGGGTGCGAGGGACATGTACGGGTGCGAGGGACATTTACGGGAATCCTGAAATGTTTTACAGAGCGTCACAACCGCGAACATCGCTGTAGCTATGGAGACGCTGATGAGGAGATTAATAAATCTCTCCTAAGAATAAAGATGTTTCCTGCCTTCACACCACTGAAACACTCTCACCTTTTGATTCTCTCGCTCTTTAATCCCTCGTTCCTCTGGGAACCTGAGAGAGCAGATAAAAGAGATCAGTGCCACCCACCAGCGCTTCCCTCAAACCCCAAACGCAGGATTTCCCGGGATTTCATTCACACACGCAGTACAGATGTTTCCATGGGCTGGAAACGGGCAGCCTCTGTTTTAAAATAAAAATGTTTCTTTGCGGCTTTCGTCGTGAAGAGGAAACTAAAACTAAAGTAATATTTATGATAAGATTTTTAGTAATGTCAGGACAGCGGTAGAAGTAAAGACGGAAGTAATGTACGCTATATTTCAGACAAAAACGCGTCTAGGGAGGGAGTGTATTATTTTAAATCTCACATTTCCTTTGTATTGACTGATATTTTCGTAACGTAGATGTAATATGTTCATTGTAGCATTTTATTTCAATACATCTGCCAGACCAGCTTGCTAATATTCGCTGGTTAGCATTAAAGCTCGTTATATACTGTAATAGCTTGGGTTCTGTACAGCTAGCTAGCTAGCTAGCTGACGACATGTAAGTTATACATCGTATTATGTTTGCGAAAGTGAATTATTGATATATAAATGTTTTATGTACGCTACAGATTATAATAAATTCGTGCCCGTTGTTAAAAATCTACCAAGTTGCGAACCAATTGTACATGCAGTCCCACTAGGGGGCGAATTCTGATCGTCATATGCTAAGACTTAGCTAGAGAATGAGAATTAGCCACGGCTAACGCGGGTGTACATTTCTGTTTCATACCAAGCGCTAACACAATAAGGAAAGCGACTTTGGAAAACCTTTATTCATTCATTTATTTATTTATTACTTCCACCCCTGAGAGTCGGAATGCATATTTTATTCCCTGCATTCAGTCGAGTTCTGACCTTCTCACCTTCAGCAACACACACTGCACGGTCAGCCACAGCGGCGTCCACGCTGTCTTACACCAACAACGCTTTGAAATGTGTGCTCTCGCTGACAGAACGGTGGAACCACAGAGAATAACATCAGAATACACAGAGAAAGAAAAAAAAATAATAATATAAAAAAAAACACGGTTTACTGAGCCGTGTCTTGTCCTTCACGCTTACTGACCCGGAAACTCGGAAAATCTTAAGCAGCGTCTGATAGATAGGCAGTACATCGGGGGAGGGAAAATCATGTTTACGTGCGTTTCAGGAACGTTTACACGATCGCTCAGTCAAGAATCTCGTTTCTTTCTTGATACAAGACATGGCAACTCGATAAAAAACCCAAGACGAGGCGCAGAAATCGATTCTTCTTTTCTTTACTAATCTTATATTTGTGCAGACAGATATGAAGGAAGGATATGAGTTTAACTGCACACATACACAGAATAGCCTGATTTATTCATCCAAAACCAGCATGTCCTTATATTATTTTGGACTAAAGCTATTTTCGAATTGAAAAGAGTTAGGACAGCGCTTCTCAACCTATTGTGAGCTCTGGACCTCCTTCACTCCACAACAATTATAGGCTGTATATATATATAATAATAATATATACATACATATATATATATAACCATCATTTCTATATGTGTCACTTTATTTTATTAATATTTGAACGTTAATAATGTTAACATTGGACATTTTAAAATTGAATCAAAACATTTCCAGATTTTATTTTATTTATTTATTCACGTTTTATTGTTGGCGTGACATTTTAATTTGACTCTCTGAAGGATCTTTTGTTTATTTTATCCGTCAACGCGACGCTTGAACTTGTCTACCAAATTATCGTTCGGTTTTTTTAAATAACCAAATTGGTTCATTTTAAAAACGTATCTTAAATTGTTCCTACATTTGTTGGGCGTATGACATATTTGAATATATTTTGATACATTTAACAAACATATATGTTATTTAACCGTTTTAAAAACTTTCCTACGGACCCCCTGTAATTACACCACGGACCACTAGGGGTCCCCCGGTTGAGAAACACTGAGTTAGGAGATAATAATACGGTCTGATTTTCAGATCCGTTTAAATTTCTACGCTACTACAGACGGTTGCTAACTGCTTTCAGCGGAAAGTAGCTAAAGCCTGCTCCGAAAGTCGATAAATGTCGCTAGATGACATCATGCTCTAATTAACATATTCATGATGTCATCGTGCTGTATTTGCATTCTGCCTAGTGTCCGCCTTTTACGTCTGTTTGCTTCTCTCTTACTCTCTGTGCTAACATGCTGTATTTTAATACAGCCGAATTCCCAATAAAGCTGGTCTAACGTACATATTTTTCCGTTTCTGTTGTCAGAGTATGTAACGGTGTCGCTAGGAAACGCGGCCCGTTAAGACTGATTTTATAACCGTGACGTCGTCTGGCGATGCCACCATAAACCATAGAAGTTATAGACAACATCTAGATCGAGCTAGATTTGTCGCTAGGTGCTAAAGGGGTCTGAAAAAAGCCGTTAAGTTGGCAACAATGACGCTACACATGATTCTTAATTATCATCACTGTAACCGTGGAAATGGAGCTGAAAACTCACCGCCCACTTTACGGCCCTGGTAGTTGTATATCTGTGACGATACTGTACAACGATACGGTGTAGTTCACTAGCCCAGGAGCTGAGTTAACCATATCCGGTGAATAAGAACAAAACTAGAATAAAACAACTGCAAAAAATAAACACTGGAGAACACCTTCTACTTCCCACCATGCTGTCTGGGTGGGAGGGGCTCAGACGTTCTCTCTGACCTGTCAATCACAGCAACACCGGTCTATCGTTACCCTGCAGCGTCACGCAGCAGGAGTTGACTGACTCTCGGAGGAAGCCGGCGGGTGCGAATTGGCCAAGAGCAAATTGGGGAGAAAATGGAGGGAACAAAAGTGGCGAGAAAGTACACTTGCGGAAAAAATTGAAAACTGTCAACCTTTCAAGGTTCTTCGGTTGTCTGTCTGGAGGAACCTTTTAAAGGTTCTATGTAGATCCCGTCAATAGTGTTTCCTATCGAAAAGGGTTATGACTCGGAACCCCTTACAGAACCAAGGAAGAGCTTTGTTTTCTGTAATTCAGTAGTTCATTCACTTCTACGTCAGTAAATATGGTAAATAAATAAATAAATAAATAAATAAATAAATAAATCGCTTTTTCCCTATTTTCCTGTTTTTCCTCCTCTGATAAAACAGTTCTAAATATCATACGATCGTTCGTCTCGTAGCTTGTTGGCCGACGCTTTAAACTCTGTGAAGTATTATTTTTCCGACGTCCGCGCAGCTCGATGGGAGTGATCGATCGTTGTGATTTTGTACTGATGTGAGAAAAGGAACGTGTTTGAAACGATCTGAACGCCGTGTTCGAGCCGCTGTAATTGCCTCCTCGGATCCACAAAGAAGTCATCCTTGGCTCGTTCATCACACTCTCGCCCGCGGCTCCGGAGAGACTGAAAGCTGTTTTGCTACCAGCGGAGCTGTTTACGGCTCGGAAATGACACGGAATTATTAATGAGGAGCTGTGGCAGAGATTGGCTCCATGCTTCTGTCACCCCAGCTGTAGCGCTTTTATATGTGGAGCAGCGTCTTCAAGTACATCCTGGGCCGTGTGTGTGTGTGTGTGTGTGTATGTGTCACAGCAAGGGTCCAGGAGCATCTGAATGAATGGTTTTGTAAAGGTTTCTAGTTTTATTACGTCTTAAACCCAACACCAGAAGCGTCTTATTACTCCAAATTCCTAAAAATATTAAAAGCTCGAAACAAATAATTAACGATAAGTACGAAATAAAACACTTTGTGTCCTGCTGCTGTCGGAAAATAATCAGTCGTGTTTTTTTTTTTTTATTCCTCTTACGCCACAGCAGTCTCTCACCAAGTACACGTCCCTTGCACATTAAAGATCGACACGTCATACTTAAAAAAAAAAAATCTGTTTACTGTATAGTTACATTTAAATGTTATCGCTTACGTTACAGCAGCTATAAACAATCGTTCCCTGAAATCGCCAGCCTCTCTTCTTTTTTATCTCTCTCTTGAAATTAAAAACGCAGCTTGTCACGTTACCGCGAAACCGCGAAGCGTGAAGACCTCCGACTTTGACGTGAAAGGAAACTTAAAGTTACAGCTCTGACACTGGAGACTCCTTTCCATAAATGTTCAACATGATAAACACGACCTCCTCCACCACTTCAACACTGTTTATTCGGAGCGTCCGGCGTGCCTCGTAAATGAGCCGTTACTATAGAAACGATACATACGAACGTTACGATACATACGAAACGCTATAATGTACTGATATCGATTTTGTCATATCGTTATATATATATATATATATATATATCAATTGACAGGGTACAGAAGCCACGCCTCCTCGACTGGGACTAACAGACGGAAACGCGATAATAACGTTTCCAACGCTGGTAATAAACGAGACAGAAAGAGTTCCAGTCTCCATCTCCTCTGGCTGTTTCGGCTCAGTGTCGGAAATATCGAGGATAGCTTGGTGGGTTTGTAAATCTTTCTCCATCCTTCGTCCTCCTCCTGAGCAGGGTCAGAACCCAGGATGGAGTATCTTCTGTATCCTCAAACCTGCACTGAATGCTGATGAAGTTAAACCCGCCATTGTGCTCGCTTTGTTTTATTTTATTTTTTATCGCTTTGTCATTTCTGAATTAATCTTAACTGCATTTTTCTTTTCTTCTTCTTCATAGGTGAGCCACGGAAGTTTGACCCGGCCTTCAGGGGGCCCGTCCATAACAGGTAAAGAATCCTTTTTCATTTATTAAAGCTTATAGATAGTCCATAATGATTACAGTATAGGGGTGGAACACAATGGCACTATCTGTATTTGTAGCTGTATCTGTTCCAGTGCTCCAATTATTCATAATTCTATCTGTATTCGAATTTAAATCCAAAG
>JANDJT010000103.1:21286865-21289365 GCA_024331685.1 Stegophilus panzeri
ATTTTTTTTTCATTTAAAATTATTATTTTTTTTTTAATCATAGAATTTTTATTGGAAAATCGCATTTTACATATTATAACACCCCCATCCAACAACCCCAACAAAATAATCACAGCCAAAACCAAAAGAAAGAGTACTGACGTATATTTTTATCATGTAGACGAATCTTTGGCGTTTCCGTAGATCAGATTCTGTTGGCGTCAGCCATGTTGGATTGGGAGGAGAAACGCTTCATTGGGGTGGTTTGGAGCTGATTTTACATGTTAAATATTTGTAAATGAACGCTCTGTGGGAGTCTAGCGTAGGCTTAAGATCTCTCAGTAATGTAAGAGGAAATGTGTCAGCAGGACAAATCGGATAGATTAGATCGATGTAGAGAGATGGAGAAGCGACGCTGGTTTGTGTGTAGTGACTTTATTAATTAGATGCGAATGCAGAAGAGAAATCAATAGTTCCTCCAAGTTGCATTGATTGCATGCGTCTGTGTGTGTGTGTGTGTGTGTGGGGGGGGGGGGGGGGGGGGGGGGGGGGGGTGGTGGTGTTACAGTCTCATTTCCTGTCCAGAGAGCTTGTTCCTTCCTGATACATTTTAATACGAGGGATTTAAAGCTTAGTGGATATGAAGGGATTGGAGCTGAAGAGCTAAGGTGTGTGTGTGTGTGTGTGTGTGTGTGTGTGTGTGATCTTGTTCCTCTAGCCTGGATACATGGAGACCCCAGGAAAGTGATCCATCCTACTGACAGCTCGGGAGATTTCTGTGGACAGAAAGGCACGGCCAACGCGTGAGTACCGCCCACCCCTTCAGCCTATCCGAGCCGCGTATAGCATCGAATGTGGGCGGAGCCGACGTACGTACAAAATAATCCGATCAACTGCAGAAATGCGTTTCAGTAAGGATTCGATTAGAAAATACACTCAGTGAGAGTCAGTGAGAACTCCGCTTACGATTGTTATTTATTGAAGAATGACGCTATACGTTTTATCCGTTTATGGTTACGTTATAATATTGTGGACACATCCATGAAGCTCGTTACTTCCTGTTCTTGCTTACAGCCTCATTCTCTCTCTCTCTCTCTCTTTTCAAGTTAATGAGACAGACAAAAAAAAAAAAACGTAGATTGTGTTGTTACCTAGAAACTGACACTGGAGACTCCTTCCGTAAACATTCAATTAACATCTTCTTACAGAAAACTTGTTTTTGTTTTTGTTATTATACACTTTTTTAAAAATTATTAGTCTTAGATCATGTGGCGTGTCCGTTATATACGTCCCTGTGTAAGCTGTTACTATAGAAACCATCTATTTTTTTTCCTCACATCTTAGGGTTAGGGTTAGGGTTAAACAAGGCAGGGGAGTCGTGTGTGTGTGTGTGTGTGTGTGTGTGTAGGACGCAGGACTGGACTCGGGACGTTGTTTCTGTTCGAGGTTCTTGTGCGTTTGGTGCGGCGGTGCGATCGGCAGGATGTGAGCTCGGCGTGAATGAAAAGCAGCTCGTTAGTGGAGCTGGGGAACGGAGATAAGAGTGTTTGTTATGCACGGTCATGGAGCGAGAGGTGTGTTCACTGCGCTGGAGTTTATAATCGGGACTTAAAGGCGAGGGAGCTTAAAGACTGACCCGACCTGTCATTAATCCGGTCCTTATTCTGTCTGTATAACACGTCCTCAACAGCATGTCACATTTGACCGTTATAGCCGCGAGAGCAAATTCTCATTAACGTTACGAGTTCATCAGAGAGTCCTCGCTTTTCTTCTCGACGGAGGAGAAAATCGTTTTGATTCCAGGGAACGGAACGAGATAAAGATTTGATATTAAACGGATAGGACACAGTAACACAATACAGTAATTATAATAATTATAATAATAATAATAATAATAATAGTCATAAACTGTAGAAATGAGTGGGAATGAATGTATATAGACTCAGCTTATTAAGGTGGAAGAAGTGATTTCAATCTGGAAGTGTGTGTGTGTGTGTGTGTGTGTGTGTGTGTGTGTGTGTGAGAGAGAGAGAATAGTACATGACTCTGCTGACACCTTCTGGCAAATTGCACTCAATGCGTACTTACCTCTTGAAAAAGAAACACACACACAATAGTGATAAAAGACGCAAACAAACAAACAGAGAGAGACGGAATGACAAAAAAAACCATTAAAATAATAAAACAGAAGAGAAGCGCTTAAAACAAGCATGGAGAATATAAACACAAGGAAAAGAAATGCAGGAAAAAGATATAAAATTGCCGAAACTTTGAAAGAAAAAAGAAAGAAAGAATGAAGTAAACAAATAAATAAACATCGGTGTAAAGGTGAGGAAGGTGTTTGTTTTTTTTTTTTGTAAACATTTACGGAAGGAGTCTCCAGTGTCAGGGCAGAGGACTTTCCTACATTTTTTTTTTCTTTTTTACTTAAAGAGAGAGAATAAAGATCAGCTGGTGAGGGAACGAGTGTTTATAGCTGCTGTAACATAAGTGCGAACAGGAAGTAGCTCGTTTCACGGAC
>JANDJT010000103.1:21294365-21297283 GCA_024331685.1 Stegophilus panzeri
TTCTTTGTCCACTAGGGGCATTATCACATCTTATAGTGGAACAAATGTGAGCCAGGAATCAGCAGGTCCTATTAGCAAAATGCAGTTTTTGTTATTTTAATAACCTATGTCATATTCTATGACAGGGTCAAACCACATTGTCAATACACCTAATAGTTAAAGTTAAGTGGAAGGGGCTGTAAAACATGACACTTTGCCACCAAAAGTATGCTTCTTTGTCTGTGTATTAATGCGAGTAGACTTAGCGCCATAAGCAAACAATTAGCGAGCCAGCCAGGAGGTGCACAGACAAGATTTAACCTTAAAAACAGCTTTTATATTCATTCAAATTAAGCATAAATGCCCTGCCCTGTTTACCCACAATTCCTATTACCTATAGCTAAGAAGGGGAGATTGTCACAGATGTAACACTTTGCCATGCTAAATTAAAAAAAGTTAACTTGTTTGTCTGTTTATTGGTTAACACCAAAATCTAACAGTTGGCGAGCCAGCCAGGAGGGGCACAGATGAGATTTAACCTCTTTTGCTTATCAAGCTTACTCTGTCTAATTGCACCTCAATCAAATCCAGTTTTCTGGCATCCTCCGGTCAAGCTGTGTACAAGGTCACGTCAGCGCAGGCCAACTGTAAACACGCCAACCTCACCTGCAGTCCAGAAGTGAGTCGTCTTCTCTGGTTTTTGCATTACACATTGAGGAAAAGAGATATGATGAGTCATTTTCCCTGACATCTATTCCCATCCGTTATTGTTTATTATCGATAGACGTTTAACAGGACCAACATCACTAAGCAGTGTCCAGGAGCTCAGTGTCTGTTCGCGTTCTACGGCGGGGAGAGCATGTATCACCGCTACATCTTCCTCCTACAGCTGTGCAATCTGCTCGTCTTCCTCTGGTTGGTCAATTTCACCATCGCGCTGGGGCAGTGTACACTCGCCGGAGCCTTCGCCTCTTACTACTGGGCCAAGAGGAAACCTGAAGATATCCCATCATGCCCTGTCTTCTCCTCCTTTTTCCGGGCCGTACGGTGCGTCACTAACATGGTGCATCATAATTACTGTTGTAGTCTTTAATTTCATCGTTAATAATAATAATTCATAAATAATTGGTTCCTGCTTCTCTTGTTCACGCGCTCAATGGTAACACATGTACGCCTCTGTAACGAATAATAAATATATCTTCATTTTTGTCATCTCTTTAACAACTAACACTTAATATTGACTTATTCAGATCTCCGAACATTCTGCTCCATCCTTGCTGATGCGAGATAAATCGAGGACACAAAATGTCTGCATCCAGTGTATTTTTTGTTTTCTATTTCACATTCTTGAAAAGGTAAAGGTTTATCTGTGCCTTGGTTCGTTTGTGACCAAGAAGCCATCTCCTAAAAGTCAAAATAGTTACACGAAGTACACCTATTTAACTCATAGAAGCCAGGAGGTAGAAACCAAGAGGTGGTGGTAGCTCAGTGGTTAAGCTGTTGGAGTGCTGATCAGAAGGTCATGAGCTCAAATCCCAGCACCACCAAGCTGGGATAAATGTAAATCACTCTGGATAAGGGCATCTGCCAATTTCCATAAAAGTAATTTTTGTGCATATTTCTTTCATGACCGAGTTTCATAACTCAGGAATCATTAATCGCTCAGAAATAAGACATAGGAGGACTTAAGGACGTGACAAATGGTCATTAATGAACCAAAAGTAGCAAAAAGTCTGAAAATAATTATGTAGCTGCGTTACAGTTTTGTGAATTCAGTTTATTTTCTCATGAAGCTTAACTGTGCACCACAAATTGTAGAAAAATGTTTCCGTGGCTATAGCCACTAAGTGTTTGTGTTTTATATGGCTGATGAGGTTAAAAACAGTTCGTGGTAGAACTCAGCGCTTGTGAACGGGTATCGTGGTGGTCCGATAACCTGCGTCTGATTTGCTTGTAGGTATCACACAGGGTCTCTTGCTTTTGGATCACTGATCTTGGCTTTCGTCCAGTTCATCCGAATTGTACTTGAATATCTGGACCACAAGCTTAAAGGTACGTTTCTAGAACACTCCATGTCATGCTGTTAAAGGAAACTAACCAATGATGGGTGGTGCGATAAAGCGGCCTTCCTGTTTCTACCCTGAGTTTGATTATTATGATTAAAAATGTTCTTAATTGAAGAATGACACCTTACACTTTTTATCCATCTATTGTAACGTTTAACGTTATAGCACATTATAGCATGTTATAGTATGTTATAGCAGTTCCCCATTATACCAGCCTCTCTTTTTTTTCTCTCTCACCTGAAGTTAATAAGACCAGAAAAAGCACAGCTTGTCATGTTAGCGGAAAACCATTAGGTGTAAACACGTCTGTCCTGAAGATGTCAGAAAACGAAATGTTACAGCTTTACCTCTGACTGTTACAAAGAGCTGACACTGGAGACTCCTTTCATAAATGTTTAATCAAATAAACGTGTCCTTACAGAAAACTTCACCATATCAACAATTACAGACTTTTTTTTAAAAAAAATCTGTTTACGTGGCCATATTATGTCTGTCGTACAAGTCCCTGTGAATGACTGGACTGTATAGTTACTATAGAAACGATAACATATTAAGACGAGCGCATTAATATTAATGTTAATACTGATATAAAGCTGTGATTTGCAGCTGCGTTACTGTCAGAGCTACTGTCACAGGAACACCTTCTGGCCAATCAGAATCCAGAATTCAGCAGCGCTGTGGGATAAGTTGTTTCGTTGTCTCTGGTTTTATCGGTGTGTGCGTCTGTGTGTTCAGGAGCTCATAACGTGTTTGCTCGCTTCCTGCTCTGCTGTTTAAAATGCTGCTTTTGGTGCCTGGAGCATTTTATTCGCTTCATGAACAGGAACGCATACATCATGGTAAGAGTCTGTATTGTACATAATCACTAAGCGG
>JANDJT010000103.1:21314474-21325772 GCA_024331685.1 Stegophilus panzeri
ACACACACACACACACACGGAGCTCTTGAGATAATAGCAGTCTGCATTCCTTCTCCTCCTTTTCGGATGAATGCATGCCAAAGAGCTTTCATCTGACAGCTTATGAAAAATAAAACTTCGAGAACATCCACATGCAAGAAGAGGTGCATTGACTTGACTACACTTGGCTTGTCGGTGTATTGCATGATAAATGACGAGCAGGGTGCAGCACACCTGAAGGTGATGATGCCACGAAGGAAAAATAAATAAATAATTCAGGCTTCCTTAATCATTAACATAACTAGAATGCATTTCACATCACAAACTGCTTGATGTTGCAGAAATAAATACAGTTTAAAAAATTAAGTATTTTTTTTTGTCTTCGGAACCTTTATAAATGCCGCATGTAGGTAGCAGACCGCACTGCACAAAGAAAAAATTTAATAATTTAATTTAAAAATTAAAAAACAAGGTTTTTCGAGGTTGTTACTGTAGATTGGTCCGATATAAAACTGAATTAGGAGTAAGAGTTAATCCAAGCACAAATGTGAAACTTTAAAGAGATATTTTTCAGCATTTCGGTTGTAGTCGCAAAGCAAACTTGATTAATTCCACAAGACAAGACAATTTAATATAATATAATATAATATAATGTAATCTCACAACAAACTAAACGCTAATTGACTACACCAGACCAGGCAGACTTCACTCTAGGTGTTGGAATGGTTGAACACCGGTGATTTTTGTGCAAGTCGGAAAGCTTTCTCCGGAAACCCAGCAGTCTGGGTTGTTGTTTTTCCCTGAAGGTTTTTAATCACTTACTTTGCTCTCGGTTCCCGACTTGAACTCTTCCACGCCTGGGCAAGAAAGCGTCTGCTCATCTTTCCAGTACATGGTGTGAAGGTTTGCAGGTTCAGGCTGTCTCAGATTGCTTTGTGTGGAGCATTACTGCAGGTATTCCACCTGTGCGTCTACACCACGATTTAACAGGAACTTCAGTTTGGGAGGAACTTTTTTCCGGGGCTTTTTTCTCCCCCATGGCCGCACCTCCTTGGCACATTTACACACGCCTATTATTCAGAGAGGGGGGCAAAAAAAATACAGGAATATACAAATGAACCCTCCTCAGATTCGCAAAGATTTAATTAACGGAAATAACGTCTATTTTCGGCGTTTATTTATTTATTTATTTATTTATTTTTTATAGGAGCTTAACATTAACACTCTAGCAGTCTTGAAATTGAAGAGACGTTGTGCTGATAACACGGAATAACAAACTGAATTGTTTTAAATCCAACTTTAAAAAAAAAAAAAAAAAAAAACTTTTTGGCTCCAATTATTGAGCGGTGTCTCGCCGAAAATTAATTGTCGCAAAAATAAATAAGACGTATATAGGCTATGTATATTTATTTTCAGGTTCATACTGGGGAGAAAAAAATATCCTCTTGCCTTCTGGTTAAAGACAAACACAAGGAGCACTGATTGAGTTTGTGGTCATTACGGCTGTTGCAGTTTTCAGTTCTTTAAATAAAAAAATAATCCGCAAATTGGATTAACTGGTGCCATGTGAGAGAGTTCATTCCCGCTCTTTACCACCTGAGTTTGTTTAGTGTTAAACACGGATTTAAGGAGGAAATCTTTAGTATAGGCTAGGGGAATGTCCTTCACTTGTGTTCCGAAATAGTTGACATCAAACAAATATTCAAATACACGAATTAATATATTTATAGGCTATTTGACTTTATGCTTAATCTTAGATTAAAATTTTATTAAATCTATTTTTACAACAACAAAAAAAAAAGTTAATATGACGTCTGATTTGAACTATTTGGCACAGCTGACTCAATAGATTTCAACATTTAGGCTTTTTATAGCTACAAATTTTTCGTTACAAAAAGCTACTTACCATTTAATAATAGTTTGGTTAAATAAAAGCTTCTTTTTTTTTTAAAGTGTGGTCGTGTAGTAACTAAAACTGATGCAATCTGCATTACTCCATGTAAACATCCTTGTAAAAGTAATAATATCTACAGCATTCATAATAAAAAGGAAAGAAAATGTACAAAAAAAAAAAAAAAAGTATGCAACTAATATTGACTTAATTACAGCCTTTAAAAATATTTTGGTGGTACATTTTATATTAATTCTACACTTTATTGTCAGTTATATTTCAGTTTAAATGAACAATTACCAGATTTAATGATAGTCTAGATCATTTCATAAAATGTTCATATTCTGGTATAAAGAATAATAAGTATGGCTTTTCGGGATTTTTTTTTTTTTTTTTTTTTTTTTTGTGGCTCAGAGAGTACAGGTCTAATAACATTCTTTAAAATATTGTGAAATTAATTTAACAGTTTATGATGTTTTATTTTTATTTTAAGCAAGCAGAATGAATGGAAGTCCACTGTGATATAATGTTCGTATTCATATTTACTGTTGGTTTGCTTTCATAAAAATAAACTTTAGTTAAATATAGCTTTGGATGAATTTTTTTTTTTTTGGAGGGGGGAGGTGGGGCTTTCTTTATTTAGGGTTGGGTTGGGTTGATTTTTGGTTTTTTTGTTGAGTTTTTCCTGTGTGTTACAGTATGGATGCAGCTTTGACTGGAACCAATCTCTAATGGGTTTCTTCTCGTAGCTGTATTTTTTAGAAAACCACAGGCCGGTGTGGATGATGGGCTTTAATATTGCATTTCAATGAAGAATATACACATGTCTCGAGGTATACATGTCAAAAGCCGGGGGGTGGGGATGTTGGGTGAGGTACGTGAGCACATAAACAAGACCGGTATTGTCTGAAGATGAAGAAAAAGTAAAGTGTATAACGTCACCGGGTTGTTTACCAGCCTGAACTGCACAGGTTTTTGTACGCTGTCCTCGGATTTCATGCTGAAGTATTGTGTTTTATCTGTCGAGATGTTGAAAGATAAATGACAGCCAGTGACGACGGTGTTTCCAAAGATGGTGACACCACGTCATAAGTTAATAGAGAAAGACTGGCCAAGGCATTGTGGTTACATTACAGCCTGTAACATCTCATTTCACATGATTAACTATACACACATGGACATTGTATCACAACCCATACCACACACATACATGTGTACACTATACTTTTGTATTTCATGTGAGATCATGTCTTTTACTGTCCTTTCCTGTAAAACCTTTCTTATTCCAAATCCACGTCAAAGTGAGGCTTTAGTCGCTGTCTAGTTTTTCTTATTTCGAAGGATTGTCTTTATCAGATATCACGGTTATCATGGATAACCAGTTTATCCAAGGATGTACTCAATTAAGTGTAGCTAAAACATTTGCCTACTATCCGTCTTAAACAGTAACCGAGATTAGATTTAGTGCGTCTTCAAATCGTGTCCCGAAGGTACCCGGATGTTCTACTGTTTCTGGTAGATTTTCAAAGTGTGTATCCGTGGACAATTTTTCAGCTAATATTACCCACAAGTCCTTGCGCGAGGTCGGGAGGAGGAGTTTTGTGACTGTTTACTTCGCCGAATTGAACGTGAAAAAAAAAAAGAGAGTACATACTTTTAGTGCGTAGAAGGCGAATTGGGACGCTGAAGTTGTGAAAATAAATCTATCCGAAAGGTCAATACACAAATCAAATAGGAACTATATTCTCATCCGAATCTTCTAACCTACAACCGTAGAAACTTTAGGCCACGCCTCCTACCTGAGTCTGATCCTGGGGGGGACATTGGGCACTAAATGTTTTGATTAATGTTCAGTGAAGAGAAACTGGTGTAAATGTCAGTATTTGGCAACGTTTGTTTAGCATATTGTCTTCAAGAGAGAGAGAAAAGACAGGCTGGTGAGGGAAGGACTGTTTATAGAGGCTACAACGGAAGTGAGAACCCGTTTCGCAACAATAATCGTAACTATAAACGGATAAAAAGTATCCATCGCTGTGGTATAAAAGGAACAAAACACTTCAGAACGTGCCATATACAGTAGGAAATGAATAAACTTCTTGGGTGGGAACAGTAATGCCGCTTCATAATACCACCCTGTCGATTATTTTCGTATAACAGCATGACACGGAGTGTTTTACTCTTTTTACACCACAGCAATTATCCAATGCTAACAATTCTTTTTTTTTTTTAGTTATTGAAACGCAAATACAAAAGAAAAGTCATTGACATCAATCAGATTAAAAAGCCTTCTGCAGTGTGAAAAGCCACCCTGGTGGGACTATTTTTTTTTCCTTCCCAGACGTTCATTCATAAGGTTTGGGACGGCTGGAAGTGGGGGAGTGGTTGTAGTGCATGTAACTCAACACTGAGGGTCTGGGAGGTGAGGGTCTCAGAACTCTACCGCTCCAGCAAATAGACTCTGACAGGTCGATCTGGGGAACGCCGTGGTCATGTTTCCTGAAACCTGCATTGAAGCTGGATGCCAGAGGAAAAGGAAAATAAAAAAACTCTTAAATAAATGCATGGCCGAGCAACAGTCCTCCACACGCTCACGGCGTTCTACTATATACACAACGCTGCATTACGGCTCTCGTTAATCATGTTCGCTAATAGGCACGGATTTTCCTTCAGTCATTATGTTGAAAATTGGTCTTAAAGTCTGTGATGCTTCTGACCTTTTGGGATAATCATATATCATTCGAATGCACCTAAGTCTGAGGTAGATTTTGTTTTGTTTTCGATTCTTTATGTGATTTAGATGATGTATTTGATTCTAAATCGTAAAGCGTCGATTCGGCAGTTTTTCTAATTCATCTTTGAGGTAGATTATGGATTTGCTCAATTATAATCTGAGATAGGTTACAGTTATTCTATTCATCATGTGAGTTAGTTCATGTGTTTAGGATTTATTTTTAAAATGCCAAGCGAAGTAGATTATGGAACTGATTAATCATAATCTGAGGTAGATTAAGAAATAGTTAAATCATCAAATGAGGTAGGATTTGAATATAGTCATCTGGGGTAGATTATGCATTCTTTTTAATCAATATCTGAGGTAGATGTTTGTGGTTATGTTTGTTTTTAATCATAATCTGAGGTAGATTATGATTCGTTTAATCATCGTGCGGTAGGTTGTGGATTTGCAAAATTATAAACTGAGGTAGATTATTTTATAAAACCATAATCTGAGGTAGATTACGAGGTAGATCCTGATTTTATTTTATTTTTTAATCATTTGAAATAGATTACGATTTGAGCTAGATTATTGATTGGCAAATTATAATCTGTGGTAGATTATTTTAATCTGAGGTAGAATGTGAGGCAGGTTGCAATTAATATATATTTATATTAATTAATATATATTTGATGTAGGCTAGATTATGATTTTGTTAATTTAATCATGTGAGGTAAACTATGGATTTGCAAAATCATAATCTGAGGTAGATTCTGTTGTGTGTGGAAGATTGTGGATATATATATATATTTTTTAATAATCATTTGAGATCGATTATGATTTTGTAAATTCATAACACGTGGTAAATTATGGATTTAAAATCTAGAGCCCTTTGAGAGAACCCTTAAAAGGTTCTATGTGGAACCCTACATCAGAGGGTTTCCCTATCAAAGATAAGTCTTTAAGAAGCTAACAACCCTGAAGTCCACAAGGAACCCTTGGAGAACCCTTTGCTCAATAAGAGCGATTGCGAGATTTCTTTGCGATCATAATGTGAAGTCAGTCGTAGTCAGAGATGTAAATTACAGTCGTCTAAAATCATGTGAAGTAGAGTTTGTCCACCTGAAGAAGGATGAGGAGGACTGTATTCGGGTGCTTTTGCGTGTCAAGGGCCCACAAGCGTTAGATCCCATCAACATCCTTGTGGAAGAGGAAATGGAGCCGATGACAGCTTTTCATAGAGCCGCAGCTACAGAGCCACTGCTATCATACTAGCTAAAGGAAACAGATTATTCTGACACGGAAGTTGTACCCAAAACACACCCACTTCAGCCTGTAAGCTCACCGGGTCTCCCTGCTAACACGGCCTTTTGTTTCGGCGCCACTGAGAAGTTTACCTTAGAGTGACGTTTCCTTGGATGACGTTACTAGTTTGCGCCGCTGCAACTAACTTTATCCATAAAGCCATCTGAATGATCCTGCTTTGTGCTCGAAAATATGACGAAAATTCACACCCAGCTTTGACAAGGCTTTGCTTTCTCCTGCACCGTTGGGAATCTCTTTGACCAGGGGATACCGTCTAGACATTGGGCTTTGAAACTCCCGTCTGTCCTACAGATATCACGTTATTATCTAACTTAACCCTAAATCCATTTTGTTATGATCTTTGACCCTTTTGCACAGAGCTACACTGCTCTGCTTGCTTTGCTTTGCTCGCTCTCTTGGGTGTCAATGGTACAAGCCCAGAAGAAATGTCCTTCATCCTTCCAGGCTCGAGACAGTATAGTCTAGCACAAATAATCGGAATATTTGCTTCTTTGGAGTAGCAACAATTGTTCCATTAAATCAACACTGAATGAACTGGGCAGCTAGCTAACATAAACTACTCTGACAGAACTTTTGAGAGTACTTCAAAGTTCTATTCATAAATGTTTAAGTTTTAGGAATAGGTATACTCCTAAATGTGTCGTCGTCCCCCCATTCGTTGCTACTGCTAGCTATCTGCTAGACTAAGCTAACCTCTTAGGATTTCTGAGAGTCATATTCATAAATGTTTATAATCTATTGTGATATACCAGGAACATGAGCTAGTTGGCTAATGTAAGCTAACATGACAGGACTACTATGAGAATTTTTAGGCCATATTCATAAATATTCATCCTCGCTGCAATTGCTAGCTAACTCGCTGACATACGATAATTTGACAGGATTTTTTTGTATGTTCTATTCATAAATGTTCATAATCTTCACTGCTAACGCTAGCTAGTTGGCTAATGTAAGCTAACATGACAGAATTTCTGAGTTTTTTAGTCATATTCTTAATTTTTTTTAAATTATACTGATAACACTAGCTAGTTGGCTAATCTAAGCTAACCTGACAGGATTTGCTGTGAGGATGTTAACGGTCATATTAGTCATTTTTCATAATCTTCACTGCTACCACTAGCTAGTTGGCTAATGTAAACTAACGTGACAGGATTTCTGAGATTTTTTTTAGTCATATTCTTAAATATTTTTTAACTATACTGATAACGCTAGCTAGCTAGCTAAACTAAGCTAACTTGACAGGATTACTGTGTGGATTTCTAAAGTAATATTCATAAATATTCATTACCTTGACTGCTAATATTTGCAGCCTGGCAAACATAAGCTTAATTAACATGAAATCCTGAGAAAACCTCTTTATAAAACTACTATTGATGAGCGGGTGCCTTTTTTTAAAGCGTTTGAAAGGTGTGTCTTTTACTTGTGTACTTAAAATGAGTTTTAAATGGACGAAAGGTGTGCGCTTGAGTGTGCCGCTGTAAGGAGAAGCATTTGTACCCCTAAAGGTGCAGCGTATTCCCTTTTTTTCTGTACGCAATAGACTGTAGACTGTATTACATTACAGTTCTCTACAAGCCTTCCAAAGGCCACACATATCAGTGAACGTATCAGTTTCCTGAAATTAAAACCTACAAATAAATCAGTCTTGCTTTGCCAAAAAAACTCTTCATGCCCCTCTACCACCAGCGAGACACCTTTTCACTTCGCTCTTGTGCAGTAACAAATACTCAGACTACTCCGGATTTGCCACAAAAAGCATTGGAACATGCCAAAGCAAACATTACGAGAGTCATAATGGGAGTCTGGCTGTACATGGTGTGTAAACGGGAACGAAGTCGTGAAGATAAGTGAAGTTTACACATACTTGTTCCTCTCTCCCTTCACGATTTTGAAAGGTGCGAACACGTCATGAGCCAAAAGGCCTGAAAAGGCGTCTTTTTACACCTAGGCAGGCGTGACGCGGCCGCGCTGACAGTCATCCTCTCGATTATTCCAGCTGTGGCAACGTGGGAAAGGAAAACTACAGAGTCTACACCTGCCCCAGAATCCTGTTCACCTCACTGCTGCTGTATGGAGCTGCCGAGTACATGACATCACCATGCCTGTAAACACACACCTGCCAACACACCCGAGTCTTCTGGGAGAGTCCCCAGTTTTCCTCAAGACATACTTCTCATATATATATATATTTTTTTTTCCCTTTTTTTATCCAAACAAATAGCTAACAACTATTTAATCGTCCGGGAAATCGAAGTCTAGACTTGAGTTCTGTATCTAAGCAATGGTTGGTTCTTTGGTTACCAGGACAGCCAACCACGCCCACTCAACAGCAATATCATTAAGAGTCTTAGATGCTTCAAGCGTTATTACTTTGATCTACTTTTACATTACGTTACATTATTTTTTACTTATAAGACAGCACTCTTGAATTCTCCAATCTGATTGGTCAGGAGGTTCATACACAGTGACACAATCTATAAACCATTCATAATAAACAGATGTAAAAGCATGTTATTTGACAAAGGAAATCGTGTCATCTTTGATTATGGTGACGTTTTCTGTAAACAGATTTTTATGTAACATTCCTAGAAAGAACTTTAAGCTGTAAATTTAAATGTACTGGAATTGGAAAGTCTGAACGGATGAAAAACTTTGCGTTATGCGATTTCTCGGTCGCACGACAAGAACCACGTAGAACCTTCCGTTCTGTAGAAATATAAACGAGATCATTTCATGGCCAATCGACCGGAGTATCTTTTTCATCGTTAGTCTGGGTGAGTCAGTATTTTTGTTACTTTGGTGTTGCTAACAAAACCAGTAGGGTGCCATCATTAGGTGCTTGGACCCCTTAAAAAGTCGAAACTTTTTAGCAGAAATGGATGATATCAAGACAAATGGACTGTGAGTGAGTATGTTTGCTATGTGCTTGGCTCCTGAGAAATCCTAGCAAAACCAGTACGTTCCGACGCTTTAGTGGAAAGTGCTTGGACCCCTGCAGAACTGGCTGTTTTTGGTACAACGTGCTGTGAGTTTCTTGTCATTAGAAGTAAATTTGGCTTGTAAGTGTTTGCTCTTTTCTTAAAGACAGAGAGAGCAACGAAACAACCATCAGTATTGTCACGAAATCTAAAACACATAGTTTAGTTTAAAAAAAAAAACAGCCTCAAGATTATTTCCGGCCGTCAAGCTTTGATGGTAAACAGAGTGCGTGTTTGTGAAATTGGTGAAGAACACTGATTTAAACCGTCATTGACAAGTGAGATGTTCTGGCACGTGTGTGTGTGTGTGTGTGTGTGTGTGTGTGTGTGTGCTTTACCAAGGTTGCTTGGACCTGTTGACCTTTGCACACATCTTATCTAGTAAATCAAGCAAAGCATAGGATTTTTATTTACTCAAACAAACAGCATGAACGATGGAGTACTATTTATTTGGAATAAATCGCTGCAACACGTAAGGTTTTAATATACTTTCTCCGAAGCCACGTGTCGAATTCGTTAATTGTTCCGCGTCTCACGTCAGCGGTGACGACTCGCGCTTAAGAACCCTTGAGAGAATCCCTGTGTGGTTTGAGTGATTTAATTGAACCCATTTTAGAATGAATAGGTTTAACATCCCCATCAGTCAAAGACATAAAGGCATAAAAGCTTCTTCAAATGAGGGAAACCAATCTTTCAGGGATAGGAACAGTCCGAGCTGGCGGGCGAGCAAGCGAACAAGCCTTCCCCCATCTCAGACTCTCAGCCTGATGTTCGCTCTTCATGCTGGGCCTCTAATTATTTCATCGTGTAGCAGGAAATCCTACCAGGCCTACATAAACAGTGCTGGGAGGGGGGTTATACCTCTATGCCAGAGCGCTGGTGACATCTGACATGCGAGTGCCCCCCCCCCCTCCTTTCCATCCGCTAAGCTACTGCCCCAAACACACCCCAAAGCCCAGAACACCGGCCCTCTCCTTCTTTCCTTTCAGAGGTTAAGATACTCGAGTCTTTAAGTGGTCGAGGTTTAAGAGGTCGAGGCTTTGTGATGCTGAGCTCTGAAGTGCGAGGCCGTTTTAATGTCAGCCAGACAGCAAGACGCAATTTAACGCGTCCTTAGAGCTTCGCTGCTCTTTATTTCTTTTGACCGAGAAATGCAAATCTCATGAAACTGGATATTGTGCTAACTAGCGAGTCTATTTTCCGTAACCGTGTAAATTCATAGCAAAACAGTTTGTCCTGTTGCCTGAGGCATCGCTGTTGTTTTTATGGCACTGGGTTTGAACTATAGGTATTATTTCCTTTTTTTCGAGATTTTCATTTGAATCATTTTCAATACACTTTATTAATCGCTTTTCAGTTATTATATAGAACTAAATTTCTTACACACTATTAAAGTTTTTTTTTTAAAAATTCATATTTAAACAGACTTGCAGTACTTTCATATTTTAAAAAACAACAACAACAACTAGTCGGCATTTCAAATCCACTCTTAAAAATACAGGTTCTTTGAAGGTTCTTTATAGCAACATAGGTTCTGCAAAGAACCTTCTTTTTGTCAAGAACCATTTTCCATTGTATAAGGTTCCTGAGTTGAGCTATATCATTCTTTCAAGATTAAAGAAGTTCTTTATGGTTCATTATAGGTTCTTCAGAGCAGGATATTGGTTCTTCAAGGTATCGTCCCTTAACAGATTAAAGTGAACCCTATAAAGTTCTTTATGGGACTGGAAAAGGTTCTCCAGGCATCGCTCTTAATAACCTTACTTTGGTTCCTTAAAGTACTAACTAAGGTTATAATAACACGGTTCCTTGTAGCACTGCTATGAAGAAGCATTTCTGGGTTCTTTAAAGCACCCAGTTAATAGATGGTTCTCTAAAGAACTTGAGAGTAAAAGGTTCTTTGCGGAACTTAAAAGGGTTCTCCTGTGGCATCAGGCTGAAAAACCTTTTTGGTTCTAACCTTGTTGGAACCTTTTCTTTTAAGAGTGCGAGCTGTATTTGTGCTGAAATAAGCTTGACATCCTCCAATCCCATCCCATATGCAAATTATAGATTAACGTTTACGTCAAACGAAACTAGCTTGTTTAACGGATGTTTAACGACAATAAATGTAACTATAAATGGATAAAAAGTACAATTAATACATTAAAATATGTATTGTTGACAAACTGCTGCGGTATAAAAGCAATAAAACACTTCCGAATGTAGTATGTTTTGGGCCATATTCTATGAGGATTTAACGGTTTGTATTGGTTTCAATTAGACATAAACATGCCACCCATAAGACCCAACACATTACCAATAGAGACCCACAAGGACCATTATAGTTTCCATTAAAACCAATACAATTCCCATTATAACCATTAAAACCATTAGAATTTCTGTAATGGTTTCTACTGGGGTTTTTTCAG
>JANDJT010000103.1:21330893-21390572 GCA_024331685.1 Stegophilus panzeri
AGTTTCCATGTTGATGAAAAAACAATATATATATATATATATATATATATATATATATATATTAAAAGTATAGGATTAAAAACAGGCTTTGAGGGGAGAAGGAGACGAGGTGTCGTGTTCTAAACAGAAATGCCACCTTCCACTGAAATGCACTATAAAATGCCTGTAATCGCTTCCACTCCACGTCACATCCCAGTCATTTATGCGGGTTAAAAGTGCGCTCGAGGTGTTCTTTACCACTAAATTACATGCGAACTCACCTAATAAGCTACTTCTGAGGAAAAGTATATTACAGACGTTTAACGCTAGCATGCTAAATCACATAATAGCCTAGCATTTCCTATAGTAGCGAGCTTATTTTATATCCTGTGGGCTGAGCATTACGCTGTATAATCATAATAATCGCTGACCTTTTCTAAAAAAAAACGTGCCCTGAGTCAGAGAGCACAGAGCGGGTTAATGTTCACAGCGTGACCCGCGTGAAAGAGATTCACGGATTTCGCAGCTCTGATTTGGCCTTGTTGTCATCTCGGAATTCGGCGAGGGACCGGCCGCTCCTCACTCAGCACGGGGTCCGTTAGTCTCCCAGTCACCCCAATCAGACAGGAGCTCCTTCACCGGGGTGGCCCTGCCATCCGGCCTTCTGATTGTCCTGAAACGAAGAGTCATGTCAGGGGGCCTCATCAAACAAATAATAGCTTTAAATTGACAATCAGGGCAGGTGATTAGAGAGGAGAGCGAGAGAGGCTCGCTGCTCACATCGATCCTCTATTACACTCACATTCTGACACCGATAAAACCCCACACGGCTTTTACACCGCCTCATCACCACCAATCCAGATTTTAGTTTCTTCAAAACTTTAGCAGACTGCTCGAACGATTTCTGTGATTACAGTTTGCTTTGATGATGTGACCGGGTTTGGGGTTTTTTTTGGGGGGGGGGGGGTTGCCACTAAGGAAACCTTTAATATCTCAGACCCGGCTGTTTATAGTATATTTTGATCAAGAAATAAAAAAGAAGCCAATAAAAAATTAAAAGAAAACCGAAAAACACCAACAACAGGAACGACCCTGCCTTATTTTTATTTATTTTATTATTTTGCCTCATACGGACTCAATTGCTCCTCCTTAAAACGCAACTTGTCGCATGAGGATGTGCTTACCGATTTTACACGACAAAATGGCCGACTGTACGGTATATTTAAACTTTTACATAATAAAAACTTTGCTTAGAATTCATTATTAAAGTTACAGTTCTGCACTAAATCGTAACGTAGTTATCTCGTGTCCCAACGTTCGCTTCAGACTTTCATTCATTTTTACAAATAATGTATTAGAGCGTGAGCTGTACTTTTTATCCATTTGTTCTTGTCTTCTCTTTTTTTTTTCTCTCTATTGTAATGTTACAAAAAAAACTACAAAGCATAAACTCCCGTCTTAAACATGTCAACAAACTTAAAGTTATAGCTCTACCTCCGACCGTCACAAAGCGCTGAAACCGGAGACTCCTTCCATAAATGTTAAATAAACATCTCCTTACAGAAAACCTCACCATATCGCTGATTACGCCTGTTTTTTTGAATCGGTTTCTATGGAGCGTCTGTTGTACGAGTCCCTCTGAACGAGCTGTTACTACAGAAACTATACCATATTAGAACATACAGTAAACCTGCGAATTGCGGCTGCCGTTATAGAAAACGAATCACCGTCTAACCAATCAGAACCGAGGCACGAAAGCCTGACTAACCATGAACACTTCTGAATCCTTGATACCGTCCTCCTCCTCCCTCCTCCCTCCTCCACTGACCGACTCCTTTGTCTTTTGTGTCCACAGAGGCCGGAGTGAAATGTGTGAGGAACCCGGGAAGCTAAACTCTATTATTTTGGTTTGTTTAGGCCATTTAGCGTCCTAAAAATAGCCGCGTCGCTCAGCACCTGTTATTGACCCGTTTCCGCCTATTGCGTGCCTCGAGGCGAGACTGTGCCGCAGCACAAACCGGACGAAATGTAAAACAGGATTAAAAAAACCAAACAAAACATGAAAACTATTTTTTTTCGTGGAAGAGGCGTTAAAGTGCAGCTCGAGGTCGTGATCTTCACTTCAAAGGCTCCCGAAGTTCCTCTCGGCGTCTCAAACTGGAAGGAAAACAGTTACAGTCACGCTACTGTATTAGAAACAAACACGGATCGAGGTGAAGACAGTGATGGATAACGCAAAGCACTTTTAATGTGTTTGTCTGTCTTTGTCTGTAAATCCTGTCCTGAAATAACAAAAAACAGCTTTGAAATCTCGAATCCGTCAGCACCCGTCAGTAGCAGCGCAGACGAGAACAGACCCGGGTATGACAGATGAGATGAGAGCTCTCTTTTAAATTGTTAGCACCGCATCATTTGATTTATTTTATTTTTTTTTATCCTGATGGAGAAAAAGCATCTTGATGAATGCTACTGTTCTTCTGTGGAATATTAATTGCACAAATAGTTAATAGCTAGCTAGCTAGCTAGCATTTAATTAATAAATAAATAAATAAATAAATAAATAAATAAATAAATAGGGGCGGCTGTGGTTCAGGTGGTAGAGCGGGTCGTCCACTAATCGTAGGGTTGGCGGTTCGATTCCCGGCCCACATGACTCCAGATGCCGAAGTGTCCTTGGGCAAGACACTGAACCCCGAGTTGCTCCCGATGGCAAGTTAGCGCCTTGCGTGGCAGCTCTGCCACCATTGGTGTGTGGGTGTGTGTGAATGGGTGAATGGGTGAATGAGACACAGTGTAAAGCGCTTTGGATAAAAGTGCTATATAAGTGCGCCATTTACCATTTAAATAAATACGAGCATAGTAATGTATCGGAAAACTACTCCATTTTTTCAACAGCACCGTACTTAACATACAACAATGAGCAAATATTACATACGTGTGTCGGAGTCTGAAAAAACCCTTCGCACGGTCAAACTGTTACATGTCGACTATATATCGTTTTGAAAGCTGTGTATAATGGCTTCCTGAACTGAAATACGTCCACCGCTACATTTATGACCTGATCTACTGATTGAAAAATGACGCTACTGTAAAGAATTACAAACAGGACCGTCAGGTTGACTTTAATTATCCGCATCATCAGATCAGATGTCTCGGTCATCACCTGAGGCGAAAGTCACTTGCGACGTTTGAACTCGAGCCTCATCGTCATCTCGTCATCCCTACGCTTCAAACACGTGAGTGGAGAAATAATCTCGATTCGTTCACTCACTTTTTTTTCTGCTGTTTGTTTTTATTTACAGTGCCTTCGCTGTCATTGTAATGAGCTCTCATGAGTTTTTCAGCTGATTGCTAATCCCAGTGTTAGCTAGTACTAACACAGCTAATTCTGTTTCCACGTTCGTCACCAAATCGATAGCGATAAACGTCTCCATTGGGATAAAGCACTAGCTTATTGTTTATTCTAGGTTTGTTATGTTTCTTGACAAGTTTTTTTGGAAGCATGGAGTGTTGGAAAGCTTACCAGATTCCGCCATATCGTCTTTTCCGGATTGTCTGAGATCAGGGTGTAGCGAAGAGGCAATGCGGGCGTGTCTGAAAATAAAAAAAATAAAAAACGAGAGGAGATACATGTAAACAAAGTTTTCCAAATAGGTCCACTTGTCCTGATGGCATTGCTCAAACAACTCTTTTTTGATCATGTTCTACATATTTTCTAGGTCATTTGTACTATTAAGAAATAAAATTTAAGTCGACTATTGTGCCTTTAACGTTCATATCTAATGTTTTAGATTTCCTGTTTCCGGTTCAAATGCAGACACTAGAAAAGTTTACATGGAAAATGTGTTATTAATGACCATACATTACATCTTTTTTCTTAGACTAGTTCACTTTGAATACGTTTGTACGTTAGGTTTGTTGTTATAAACAGTCCGTTTTTCAGTTTTTATATAAACAGGCCAGAATATAAAAACAAATAATGAACATCTCCAACAACGAAAAAAATCATCTCCATGGACAATGTTTTAAAATTTCACGATAACTAAATAAAATAGATGATGTGCGCAATATTAACTATAAGATCTTATTGTTCTTTAATATGCAATCGGTTTACTGTGACAAAAAAAAAAAAAAAAAAAAAGATTCCAGGAATAATAAAGAAAACGCTCTGTAAGAAAGAGCAGCAAAATAAATGGTACAGTTTTGCAAAGGACCTCGTATACGACGTGCTCCTCTAATATGAAGTCAAATCGTTGCGTCATTTTTAAGAAATATGAACACGGCCTTCAGGAAACGCTCTAAGATATTGTGAAATGTCCCAAATAACCAAAATATATAATTACTGTATATATAATAAATACAACGGAACAGATCGTCTCATATTGTGATATAAGCTCTATTCTAATGCACTAACTTCATGCATTTCAGCCCAAACCCACCCACACACACACACACTTGTACACTATCACACTGCTGGCACACACCACCACCACCCGAGTGGAGAAGGGTGGTGTAATGTGCGAGCTGAGGGCTGTTTTGAAAGGCCTGCAGCGACATGAAGGATTTTTCCACGGCGTTTAGTCTCGCTGCCTTCTAAAAGGGGCCTAGCGTGCCTAGATCTCGCCGAGGCTCGTTCCACCCAATGAAGATGAATGGCCTTTATCGACAGCCCCATCTGAAAACATGGCACTACGCACCGGGACCTTTGATGCAGCTCCTGTGTTGCAGTGCCACCGAAATGTCCAACAACAAGGACGTCCTCGGTGCAACAACATGGCCACTGTAGCAATGTTTTCACTCTGCATTTATAGGGGCAGGCGTGCTGGTAGGAGTAGACCCACAGCAGTCGGAGGAAAAATCTAGAAATACCACTAATACACTTTAAACGGACTGTGTGGTACACTTAAAAAGCTCAGAGTGTGTGTTTGTTCTTTGACACGCTCATTATTTAAATATTTTTTTTATTTAAGTAAAGAGAACACTGTTGCTACGTGCTTGAGTCTTCCACGGTTGATAATTTACCTCAGATTGCATCTTTACAAATCTATAACTGACATAAAACTCCCTCAGAGAAAAGATTCTTAGCTTCCTAAAAGCCTTCTAGTTTAAAACCCTTTCTTTTTACTTCAAATTTTATATATATATATATATATATATATATATATATATGCGCTCAGCACTTTTTTTTTTAATAATTTCATACTCATCACGTCAATAACGGTAGCGTTAACATCTGCTTGTCTGAGCTAGCTACCTATGCTAGATGTGAATAAAACTCATGTTTGTAGTATTAGTTTAGTGTCAGAGTTGCTAACTTTTGCCTTGGAGTAGAGAAGGCTAATATTTAAAAACTTGGATTGATGCTAGCCTGTTTTGGTTTTTTTTGCCTACTATTCAAAGATGCCTGTGAGCATTAGCTTAGCAGCTACGTGTTATAACTAGCTATATGGCTAAGCTTGCTAACAGAATTCTACTGTATACTTGTTTTGGAGGGCAAGTAGACAGAGACTGACTGACACAAAAAATGACTAAACACGCAAAAGATGACTAAACACAAGGTTAGCTCTTTAGCTATTCAGCTAGCTAGCACATTGCCAGCAAGGCTCACACAGGCAACCTAAAGACATAGTGATAGGGATTAAACTGTAATATATAATAACATTTTCCCTCAGTTTCCCTCAGAAATGTTAATAAAATACTAAAACTTTGTAATAATACTTATAAAACAACCGCTAACCCAGATTTCCAGGGTTTTTTTGTACTAAATAAAATAGGGTGCCTAAAACTTTTGCACAGTACTGTATACTATACACATTTGATCTCATATTCATATATATATAAAGCGTACTGTATATACTACAAAGAAGCAATCATAAACATAACATTTAAAAGAAATTCTCCATAAGAGTGACTCGTGAGCTCCTGAGACACGAGATTCAACAATCAGCAGTTTTCCAATAAAGTTGTGAAGAAAAGAAAAAAGAAAAAAAAAAAAAAAACAGCTTAAAAAAAATCAAAAAGTTTATTTCATTTCATTCGTCCCAGGAAGCAATCTGTGCTATTTTAGAGGTTAAATGATTCCAAAGGGAAACTAATCAACATATTAAAAAAAAACTTTTTTTTTTTTCTCTCCTCAAATTTCTCTTTGATAGACAGATCAGACCTCAACTAATCAGTTTTTTTTTTTTTTTTTTTTTGCTTTATAATGCACAACGAAATCAGAGCACTTATGATGAATATATTAAAAGTACATTAGCAATTTATGAGCTGCGGAAGGCGGCGGTTGTTTGTGCGTACACTACGGCACCCTGGGAAGTCTCGGGCTCTGTTCTAATTGCACTTGATTGGTTCGTGATGCTTTTGTTTCAGCGAACGCCGTCACGTGTACATGCTGCAAAAGATGGCAGATTTTTTAAATTTTTTTATTTTATTTTTTTTTTTAAAGAAAGAAAGGAAATGTTTTGTTTTTTTTTTAAACATATTTACAGTTTAAATAAGTAAGTTAAAATAAACAGCTAAATCTGACAGGAATCGAGAGATCGACTGTAAACCCGTGTTTGTTTTAGAGGATGAGGATTATTTCCTAGTCTCGCTCGTAAAGACGGATTTGTTCAGCCAAATTTCACTTAATCCCTTCGGCTGAACCTTAAATCCGATCCGTCGGATAATCAGACATGTGAAGTAAAGCTAATCGACACACAGTCTGAAAGCGACATTACTGTTGTTATTTCATCTATTTAATCACTGCAATCCTTCTGAACGTCATATTCTCGCATCACGTACCTCGTTTTATTTTCAATAACCGTAACACAGAAAACGCATTCCGTTCGATGTAAGGAATAAAACACTCTGTGTTACGCCATTAAAGGAAGATAATCAGCGACAGGGCGGTGTGATTGAGTAAGGTTAATGTTACCACTGGAAGATGATTATTTTTCTAAAACAACACGTCCTGAAGGGTTTTATTCCGATTACACCGCAGCAATTTGCCAACGATTACAATTTATTAAAGAACAGCCCGATATACTGTATTTTTTATCCAATTATAGTTACATTTAATGTTGTGGAACATGATTAACGTTGTGGTGATGCTTTCTGTTGTTGTTGTTTATTTAACGTTTATGGAAGGAGTCTCCAGTGTCAGCGCTTTGCAACAGTCAGAGGTAAAGCTGTAGCCTTATTGAAGTTTAATTTTTCAGGACAGAGTTGACTGTCATTTATACGTTTAAGGACCGTCCGCGCACCTTGTCATGTCACAACACGGATCGTAGACGGTATATGTATATGTTCACTAATGATCAACATACGCCCGTCTTCGCTCCTGACCTCTTCAGGATGCTTTTCTGTAATCCCTCTCTCCGAAGTCAGGTCGGGTCAGAAGATGAACCCCTTCCCGTCCACCCCTCCACTTTTTTTTTTTTTCTCCAATTCATTTTGCCCTCTTTACTTCCTATGTAATTATTTCCTTTCGGGAGGCCGGTGCATGAAGTCGAGTGAGGGCAGGCGGGGAAGGGTCATTCAGCATCTCGCTCCCTCCTTCCACCCCTCAACCACTTCAGAGCGCAGAAGGAAATTACAGGCGATCGGGCAAATTAGAGCAGCGTGCCAGCCGTCAACGGGGCCGAGCAGGGCATGACCCCGGATGACCCCACAGGTACAAGAACGAGGGTGGGGGTTTACTGTCCGAGTGAGGTATCGCTTACATTGAGTTCGACTGGGTTGTTTCTGAAATTGGAAAAGACAAGTCAGTAGTGCGAGTAGGAAACATTCTGATCTACTGGTCTGATCCTTCATGGAAGTGTCTTGTAATTGTCTACAAGCACAAGATGACCTACGTGCGGACATACAAGTTATCACAGAGTGCTCCCATGATACAAACTTTTCATCTCACTTCGTCATTTCATTGGCGAATTTACATTGTTTGATCATTTATTTGGTCATTTTGGTGATCGTTTAAATGGAAATAGTAAAATAGTTTAAATAGAAAAATCAAACCCGCTTTTTTATCCTGCACACGGATGTTGTATGATAGGCTATAGCAGACCCTGAAACTCCAATCAGTATCTTGCTGTTACAGGAAAATAATCAACGATGCGGTGATGTGATGAAGTGAAGTCGATTATTTTCCTATAGCAGCGCGTCCGAAATCGTTTCCTTCCTCTTATATAAGCTACAACAGCAATATTACAATTTTCAAAATGTATTCAAACAACACAGCTTACTTTTTATCCATTTATAGTTACATCTAATGTTGTGGAACGTCCGCAAAAGAAGTTAGTTCCTGTTCTCACTTGTTGTAATAAGACACACACACACAAAAAAAAAAAAAAACGTAGCTTGCCGTGTTACAAAGAAACCACAAAGCGTCAAATGCCTCTGTCCAGAAGATGCCGGAAAACTTAAAGTTACAGCTGACTGTTACAAAGTGCTGACACTGGAGACTCCTTACAGAGAACTTACAGAGAACATGACCACATCAACGATTACAGACATTTTTGTAATCCGTTTACGTGGCGCATCCGCCGTACAGGTCGCTGCGAATGACAAGCTGTTACTGTGGAAACGATAAAATATTAGAACGGGCACATTAATATAAACCTGACTACTGTCATAGCTGACCTTCTGTCCAATCACAATCCAGAATTCAACAGCACTGTGGTGTAATGGGAAATGAATGTTGTGTGATAATGTTATGTCCTGTGTATCTTCTAATCTAATAATGTTAGCCGCCAAACCCTCGTCGATTTCATCAATTAAACCCAGACGTTCAGGGTCACGTGTAGCATCTGAGACGCCTCGTCTTTAAACTGCTGCCTCATCTTAAGTGGAAATAATCAGCTGTCCGAGAGGCAAGCGATGAGACACTTTATTTAAACGTTTTAAACCTGCATCCATGCTAGCTCCAGGCCCTGAAGTGTATCTGTCGCTGAACCTAATAAACCGCATCCATCATTGGCCGGCTTGATTAACGTGCTCCAGATGTTCCAGGCTTCGCGTTTCAGGAGCTCCCGCCCCGAACCTTTGTTGTGATAATGACACAGTACCCAGAACGCAACTGTTTATTTTTGCTTTCCGTCCAAGTACAGTTAAACCCTCGCTCAGGGATCCTGTGAAACCGGAGGCCCTCTGAATAAGTAATCGAGCGCTTCGGAAAGGAAGTCGAATTAATCTTTCTGCTCTGTTCGTTCGACTTCGGCCCCTCCACACGCCACTAATCATAAACCGCTGTGTGCCTGATACACATACTGTACGTCCAGACCCGGAACAGACCACCAATGACCGCTTACGTAGGACATTTAAGTCAACGTCAGGTAGGAACGAGAGATACACATCCTGCAGGAGACGGGACACGGTGCCTCCTGTCAGAAAGACAGACTCTATGTGCGTGGAGCTTGGACATTAAAAAGCGTAGAAGAGTGAAAGAATAAAAGCCACCAGCGTCGAGATCGGGTCCTCCGATCCTCAACGACACGCCGCCGGAGATTCGGCATCACAGGGATTTCAGGGATGCACTTTGGAGACGCGGTGGTGGTAATGTTTAGGCTGAGGGGTGTGGACAAAGGGGTGGCAGCTACCTAGCTTTGAGAAAATCTATAACAGCGCCACACGCAGTGTTTTATTCCTTACTTCAATCATTATTATAGTGTTGTAGGTGTTTGGACCGAATCCCTTCATTAGTTCAATGACGTGTTAATGAATTCTGCACCGGAGAAAGGAATCAGATGTCACCCCGTTCCTGCACAACCTGCACATCTCCGAAATCAGATGAACTGATAACAGATTGACCCCGCTGACCTTTTGGCTGACCTTTTACTTGGCCATTGTTAAGCAACAATGTAGGGCAGCAGCGTGACTACGGCTAGCAATTAAAGCTATTAGTTTAACTGCGTCTCCCAGTAGCGTGCGTGAGTGTGGTCCCAGCAATCTTGTAGCACGTGTTAATTAACATCCCCAACATCCCTGCTAATGAAGCATTCAGAAGGTTCTAAGACAGCTAGGCTGTTACGTTTTCTTTTTTTAAATATCGTACCATTGTATTGTACTTATTTGTTTAAGCTTCTGTGTGTGTGTGTGTGTGTGTGTGTGTGTGGTTTGTATATTCTGACACACATACAGTAAGCAGTAAGCCTCGCTATAAGCATTTCAAGCTACGTATGTCTTGAGGTACTGTTCAAATGATAAATACACTTGACTTTGACTTGCTTTAATCAAAAACTCTATTCAGAAGACCACTTACAGTGGGGTGGCCAAGTTAGACCCAAGGACTTTATTGGGGTGGCCATCAGAGTTGGGGGTAACACATTATAAAGTAATCTAATTGCTTCTTCTGATAACGCAGTAATGTAACCCATTACATTTTAAATTAAACTGTAATTTGATTACAGTTACTGATGTCAATAAAATGACGTTACTTGCGTTACAAATTTACACTATGACGTAAAATGCATTTTTAAAATAAATCACGTTTTGCCCTGAAGACTTTTTTATCTTTAGCCCCGAATAATTCTCCGCTCGGAGCGGCTCGTCGCTACGTAACTGGACGCCAGTAAAAGAAGACGGCGGTGTTGTAATTTTATATCTTCAGCGAACGGAAGAGAGACCGATCAGACAGGTTTTACAAGAAAATACGTGGAAATACTCACGTCTTATTGGCTGACGGTCTCTCGATTCTGCCAAACGCTAGCTCATTCGGTCAGTTAGTGTGAGAGGAAAATGGATATACGCAGATTTTTATTTATTTATTTTTTTAAACCGGTAAAGGTGTTGAAACTGAAACAGTACCATCCTCTGATGCTGAGCAGGAAAACAAGGTGTGTAAATGTCTATATGAGTTCCAGTTTACATGATCATGATCTGAGCAGAGCAGAAGGAAAGATAATGTACTCTACATGGCACTGTAGCAGCTAAACCCATACAGTGATAGCTTAGCTGTGCGTCCCCTTGGCTAGCGACACCAAACTAGCCTAGTTAGAAAAGTTTGATATTTTATCCGTCTGGTAGTCCTACAAACAGTGACAACGCCCGAGGCAAGTTTTATGATAAATCCGACTTTTTCTGATCATGTCATACATTGACGCACGCCAAAATTACTGAAAGAACTCCGAGTTTCACTTTGTAGTGTATTTTCGTAGGTTTTGAAAGCAACGTGAAAGTAAAGTAAATAGTAATCCGATTAGTTTTTACACACAGCATTCAGCAATGTAATCCGATTACAATTTTAAAGTAGTAATTAGTCATCTGTAGTGGATTACTGTTTTTGAGTAACTTATCCGACACTGGTGGCCGTTTACGGCGGCGCAAATTACTAACCCAAGTGCATAAAAAAATGGCATCATGTGGTTCCTCCTATCTGTGTATGACCTGAGTAAGTAGGATCGCTGTCAGATATAAAAGGACACACCTTTTTAAGCAACATTCGTTTGTCGGCTAGCAAGCTACAAAAAAAAGTCATAGCTAGCATAACATGAAGTATGAACGGTAGCTAATAACAAACTTAAATCCTACAAATGATGAATAATTTAAATGGAAAAAAAAAAAAAGTTTGACTGGTCTGCTCACCTGTTCCTTTGCTGTGGCCAAGGGAATGCTTTGCCACCTCTGGCCACCCCTTAGCTCCACCCACGATTGTAGTATCTTTAAATGAGCATTTCACTAGTCAAACTAGCACAAAAACAGAGCAAGAACTTTATCACCGAGTCAGTATCTGCAACCGGACGGAAATTAAACACCAGTATTGCCAGTTAAACAGTGGCCCATTAAGTATTGAATAATGTTGCGTTAATGGGAATAAAACAAGAGCTATTCCAGATTCTCATCAGCATTACACAAGGTGACCTTCTTCAGGAGTTGTTTTTTTTTTGTTTTGTTTTATTCGAGTCAGAGGGGGATTTAGTAGTTCTTTTGGAGTAGGGGAGGGGACAGAAATCAGCCGGGATTGAGTGACAGTAAGAGAGCGGCTGATTGCATCGAGCATGGAGGACGAAGAGGCCGTAAAAAATCAGCTTCCAGTGGGGGGAAAAGGCTCCTAATCAGAGCTCAGAAATGGCCCACTTGACAATCACACGCACCACAAAAAAAAAGAAGCTCTCAATTCAATGCTGATTGCAGCGACTCCCCTCCTCCTCCATCTCCTCACTGCTATTAAAGCTCCTTCAGCTCCTTCAGCCCTGCCAATCACCAGCCCTCCGCTCCCTCTTCAGCTCTTTAATACGCAATAATAATTCAACCACATTTCTAATCACTCCTCAGTCCATCAGGTGGCTAATTGCTGTTGTTTTAAGATGATCATCAGAGCCATGGTTATTTTATTTTTTTTTCACTCCCCCTTATTTTTTGTTCCTCCAAATCCTCCAGAGGTAAGGTACAAATGTCCTCAGCACTCAGAGGACGTGATGTTAACTTTCAGCAAAGTCCAACTGGAGTTTCTTGACACCACGTTAGACATTACAAGTCAAAATAAAAGAAAGCAAATGCTGCTGGGAGACATTTTGATTTCGATCATCTGAGCAGATTCATCACGTCATCACACACTAATGTGGTTTTTTCAGACCGCGTTTTTACATGAAGTGGACTTTTCACGTTGTAGTGTGTGTGTTTTTATTGTCACGTGTTCATTTTTTTTTCGTGTGATTTCTACACGATTCGTTTTTCACCCAATACTTTCTGATGTCTTTTTTTTTTTTTTTTTTTTACATTATTTTTATTTTCATATGATTCTCACATGATTCATTTTCCTCAATTCATTTTTCACTTGTTCATTTATCAATTCGTTCATTTTTCACGTGATTTATTTTTTAAATATAATTAATTTTTCACTTGTTTGTCACTTGATTCATGTTTTCAAATGATTCATTTTTCACATGTTAATTCATCATATTTCATTTTTTCAACTGATTCACTTTTTAATTGATCAGTTGATTCAATGTTTAAATGATTCATTTTCTAAAGGATTCATTCTTCACTTGCCAATCACAATTCATTGTTCAAATGATTCATTTTTGAGGTGTTAATTTATCATGATTCATTTTTTCAAATGATTCACTTTTCACTTTTTAATTTATCAATTGATTCATTTTCTAAAGGATTCATTTTTCACTTGTTAATCACAATTCATTGTTCAAATGATTCATTTTTCACTTGTTAATTTATCACTTGATTCATAGGTTCAAATGATTCAGTTTTCACATATTAATTTATCATGATTCCTTTTTTCAAATGATTCAGTTTTCACTTGTTAATTTATCACTTGATCCAATAACTAATATTCAGGACTGTTATTACTAATATTCACTAACACATTTGAAGTTACATATAAAATATCGGTCATTTAATATCACAATTTTAGTTCCCATCCTAGTCCCGGGTTTCTCGGTTGTCAAATACAAAGGATCAAATCCAGACAAAATCAGAGCTCCGGCTCCAACAAAATCAACTGCAAGATGATTTTTATCATCATCATCATTAATACACTTAATGATGGGAAATCATCTATTTAGCTTTATAGTTCTCAAATTTTCCCCTTAAACCTTTAGGCCTTGGAGTCAGATCGGTCCTTAGTGAAGGTGCATTAACCCCCTCTACTGGTGAATTACTGAACACAATTCAACACCTATTTTAATTTTACATTCAATTCCAATCAATTTTAGTTTATTTATACAGTATAGCACCTTTAAGATTAGACATTGTCACAAAGCAGCTGGATGTAGATCCCTGATGAGCAAACCAGAGGAGAAAAAAAAACAAAAAACATCATGAAGAATCTTGCTCTCAAAATGTGCGGTATAAACATGTAGAAGAGTAAAGAGTGCGCACGGTGGCTTAGTGGTTAGCACGTTCGCCTCACACTGTGGCCCTTTGTGTGCGGAGTTTGCATGTTCTCCCCGTGTTGCGGGGGTTTCCTCCGGGTACTCCGGTTTCCTCCCCCAGTCCAAAGACATACACGGTAGGCTGACTGGCATGTCCAAAGTGTCCGTAGTGTATGAAAGGGTGTGTGAGTGTGTATGTGATTGTGCCCTGCGATGGACTGGCCAGGGTGTACCCCGCCTTGTGCCCCATGCTCCCTGCGATAGGCTCCCCCGTGACCCTGAAAAGGATAACGTGGTATAGAAGATGGATGGATGGAAGAGTAAAGAGTCCTGGGATGACCACTCACAAGTAAATCTACAGAATCCAGGTCAGATTAAACACTGACGCAAGGATGAGACTTGAACGTAAACAAACTGGAACCATCCACATGCAGATGATGAGGTGAGAGGAACCACGGCAGGTTTTACGCCCAAGCCAGCAACGCCACCACTGATATCAACAGATACGCTCTCATATACTAAAAAGTGTACTAAACTGTACCTTTACGTGTCACTGAGGTGGTACCCTCTATCTTCCACCTTAAACATGGATACAGTGTCCCTTTAAAATAGATTAGGTACATAATTAGAATAGAGGTGTTACAATCTGTATCTCAATCTGTTCCAAATACCTGTATCTAAATCTAAAGTGGGTGTGTCCTAAACCAGAAGGGGTTTATTTGTATTTGTTTTTAATGACCTTACACCAATGGAAGGTAGATGTAAAAATGTCAGCATGGCATGTGAATTCTGGCTCTGACAGTTCCTCAACCTCAGCTACAATCACTCCAGTTCCTCATCAATCACAGCTCAAGATGGTTTTTTGGGGGGTTTTTTTCAATCCCGCTCATGCCGTTATTGTTTTTATCCGGGCCTGCATGTGATCTTTTCTTACAAATAAATTTGGTTCTAAATTTGGTTTTTCAAAATAACATAAACAAACTAGCAGCCTGATTTAAAATATCACGACTCAGTTAGACCAATAAGGGCCACCTCACTTTTATGCTAATGTTCCTTGTTTGTTCTGCGAGCTTCATAGTTGCGCCCTCGCACCTGCTTCGCATGAAAGTAAAAAAACAACTTCTTTTTGTCACATCCCATAGGATCCCAGTCCCGATGTACACTAATCTTTCAACTAGATGCCCTGTGAACCTTCCTGGCAAGCTTCCATCCACCCATCCATCCATCCATCCATTTTCCATACCGCTTATCCTACACAGGGTCGCGGAGAGCCTGGAGTTTATCCCGGGGAACTTGGGACACCCTGGACAGGGTGCCAACCCATCGCAGGGCACAAATCAGAAACGCACTCATACAATACAGACAATTTGGAAATGCCAATCAGAATACAATGCATGTGTTTGAACTGGCGGAGGAAACCGGAGTACCCGGAGGAAACCCCAGAAGTACACGGAGAACATGTAAGCTCTGCGCACACAGGGCAGAGATGGGATTCGAACCCCCAACCCTGGAGGTGTGAGGCAAACGTGCCGGCAAACTTTCAAAAAACAAACAAACAAAAACAAATGTCGCATATGTTTTAATAGATTCATATTCAATTGCATTCCTATTTGACAGTAAGTACGCTACATGTGGGTGGGACTCACATGTCAATCACAGCGACACTCGTAGTGCTCATGTATGTGGAAGAGGGTGGATAGCGCTTTCCTCCGAGTGTGTTACGCTGCACTGTGACGTGTCGAAAAGACACGATTGGCTGCTTTCTTGTGTCTCAAAGGAAGCACGTGTTAGCATTCACCCTCCCCGAGTTGGTATCATACTGTATATTTATGGAGAAAAGGTACTAAAGCGTGTACCAGTGAGGATAATGAGTCTTTATTAGTCATATATACATTACAGCACAGTGAAATTCTTTTCTTCAGATATCCCAGCATGTTAGGAAGCTGGAGTCAGAGCGCAGGGTCAGCCATGATACAGCGCCCCTGGAGCAGACACGGTTAACGGCCTTGCTCAAGGGCCCAACAATGGCAGCTTGGCAGTGCTGGGGCTTGAACCCCGACCTTCCAATCAGTAACCCAGAGCTTTAACGGTCAAGCCATTTTCCATGCGTTTACACCCAACTGGCCTGATCACAAACGATGTCTATTTCCTGGACTAGTCCTTGCCTTTGATTCAGTCTGAAAAGTTCTTCGTCGGGTTTCTCCATGGACAGTCAAAGCTCCGGTTATGGCTCTAGACTACTGATCAGAAGGTCGAGAGTTCGAATCCCAGTACAGCCCAGCAGTCACGGTTAACCCTAACCCTCGTCTCTGCTCAACTACATAAACGCATCAGCTTTTAAAATGTTAACGTCTTTGAACAGAACTTCTTCTCAGTCAGGTATGGTCCACTAATCCGGTTTCTCCAGCCCACAGCACAGCACACATGGGTCTCCAGCTGTTCCTGATCGAATTCACAAACACACCTGTGTACACTTCTTCAACACAACTCATCATTAACCTCACACGATACAGGAGGGACTTGCTAATGAGCCGAATCCTCCAAATGAGCCTTCGTTGGCTCGAGGCTGTAAGAGTAATGATCTGTAATCCTGAGGAAACGGGTTTCCAAACCGCAGCCCAGCTTCAGGAGCGACGGTTCGGCAGAGACCAACGACGTGGTCAGTTTCCACGTCACATCGCCGTGTCCTGCGTCTTCCCTCTTCACAGGCGAACGAGGCAGTCGCGCTCACTTTCGAAGAAACACCGTCTCATTTGATACAGATATACTGCAAGCTATAGAGCGCACGTGGGAGATTAAATCGAAGTTTTTCGAAAGCGTGCGCTTCATTAAAGATCAGGCGGACCCGCGTTTTCAAGAACGGATGAAGCGCTGTCTCGTGTTTACGCGACGCCAAATAAAAGCACGACGGTAATGTTGCGTTTCTTTAAATTGGTGTCGATGACTGAATAATAACATAAACGCAGCCCTGAGTTAAGCACGTGGAAGCCGAGATGCAGCTTCTTCATGAGAGCGAGTAAGAAATAAGACACTCTGTTGTGTCGCGCTGTTGTAGGAAAATAATCAACAAGAGTGGTGTGATGAAGCGGAGTTAACGTTACCATCCGCACGCTGATTATAGGCCACGCCTCAAAGTGTTTGATTTCTCTACAGCAATTACATTTGTGTTATTTAATCCAAAGTGTTATTTATCCATTTATAGGTACGTTTAATATTGTGAAATGTCTGAGGAACGAGTTCGCGCTTACGTTATAGCAGCTTTAAACAGTTATTCCCTCACTGGCCTGACCTTTATTTATTTATTTATTCATTCATTCATTCATTCATTCATTCAATAAGACAAATATGTGGATCGTTACAGCTTTACCTCTGACTGTTAGAAAGCACTGACACTGGAGACTCCTTCCACAATCGTTAAATAAACGTCTCCTTACAGAAAATGCAATATACTAAATTAATATAAGCCTGTGATTTGCCTTGTAGGTGGAAATGTTATTGAAAGATGAATCAATACTTTCTGACCAATCAGAACGGAGAATGTGGTTTATCAGTCCGTACAGGATTTTGTGGAGTGTTTTCTTTTTTTTTTGTTTTGTTTTGTTTTGGTTTTTTTTGTGATCGTTGCGGCCAAAAATGCTTGATTGCTTGCTGCGGCTTCTTTCAAAGTATGAGATCCAGTTATCTGAGATTTTTTGTGCTTTTCCCCCCCCCCCCCCCCCGGAAAACGTCTCGTCTGTTGGTAAACGAGACCTTTTAGCTGTACTCGTGAATCGAACAGGGCTTCGGCTGAACGCGTCATCGCGACGCGTCTCGGTCCGGATCTGCGGAAAATCTGCGGTTATTTAGAAAAATTGTAAGCTCCTCCGAATATTGTGCCGTTTTCCTTGATTTTTGCGTTAATTGCTGGAGGGACTGAATATAATACAATTGATGCTGACGTTGGAGAGTTTCTCTTTAAATGTCAGTAATAAATAAAGAAATAAACAAACGCAAAGAGCCCAAACGGATATAGCGTCGTGTATGGTTTATACTTATACATGTGTATTTTAATATTATAATAAAACCATGTGTATGGTTTTTACTCTTACATTTTTACATAAAACACTGAATGGGAGCTAACTGCGATTTCATATAAAATTGAGGAAAATCTCCACTAAAAAAAAAAAAAAAATTCTAATAATAATAATAATAAAAATAATCAGGATGTTCAGGAGGAGGAGTTGTCGAGCCTCATTGAAGCCATGCAGCATCCAGAGACGGCTCTAAGAGAATAAAGTCAGTTGGCCGTTCAGCTCGTCATCGTGCTCACTGTCACTCTGCTGTCTGACACTACAGTCTGATCCCACGCCGTCCCGCTCCCTCCTCCTCCTCCTCCGTCTGTACACAGCTTTCTCGTCTGTCTCTGAGTCCTTTACACACCTTTTATCCTCCTCTGGTTCCAGCGAAGATCTCAGACAGTCATAAAACCTGAGACGGATGAAATCAATATCTTTATTATTTGGCTGCGACTAACTCAATCTAATCAATCCGATCTAAACAAACCTACTTATAGAAGTGAAGGCTTCTGTGTTATTTTTTATGTGGTTATTTTTTTTTTTTTACTTCATTTACTTCCTGAAACGTCATGCAGGAAAAGTACAAACATCTACAAAGGCTTACTATCAGGATAAAAGTACAGCGTTGTTGAATTCTCGATTCTGATTGGTCGGAAGGTGTTGTCAGAAAGCTGCGCAGACTATTAATGCAACAGTAGCCGGTGTAATACCTTTCGATCCTCTTGAGGTTTTCATCCATTTTATTATTCGCAACTCCGACAAGAAAAGTGATGTAGTCTTCAGAAACCAGGACTTTCCCCTTGTGGCTGAGAGGAACTTCGAGACAGTGGGTACTGCGCACGGCCTGCGTTTAATTAGTCAGAAAACTGGTGATGAAATAGACGTTTAAGACCTCTATCATACCACAATGAAGTACTTCGTGAGAAATATAAAAGTGTCATCTATAAACATGAACAAAACTTTAACGTTATAGAGGCGGCCATCTTGGACAAGCAGTATCACTTATTTCCTCAGTGTGTCCTTTGTCATCACTCCGCCCACCTACGCCCCGCCCCTCAACGTTAAAAAGGTGGAATTAACTATGGTTTGTAGCAAAGATATGAAGATCTGAGTGTATATTTATGATCATTATGATAATAGATGATTGTTTTCTTGTACTTAGCACCAATGTGATTTATTTATTTATTTATTTATTTATTTATTTAAACCCAAGAAAGCAAACATGCATTTATATTGTATTTAAAGTCTGAAAAGGTTCACCATAATGATTTTGCCTTTCTTTCCCACAGTGACTCCAGAGTTCCTGAACCCTGAGTTTATGGCGAGAGAGTGCTAGGGGAGGAGAAAAGAAAAAAAAAAAAACAAGAACACAACCTTAAAAATAGAATTCATTATACCAAAATATTTTCATTAACACTCGATGTTCAGTTTTGTGACTGTTACCAGGAGCTGTGCGTCCTCTAGCCGTTTGCATTGCACATGAAGAACACAAGGTTCAAACTTAAGAACAGCGTCTCCAGAAGATTCCTCCAAACCGGCCATCTGAGGAGACGAAAAAAAACGCACACTTCAGCTGCTCTGATTAAGACATCTCTATCTAAATACAAATACGTACACTCGTTAGTCCTGTCATCAGGTCCAATACAGCAGTGACACACAGTGTGTGTGTGCGCGCGTGTGTGCTTGTACAAGTGTTTGTTGGGATTTAAAACACCATCTTAAAGCCATACTGTGCACACTGAGTTTATATGTATGGTGTAGGGTGAACCCTCCACTTAATCTAATAATAGTTTTAAAACAAAACGTAAATGATATTTAAGAAAAATAATAAATAAAGCATAATCTTTGACACGGTGAGACGAGATGTTTATTTAGCATCTTCCGAAGGAGTCTCCGTGCCTAGAGTTCTCGCATGTATTCTCCGTGCTTCGGGGGTTTCCTCCAGGTACTATGGTTTCCTCCCCCAGTCCAGAGACATGCGCTGTAGGCTGACTGGCATTTCCAAATTGTCCGTAGTGTGTGAGAGAGTGCGTGTGTGTGTGTGTGTGTGTGTGTGTGCGATTGTGTCCTGCGATGGTTTGGCATGCCGTTAAGGGTGTCCCCCACCTTGGGCCCTGAGTTCCCAGGGGTGGGCTCCAGGCTCCCCGCAACCCTGTGTAGGATAAGCGGTATGGAAAATGGATGGATGGATGGAAGGAGTCTCCAGTATCAGCTCTGTATGAAAGCCAGGGGTAAAGCTCTATACTTAGGAAACCATTAACCAAGGTTTTTAAACAAAATCAGCTTTTTTTATTTAATGGTAAAATACATTTTTGCACAGCTGAAGATCACGTATTATTATTCTGATTAATATAAACACTGTTATGTGTAAAGTGTTAGCATTGGGAAAAGCCCAATCCTGTCTTCAGTTTATTGCATGAATCTTGAATGTGTATATTTCACCTGATAAAACATGTAATAAAATTAAATGTTATAAAATAAAACACCCTTTCTTACCACGTGATCTTTTGTACACTTGTTATGAGTGACAAAGAGCCAGGAACAATTCTGCTTCTGCACATCAACACAGTCAGACACCTGTCAAACACACACAAACACAACAACACGGAATTAATGACTTGATTGGTTGATTGGTTGATTGATTGATTGATTGATTAACCAATTAAAGCTTGTAAGTATGAATCCTGTTACAATTGTTTTGCAATGTATTAATACACTTTACCCCGTCAATCAGGATGATTCTTCCAGAACACGAACTTGTGGTGAAATAGTTGGCCGAATTATTTAGAAAGGAGACCACACTGTTAATGTCCTCATCCACACTGCCCTTTTTACTCAAGTCCATCTTGTTTAGACACTGCTTCTTCCACAGTTTAAACGTGTTTTCTCCTTCCATAGCGGTACACATGGCTAATAAACACTTATAATAATAATTCGACTCATTCACTTTCTATATTCAGACATTTTCAGGTTTTAAATAATGATTATTTTAGCTGTGTTTGCATGCTAACGTTGAACACGTTGTTTCTTCCGGCGAGTCCCTCCTCCCGTGATCCGACTCAGAATCGAGCCCAAATAAGAAATCGACTCTTCTCTGGCATACGTTGGGAATTTGGAGTCGATTTTATACAAAGAGAAGGATTCATTTGTCGCTGTGGCCTGTTATTTAATTTGGTGAATGTTTTGTATTTGTATTTGTATTGTCTTTAACTATGTTTAATAAATTAATTTATTTATTTTGTTAATATTTGTGATCCGTGCACGTAGAACACGACTCGTACAGGTGACAGGTGCAAATGATTCACTGTTATTCTTACTTTAACACTGTCTGTTACGTATTTGGAGATTATGCTAATAAATTCATCCATGTTAATGTATTACGCACTTTATTAATATGGCGTTGCACGTTTGTTTTTTAACAATAGGTCCTTTCTTGACATGTTTTATTTTTTGTTAGTCAATAAAATGTGCAGAATCGACTCTTAAAATCAACTCTTGGAATCTGTGGATCGATGCAGAGCACGAAGTTAAGAGCCATTGTTATTTACACAATAATACATTCTTAACATTATATTATACACTTAACTAATGTCCTTTCCTGTCCTGTCCTGTGTTTTTGACGCTGGAACCGAATCGATGGATTGATTCTAAGAGTCGATTCTGCACTGGAGTCAGATTCAGAATCGGAGTCGACTCGGACATATCCTGGCTGACAGTGCCCAATCAGATTGCGAGTTTGAATCTTTAGCCAATCCTTGCGAAGAAAAGGCGGGATTTGTCGTGAAAGCAGGGTACAGTATGGTAGCCGCGGGGTGTCATGTGACCTCAGACGCGGAAGTATTTACGACATCGCGAAACTCATGTTTCAAAGTCTGAAATTTACTGTGCTGTGCGTTTTCAGCTTGGTAAGTTCCTTGACACGGTTCAGACATGTTTGATTCATATAAGTTTTATAAGTTTTATGCTTATGTTTTGATGCATTGTGCATTACCCAGCATGCTTGTCAATAATAATAATAATAATAATAATAATAATAATAATAATAGTAATATGTTATTAGGACTCTAGCAAAATTCCTTCTTCTAATGGTGGGAAAGTGCAGAAAAATGACTCTGTGATTTTGTTGTATTTTAATGCCATGTGACATGCTTGCATTCAACATCCTGTCTGATTCCAGTAAAAATTAAAGTATTGGCACCCTTGCTTGTGGTTGTATCACCCACCACCATCACTACAACAGCTTGGTGGTTGTTTATGTTGCAAGGGACATTTTAACATAAGATAAGTTACAGATCTGTTTTGTGTCAAATAAAATCACTAATAAAATGCATGATTCATGCAACTGGTGTGTACCGACCAACCTCCGCAGAACACGGCCTGCTCTCATGGGTACCGTTATGTGATGGGAAATGGACTCAAGTACTTGAGCAGGGTACAGGAAGTTCTGGATTCACATTATTAAACCGTACCACACAATGGAAAAACAAATGGAATAGAAATAGAACGTTGTGTAAATGTAGAATAAAACTAAAACTAGAATAAAGGTGTGAAAATGCTGACGTATGATCCTCTCGCAGGGTTCCCCACAATCAAAATGGCATCATTAAAAGTAATGAAAGCCATACGAGTGTCCGAGTTCGGCGCTCCTTCGGTTCTGAAGTTCTGCTCTGACGTACCGGTTCCTGCTCCAGGACCCAAACAGGTAAAGCGAATACTTTACACATAGCTGTATTAAACATACTGCAGACTGTGTGTACAGTACGTGGTCCTCGTTTGTGTTACAGGTGCTCATTCGAGTGCACGCGTGTGGAGTGAATCCAGTGGAGACGTATATCCGTGCTGGTGCCTATGCCCGCAAACCCAGCCTCCCCTACACTCCTGGATCTGATGTAGCCGGTGTGGTGGAGGCTGTGGGAGATGGAGTTCGCTTTCTGAAGGTTTCATCACCTCTTTTTTTTTTTTATTAAAGATGAATAATTAGATAGACCAATTAGTTGTGTTACATGAGGAAAAACACATCATTACATGTGAAATGTATGTGTTTTTTTTTTCCCCCTCCATAAGGGAACTTTCTAATATACTTAAACTTTGCACTTTTACTTCATATCAAAGGCAGTGAATTTTTGGGATGAGCATCTGACAGTTCTGAAACGTGTTTGGTCCTGTGTCCATTACAAGCGAAAAGCTTTTCCTCATAACTCTCTATATCAATGATTAATGTCCCATAAAACAGCAAGCCACTTTTCATATTAGCTTCCACAATTTTCCATTTATCCGAAATCTACATGAACATGTTTGCTGTCTGACAAATCTATTTAGAAAATGAACCATACTCGATGTTTATTAGGTTATATACTGTGTGTCCTAAACTAATCTGGCGTCTTCTTCCAGGCAGGAGATCGAGTGTTTACTATCAGCACTGAGACAGGAGGATACGCTGAGTACACCCTCGCTTCAGAGGAGTCTGTTCACAAACTGCCTGATTCTCTAAATTACAAACAAGGAGCTGCTGTCGGAATCCCGTATTTCACTGCGTACAGGGCCTTATTTCACAAGTATGAGGGAACACGTGGTTTTGTTTTCTTTTTTGGATATTTCTGCCTTTAAATCACTGTTTTTATATTTTGCCTCTAAAAGGGCACATGCTAAAGCAGGAGAGACTGTTCTGATTCATGGAGCCAGCGGAGGGGTAAGAACAATAAAATCTAATTTCTTCAACTTCAATATAGGTCATAAAATATAATATAAAATATATACATTTCTAGTTATAGAAATTAGCAGATGCTTTTACCTAGAGAAACTTTTTTAGTTTTTCTTGAAATTTGTTGCGTAGTCTCAGGGCATGGTCCTGAAGTTGCGTACCAAGTTTTGTGTCAGTGCGCAAAGTCGTTGCTGAAATACGGCCTCACATCCTGCTTGGCGACTTTATTGTCAGATTCGTTGGCCCATTACGGACAAACCATTTGGAGTACTCGAAGTTCTTCTGTGAGGCTTATTCTGAAAATGATGTGTGCCAAATTTGGCAATGATTGAAAGAAATTTGTAGGTGGAGTAGCGAAAAAACAGTTTTTGGCACAGTTCAAGAAACAAACAGTTTAATTAGGCGGAAATTGATGTCATAGGGTGCGTTGAACTCGTCTCGACCCCGGGAATCCAGAGATGCTTTTCAATTTTGGACACACGGTTCAGTAGTTATAATCATAAACGTACTTCCAAATTAGGCCCAAATTTGACCCGATGGTGGCGCTACAGCATTGGCAGTATTTGGCCCAAATTTGGTCAGAATGTTCATTAGATCCTCCCCAATCAGTTTGCCAAATTTGACAACTTTTTACCAGGCAGTTCTATGGGCTGCAATAGGCACAAGAAGAAAAGGTAGAATAACAATAGGGTGCCTACTGTACACACCTTCAGTGCGTGGTCCCCTAATAAATTAATATATATATATATAATATATATATATATATATATATATTTCAAAAAAGGCAAAAGTTTGAATACAGCTGATTTGAAAATGAGGTTTTTCATTATCTTAAGTGTTAAGTGTTTTCAGTGTCAAATATGTAAATATAATATTTAAATTATATAATTTATCAAGGACTTATATACTTAAGGATTAATATAAAATAATGGTAACATTAATAAATATATCACTAATATTAAAATACAAATAAAACCATGCTTATGATAAATAATAATTATAATAGCAATATTGTTAATAATAGGGCTAAGTATTGCGATTCAATTCGATTCTTATTTATATGGTTTCGATTCAATTTGATTTTGATTCAATATCGATTAGTTATCAATATTCCATTTAAAATGTTCGTTTTGCAGACACGGAATCCATATTTTAAAATAAATGCTGGTAACTGAAACCCTCCTACTTGGCTATATTACTGAAATAGACATTTACTTTAACAATAGGGTCCATACGATTATGTTTAATTACTTTTTACTTTTACTTTGATTAACAAACATTGTAACAAGAAATGATAAATATGTGCATTAAATGCATACAGGGTAAGCACAAACTACACACTACACACTACTGTACAAAAATAAATAAAAACACTGTAAATGTGCAACAGTGAAATTCATTAACAACTTAAAACATGTTTAAGAAATAAAACTGTTTTAAAAATTCAAAACATGAAAGATGGCGACATCTTCAGGACGAGAGGCGAACTACAGATAATATTCACATCCTCTCGAGTAAAGCACACACACTAAGAATAGTATCGGGGATTTCCCGACTCGATATCGTTTCTTTTTTATAATCGGTATTTTTTTACACAGCCCTATGATGTTTTTGTGATGTTAATGCAGAAAATACTATAAATAAATAAATAAGTCGTTTAAATGAAAAATAAATATAAAAACAACCCTCCGTGTGTCCAAACATTAATTGAGGTGTGTTACACTGGTTTTGTTGTTTGTTAGCAGTCTTGATGAGTATGTAATGTGTGTATAGGTTGTTTGTATGCTCGTGCTGGATTTTAGTAGTGTGTTAATAAGTGTGTGTTTGATGTTAGGTCGGAGTTGCGGCGTGTCAGCTGGCCCGAGCGTTTGGACTGAAGGTTCTGGGTACGGCGGGAACCCCTGACGGCATGAAGCTCGTGCTGAGTAACGGAGCCCACGCGGCCTTTAACCACAGAGAAAAGGACTACATGGATAAAATCCAGGTTTGTTTCACTTCTGCTGTAAATGTTTAACGTGTGTAGGTGAAGGATTACTACATGCCAGCGTCTGGGTGTTTTAGAATGCGACTGAAGGCAATGGTGTTAACGTGATCGTCGAGATGCTGTCCAATGTGAACCTGAGCAACGACCTGAAACTGCTGGCGTTCGGTGGCAGGGTGACGGTAAGCAGCTCGTATTTCTCCCTGCAGGTCTTTCATAAGTGTGTGTTCAGTACTTCCTTACAGCTGTTATGATGATGTTCTTTCAGATTGTAGGATGTAGAGGTTCTGTCGAGATCAACCCGAGAGACACGATGGCTAAAGAGACCAGTATTGTCGGTGTCTCTTTGTTCAGTGCCACGAAGGTAAAGTGGAACTGTTTTTTTTTGTTTGTTTTTTTTCCCCCAGTCCGTGGTGTTACTGAAATTGTAAAAAAAAGCTTCAGATGTACTTATACTTCAGCCTTAGCTATGAATACGTCCATTCTGTTCGACTCTTTATCCAGAACATCATTTCATTCTGCTTTACTCCAGACACTGAGCTTCAACAACACAAACCGACTCCCTGGAGCTCTCTGGGTGGGAAGAATGGCTAATCCTGAGCACTTGTTAGCTTAGCATAGCATGTGACCAGTGATCTAAAAATTTTGAAAAAAATATTTTCATTTTAATCAGATAAAATTGTTAGCCTTGCGGAGCCTTGATCTCCTCATTCTCTAAGACTCACAGATACAAAGGCCACGCCTCCTTCACTGAGACTGACATATACATAAGCTACACCTCAGTCACTGTGACTGACCTACATAAGCCACACCCCCTTCACTGTGACGGACAGATACATAAGCCATGCCTCCTTCATTGTGACTGACAGGTACATAAGCCACACCTCCTTCACTAAGACTGACAGATACATAAGTCACACCTCCTGACACTGTGACTGACAGGTACATAAGCCACACCTCCTTCACAGGAATATGAAGAAAGACATTTATATTTAAATACTTTTTAATAATATTTTTAAACCAATAAATGCTAGTAATAAAGAGCGGGTGTGTGATATCAGACATGTCTGATTCAGGTCCGTTCAGATCCACATCCGGTCACTGACCATTACAGAACTTTCTGTAAACTATTTTCTAATATTTTGATGATCATAGTCGATATGCTGCAGTCCCTCACTATATCACTTTACCTTCTTGTTTTATTTCTTGCCGTGTGTGTGTGTGTGTGTGTGTGTGTGTGTGTGTGTGTGTGATTTATTAAGGAGGAGAGGGCAGAGACGGCCGCGGCGCTGTTCGCAGGAATGGAGGCCGGGTGGCTCAAACCCGTGATTGGTCCGGAGTACTCGCTAGACAAAGCTGCTCAAGCCCACGAGGACATCATCGACAGCTCCGGGGCTTCTGGGAAAATGATCCTGATTATATGAAACCTAATAAAAACCTGCCACTAATCTAAGGGGTTTTGTTTTTGGTCAAATTTGCAGTGTCCTGCCTGAACTCGTAGCCTTTTCTGTGACATCACCACTGTATTTGATCCTCAGAAGTCATTACAGTAGTTAATATTAGCTAGCTAACCTAATCCCAGCTAACAGGCAGCAAATATAATTCACTAGCCAGCGGTAATTATGTTACTCAGCTCAGTCTTTGGATGATATTTAAGCTCAACTGTTGTTTTTGAGAATTTCAGAAGCAAACAAATGTCTGCTTTTTGCCAATATACATGTTAAAGAAACCTGAAATATGCTATTTTTAAAATGTTGTGAATTTGCTGTTACAAAAAACTGGAACTATCCATAAAATTAAAAGAATTTTTTTTTTTTTCTCCCCGGTTTTCATAGTGTTTTGCAGAATACGATCGTTAATTCCTTTTTGTGTGTTTGGAAGAACAATATAATAAACATATACATTTTAATGAGTTGAAAATGTAATATCAGGACACGCTTGACTGCAATCATTTGTAATCAGGTCTCCACCAGCATGTGTTTAAAATCTGCACTAAAATCAGATGTACTGACGTGTCATTGGTCATTATTATGAGCAATAAAGTAATATATTGGCGTAAGTTGTTTACGTGTGCTGTGTGGACGGGGTTGACGTGTTCGTGCTTCAGAGCCGGAGGTAAAGTGAACCGATGTGAAGGACAGCTGGTTGGAAGATCAGGTGGCACTCAGTAACAGTACACTGCGAGTCTGCCGAGTGTTACCTGTACACCTTCAGTTTAACCGGAACAGACGGACCAGGAACCGTTGGGATTATGGGAACCGTGTGGATTCTTGACTTCTTCTAAGGTAAACAGACTGATTTCACTGGAAAATCGATCAGTAAACCAGATGACCTTTAATGACCTGAAATGGTAAATAACGATTGCTTAAAAGAAAGTAGATTATTATATGGATTTGTAGGCAGAATTGAATGATAAGGTTGTTATTATTTAATTTTAATCTAACTACGAGAGATACTGATAGAGATCCAATACTGACAGGCTACTGAAATCCTCTGATACCTTTCTGATATTGTTTTCTTTAAAGACTACTAGCTTTAAAATGGTTTTTTTGTTGTTGTTGTTGTTGTTTTTGTTTGTTTGTTTGTTTTTACAATGGAAGCAGTTCACACTTAAACTCTTTCACGCAATAATCACTTACATTATATACGTTTAATAAAGTATAAATTCGAAATAATATAAAATTTGTCCTTCATATCAAAAAAAAATAAATAAACAAACAGTCATGTCGCTTTATATGTAAACATTTCCAGTTCCAAAAATAAATCCAATTCCAGTCTTTGCTGTTCGTTACAGAGTCCGATATCCGATGTTTTCTCTGGTATTAGATCCACCATTTTGTTGCTGGTATCGGCCCGATATCGCGAACATCGGATTGCCGCCATCTTTACTAACTACAAATGCGATTAAAATGGATAAACGTCTGTTTATCCAAACCAAAAACCTCAGACTTTTCTAAAGCTGCATACTTAAATACTCTTCTTTTCTTTTTCTTTTTTTTTTTTTTTTTTTCTAGTGCAGAGGTTCTCAAACTTTTTTGCACCTAGATGACCTTTTCATTTTATTTTTAAAGAAAACCATTCTGCAGACCTGCTTAGTAGGTTATAGAGTGATTTTTTTTACAAACATCATCTACATAAATATTAGGCTCGTTATTTAAACGTGTGTAACAGTACGTATTATGGATATTTAACCGTATTTAGATCCTCACATAAAACACGTGTTGACTGAAATCGCCATATTTATTTATTTATCGTTTGTTTTTCAGTTATTGAAGGAATTCAATTCAACTGACCGATCAAAATAAGCTAAAAAAAAAAAAAAAAAAGATATATAAATAGCTTTTTAGATTTCCACCACCACCAGAACCATGGTTCTAGGAGATATATGGTATTCTCCAACATACGGGTCGAATACATTGAATACATCAAACAACAAATCTTATTCTTTATGTTCTTTCAGTCCAAAAAGTAAAACAAAACAGCGTAGTCTGTTAAATGGTGTACTCGGGGTATTGAAAGAGGGTTTGAGAAACATCCACGGCTTTAGACTACCAATAATGCACCGAACAATAGTATTAAAAAGAAAGAAAAAACTAATAATAATAATAATAATAATAATATACACTTTACAGTGTGTAGTAAAAATCTGAGAAATAATGAAACAATATGTTGTCAGAAAGTTAAATTGTACAAAAAAAATAGGCAACTAACAATAAAAATTAATAAATTAAATATTAATGCAAAAATATTTTAAAAATATTATAAGTGTGTACAAATAGAGCAAAAGTAGTACAAACAGACTGGTTTCTAAGTAAACACTACATTTTGAAACCAGAGACCATTCTTAAGAACCTCAAATTAGTCACTGGACTCACCATGACCTCGAGACACACCCGTGTACACGTTACTGAGGAGAACAGGTGGAGCATCGTGCATGTTTTATCAACGCTGCTCTATAACAGGAGCACAGAGGGAGGTGAAGATGCTGCGGACACAAAACAGCACGGAACGTAGGAGATCTGCTTAAACCGGTGAACAAATTTACTTCCAAACCTGCTGGATATCATCAGGAGTCCACAATGAGTGGTGAGAGGAACACCATGTGACCGATTCGCTGAAGAACCATGAGAAGTAAGTACGATTAGAGCATTGTGTGTGTTAAACTGTAATTAGTCCATGCTAACGGATGATGATGATGATGATGATGATGATGCTGATGCTGATGATGCTCCTCAGGTATCTTCCTGCTGCTGATGGTGTCAGTAACACCGTTACTGGTTCAGCTTTCTACTGAACAACAGGTTTCTTGGCTCTGCCCGGATTCCTGCATCGTGTGCTCTACCGATGCCATCATCTGCAGTAACCTCTCCACGATCATAGGTGACGAAGCTTCTGTATGGTTTACGTTCAGTTCGCCTGTTCAGACAGAAAAGGAAATGCTACCTGACTACGTTCAAATCCAGTTTTCTGCCTTATTGTACGGCTGTATAGGCTACTGTATGGTTGGACACCAAAATCTGATCGTTTTCATATCAGACCTGAGCCACTTACATATGTGGTCCTAGATCAGATGCGTATCAGGTATGCGACAGAAATGAGAACGTCCAGCAAAGAGGGGTGGAAAAAGTACAGAGAAATTGTACTTAAGTAAAAGTATCAAAATCTTACTCAAGTAAAGGTAAAAGGAGAAGAAAAAGTAGGCTATAAAAGAATTAGCAAAAGGTCAGACATGATTTTTAAAAATATTTACCTCATCAAATACAGGTGCATCTCAGAAAATTTAATATTCTACTAACTTAGAATAGTTATTAAATATTCTGCTAACTAAAATCCAGACAAAGCTACCATTTGACATGTTGGGCGACAAAGTCGACAAGGTTTAACAACAATGTTGGAATCAATGAGGTAGCATTAGCAACGAAAACAAAAATAGCTAGCAGAAGCTAGATACCAAACTTAAAACTAGCCTACCTCAACATGCTTCTTTAGATTTAATGGTGATTCTTTTTTTTTTTTTTTTTTTTTGAATGTGACTCGTCAAAATAGACAGATACGCAAAAAAATTGGAATTGTGCAAAGAAGTTCATAAAGTGAGCATAGCCTTAAATCACTGTTTCCTATCCTGATCCTCTTCTGTTTTCTCCAGAGGCTCCAGACGCAACCAAAGCCTTGATGCTCACTGATGGACTCATAGACACCGTGGATCACATCGCGTTCTCTGATTTATCCAACATGACTGTTTTGGTGCTCAGCAACAACATCATCTCTACCATCACAGGGAACGCTTTCCAAAACCTGACTGTCCTCAGAACGCTATCTCTGGACAACAACCTTATCTCTAGCCCCTCACTGGATAGATCGACGTTCTCCTGGCTTGGTAAACTAGAGACCCTTCATTTGGGCCATAACGCTCTAAAGGAAATCAGTGGATCCTGGTTTCAGAAGACCAAGTCTCTGAAAACTCTGCTGCTAGAAGGGAACCTTCTCACCAGCCTCAACGCGAGTACTTTTGCTTCATCTGACCTGAGAAGCTTGGAGACTTTGGATTTGTCAGACAACCTCATCGCCTACGTGGGCCGAGACAGTTTCCGCAACCTGCCACGACTCAGTAGTCTGGATCTCTCACGAAACAGGTTGCAGAACATGCCTGATGCTTTCTCTTATATCGTACACCTCTCGATGCTAAACCTGGACCTGAATCGCTGGAATTGTAGCTGTGAGCTGAGAGAGCTAGCCCATTTCCTCAACAGCTACATTCAGTCTACAGACAAAGTGTTGTACAATGGGAAGAGGATGGCGTGTGCTAGTTCAGACAATCCCAAAGTTCAGACAGTGCTGGAGCTAACCCAGGCTAACTGTATGCCGACTAACAGAAACGTTACAGCGGACATCAATGCTAAGAGTTCCGTCACATCTCAGCGCTACATCAGAGATGTTGTTATCGCTGTTGTCTGTTCTTGCCTGGGTAAGTATTTATTCATTATAAACACCTTTTTCTTAATTCTAATTATTATTCATACAACAAAATAGAAATATTTGACCAAAATTGACCAAAACTGGAATTCAGAATGCTCTGGTCTGAAAGCATTGGATTGTTTTTTTTGGTTGTTTTTTTGTTTTGTTTTGTTTTGTTTTGTTTTTCACAAAAAAACTACATGGTAATGAAAAACACTTCACTATTAATGAGTACAACCAAGCTCATTGTCTGATCTGATGGTTCCGAGTTCAAATCCCAGGTCCATCAGAGAGCCATAACTTTAAACCATAGAGTTTTCCAAATGAAGAAATATAAATGTGAATTTCTCAGGAGTTTTCTGACACTCAAACCCTTCACACTTCAGGTGGTGTTGTGATTACACTTGCAATACTTGCAGTCGTACACAGGAAGTTGGGTAGAAGATTTAAACCAATGCAGGGGATGAAAGGAACCGAAGAACAGTCCAGCCAGACGTGGGACTTATCTGAAGGCAAGGAGGCTCGCTCAATGTCTTATGCTCTCCATAACAGCAATTACCGTGGCCATTCGCCTTGGGACAAAGAGGATATTACATCTGATAGCAGACCAGATGCAATGGGGAACCATGTCATATGCCAAAATTGCAGAAGAAAGACTTTCCATCACAGAACCAACTGCAGGGGAATTCAGCACAATACTGAAGAAGAATGGTCAACCTATTTGGGCAGTGACCAATGGAAAGACACTGATGTTTGTCCTTCAAGGAACAAGGATGAAGGTAGGAAAAGGATTTTGGGGGGAAATATTTTACTTGCTCTGGATCATTTCTATACATTTTAACATATTCTTGTTTAAATTACAGGTGGTAGAGCTCAAAGACATAATGTGAAAGGTGTCAGTGGGTTAAACACTGATTATCGCAGACAACGGGTTTCAAGCCAAGACATGTCGACCATGAGAATGAAACAGATAGCTCTGAGGAGACACATATCAATTGCCCAAGGACAAGCTTTTACCCCAGAAGAACAACTAAACGCCAAAATGGCAACTCACGAGGACCACTTATTCTTGACGCATCAGCATGGAGGATATGGTAGTCTACCAGTTCGCCACTATCATCAAACTTATGCGGATGACATCCAGGACAATATATCTAGAAATCAAGAAGAGGGTATACTTCCCAGGAGCTCTAAGGTCATTGTGTACAGAGATATTTTCAATTTCAACCAGTCCAACATGGACCACCAGGGTGAACATCTAACAAGAGTGCAGAGGAGCGTAACCTTTGATTTGTCCATGGAACGTGCCCTATTTGTATCTAGAAAAGAGGGTCCGTACAAAATCAGCAAGACAAAAATGTCCAAAACACTCGGACAGAAAAGCAAACCAAGTCCGGGATACAGGACTAGCGCACACTCGAGGAATTCGAAAATCCATAAACCAAGATCTCAAGGAAATAAACTAAAGGTCAAGTTAAATCTGAACCCTTTTAGAAGAAGTCAGGTTCATCCCAAGTCTGGTTCTAACCAGGAGGACAAAGATGTAAAGAGAACGTCCAAAAAGTTCAAGAAAGACAAATCTCAAAAGACTATGGTGAAAAAGGACAGTGAAGGACAAGAGAGTGAAGAAAAATCCAAGAATGGCAAGATTACGGAGAAGTCGCAATGTGCTGAAAGTTCACCCAATCCAGTTGAAACGAATCCAGAGGAATCAGCTTCACTGATGCAGAGTTCAAATCTTTTCGCTGAAAATACAGAACCACTTGGTACAGCAAATACGACAGACCCTCAAGTCCCAACCCTGGACTTGAACCTGGCAGTGAGCACACCAGAAGATGCCAGGAGTCTGCAGAAAGAGTTACATATGCCACAAGATCATTTGGAAGATCTTCCAAATGACTTGATGACCCCAGTGTCCTCAACTGTCTCTGTTGTCCAGGAGTACCTGTCATCAGGTGATGGCTCACCAAAGAGGAAGATTAGACTGATTGTACCTGAGAAAACCTCCAGCAGACCTCAGACCGCACTGGAAAAGAAAATTAGATAGCTGTCCAACATGTCCTACGAGATATCTTCCAAGTGCCATTTTTAGTTAGTAGTGTTCATGACCAAATTTCATGCCAGATTAGTTTCTGTGCAATCCGAGGGCCAAGAATCATTTATATCAGTCAGATAACAGCGGCACAAAGTGCTGTCTCTCCAGAATATTTTTTTTCTTTACGATCCATTGATAAGATAACTAGACTTTACACGGCCGCGCTGCAGTACACCGTAACTCGTGTGACAGAACTGAGAGTTCTTCAGAGAAAACTGATAAAAGAATGGATGAGAGGAAGAAGAAAAGTAATGAAAGCCAAAAGGATGAGGAAGAAGATGAAGAAAAGGAAACAAAGACTATATTGGGGATTTTTACCAGACAGCAGTTCACTATGTTCTGCGTGGCTGTTGGGCTCGTTGTGCTGCTGATCGTCGTAACGGTAACCTCCGTGGTTCTGACCATGAATTCGGGTTCAGGTAAATTTCTGGTTAGCCTTGTTATGTTGTTTACATTACAACTCTGTGGTGTGGTGTGTTAGATAGTTTTGGTTCTAAATTTTCATTGGCTGTCCATATATTTTGCCCAATATGTTGTTTACTGTTGCAAGACTACATTTGCGTAGTGGAAGTATTGTTTATTTGTGAATTTTATTACGAGAAATTCAATTAAATTTCTTTATTCAACACTGGATTTATATACTATCCTCTGGTTAGTTCATTTGAGATCTACTCGATCTACTAGATCTGCTTTGTGACAAACATCTATTTCAGTGTTGCGGAAGCTACTTTGCAATTATAACTTGATTAGCTTCAAGCTACTCATGATTTTAATATATATATAAACTGCCACCAAACTACCCTCTTATTCAAGTAGCTAGCTACACTACAATACAAGCTACTAAGATGTCATAACCAATATGTTTTTAGCTTTTATATTTGGAAATGAATAAGAAGCATTTAACAGTAAAGACCTCAACAGCACTCTTGGTTCAGTTTCTGGAAATACCTAGCTAGCTAGCTAGTTAACATTAACACGTAATCATGTGGTAATCAATATAACATTGAATTAAATTGCTACGTGAATCCTTTATTGTGTGAATCTTTCACAGTCAGAAACGTTGATAAATATGGCCATAATCTTGGTTTCATCACTAAAAGAATCCTCAATGTTGTTGTTCTTCAGACTGGTCCGTGCAAACTGAGGCTTAAGTATTAAATTTGCTCCTTAACATATACAAACGTTCGTAGAGTGTGAGTTGTTTGATTCAAAAATAGGTTATTTGAATGAGGAAAGGCGGTGTAGCTATGTGGTGAAAAAATGTATTACTGGGAAAAATACTATTTTGAAAATAGCTCACGTACTGTCACATGTACTTAAGATAGTAGTATTGCTACGTGTAGCTAGTTAGTCTTTATACAAATACAACTGAATTGAGCTTTGTTTCTTCAGGAACATTGGAGACCATGGTCCCGTTCCCTACGGATGGAGACATGCTGGAATTTCTTCTTCAAAACGGCGAGATTCAAGAGAAAGATGGACTCTATGCTACATGGTATCACTCTGCCAATAGCAAAGCCGAAACCAAAAAAGCCCTGGAAAGTAAATATGAAAAAACTTTTCTCTTTTTCTTTGAGCGATCATGAGCTAATTTCTTTTTTCGGCCAAGGTCATACTATTATGTAACTAGCGAGGAGTCTAGATCGATGGCTATACAAGATAGCAAGCGCTGCGACAATCTAAACGCAATTTTCCTTGCATGATACAGAAATATTAACCCAACCCATTCCTCAGGTGACGTTATGATTCTGGAGGCTGACGTCAATGTACAAGGTCATAATACCGTCAACGAAACCAACATTCCAATCATGGCCCATCCTCCAGATGTCTACAGTGATAACACTTTGGAAGAGTGGCTTGATGCGGTTATTAAGTCTAAGAAAGGTGAGGAATCAATAAAGGTAAAGAAATATAGCATGTTGCTTCGTAAATATTTCTTGCAAACGGTTGGGTTTTTTTCCCCCTATGTGTAGGAATAAAACTGGATTTTAAAAGTCTTCAAGCTGTGGAGCCTTCACTCGATCTTCTCAGGATCAAGAACCAAACAGGAGTCAACCGTCCCGTATGGTTGAATGCTGATATCCTCCCCGGTCCGAACGTTCCTGGGTTCTGGCCCGTTGTCAACGGCACTCAGTGAGTGCTTAACATTCAAGTGCAAAAATTGTAACGTGGCAAATTGTTGTGGTATAAGAGGAATAAATCTCTTCAAGGCTATGCTGTTATAGGAGTGGGGTGTATTATTCCTTACTCCTTACTTCAAACATGTAGTGTCTGTTGCTATTCCATCATTCTTCTACAGCTTGTGGAATAACTTGGGTTTAACATCTCGCCTTATCTTTGATCTTACCAGATTCTTTGAACTTATCCAGACGAAGTTTCCAGATGTAACCATCTCACCAGGATGGAAGGTTCTTTATCTGCCCATCTTTCCCAATGTGACTTACACACAGTCTATGGTGATGAAGATGTATGACACCATCAAACACCTTCCACAAAAAATCACGTTTCCTGTTCTGGCAGTTATGGTGAAGAATGGATGGCCACACCTAAGCTGGCTTCTCAGCCAGTCGTCCAGGTACTTCACCCAGAACAAAAAGTCCATGCGACAGAGTCGGACCTGATCCAGGGCCTGTTATTTGTGCAGACCCGAGCCAAAAGTCCAAGGGGTTGAGACAACTTGGTGCGTTTCAGGCTGGATAAGTGTGTTTAACGTGTTGTAGAGCGTTGTGTGGGTTAGGGGTTAGGCTTATGGGAGGAGTTAGGAGATCAGATCTAACTCCACCCCATGGACTTCTAGTAGGAGGAGCGGTGTCAGGTATCAGAACAAAGACAAGAATGCTTCAATGCCTCTCATTTTAAGTGCACTTACTCTCCGTATGATCCAGATTCAGTTTGACCTTGTGGCAAGGTGAGGAGAACCCCACTGTCAATGACCTGCTCTTCATTAGAGACAACAGTAACCCTCAGCGCATCTACTACGACATCTACGAGCCGGTGCTGTCCCAGTTTAAAGAAGCTGCAAGTGGGTACCATTGAGGCTTATCCCCCACCTTGGATAGCAAGCTCCTTTATATATTGATATTTATATTTAATATTTATATATCTTTATGTATTTTTTTAGAGCAGAAGGATAGACCAAGAAGGTTCTATACAGGTGGGGACATAGTGGACTATTTCAAACCTGCAAACGGTGACGGACTTAACATCCTGTGGGAGGAGGTGTATGACCGAGCTTCTCTTCTGTCTCTACTCAAAGGTATGGCAAGTCAGAAACAATGGTCGATGAGGCTATAAACAGTGCTGTTATTTCTTGTACCATGGGCATTCTACATCATTAAATGTAACTATAAATGGATAAACATTTTTAAAATGTCATCGTTGGCAAATTGCCTTGGTATAAGAGAAATAAAACTCACCGGGACATGATGTTAATATAGTCTACTACACTATATGGCCAACAGTTTGTAGACACCTGACCATCACACCCATATATGGTTCTTCCTCAAACTGATGCCACATAGTTGGAAGCACACAATTGTATAGAACATCTTTGTATGCTGTAGCTTTACAATTTTCCTTCACTGGAACTAAGAGGCCCAAACCTGTTCCAGCATGATGATACCCCTGTGCACAAAGCGAGCTCCATGAATACATGATGTGTGAAGGTTGGAGTGGAAGAACGAGTGTCCTGCACGGAGCCCTGACCTCAACCCAACTTAACACAAACCCCAACAGCCATGCTCCAAAATCTAGTGGAAAGCCTTCTGAGAAGAATGGATCTTATTATAACAGCAAAGAGGGGATTAAATCTGGAACGGGATGTTCAACAAGCACATATAGGTGTGATGGTCAGGGCTTCACAAACGTTTGGCCATATAGTGTACTTTGGGGTGGTCACATCACACTACATCATGATTTATTGTGTTTCTAGACAGCCCAGGTGGGATGCTTGTGATTCCGGTAACATCTGGGACAGGTGATGCGAGGACTCCAGTGGTTGAAGGTTCACAGCCAGAGCTGCCTCTCCAGGATTGTCTAGATTTAATCCTTGCTTCAAAGAATCCATGGGGCATCTACGTCATGGTGAAGTCCCCGATACAGCTTGCTACCTCGCTACATCTGCTTCGAGAGGCGTACGCTAGCGACCTACTCTACCGTCCAATCTGGATCAACATGGACATCGCCCACGGAGTCTTCAACGTCGAAGGCTACGTCACAGGCCTGGAGTTTGTGAGAACCATTAACCAGATTTTCCCATACGTTACCATGGCTCCCAGCTGGCCTCAGGAGGTTCTATCTCAGGGTTACACGCCTCAGATGGTTGAGGACATGATGGAACTCTTCAAAGAGGTTTGGCAGGACGTCTCACTGAAGCTGTTGGCTGTCTATCTGGAGAGATCGGAGGCTGGAATTAGGATTCTTCAGCAAAGTCAGGCACGTTTTTCTCTCACGGTGGAGCACAGGATAAGGAATGGAGGACTTGGGATGGAGAGTTTCGTGTTGGTTCGTAACGGGACCAGACAGCGGACCTTTTACAACATTCCGAATGCATTTAAGGGGTTTATCTCCAAGATACCAAAGAGACTATAAGTATAAGCATGTTAAATAAAGACGTGATTTGTAGGAAATAACAACCGGAAGCAAATTTTCTTTCACTGCGTCCTTTATCGTCTGTTATCAGGATGCTCTTAGTAGACGTTATCTCACTTATACACTTGTACCATAACAGCAAATACGGAACATTTAATGGGAGCTTTGTATATTATATATGAATCGTAATATTAAAATAGCAAAACTTTTTAAAAACATGTAAACAAATGTAGACTAGTTAGCTATCCTGATGGACATGTATTAACCAATCAGACGCTAGTATACAGTACTTTAGTCTTTTTGTATAAGGCATTTGTATCAAACTGGCCAAAATAACAATCTGCTTATTTATAAAACTGTGGTTTGTTTTTTGTAATCTTATTTCAAATATATTCATTAATCTAATGCCATTCTAACAACCCAAAAGCCCTTTCACACCGAGTGCGACACGATAAAGTGAAGCAGATCGCAGACGAACGGTGGTTTCGCACCGAACGAGAAACGATCGATCGCCTTCGGCTAATTCACGCCTGTGCGATAGGTGGTGCTGACCGAGAATGCATTTTACGCCTGGACACTAGGAGGCGCAACCCACTATCCAGCTGATCGGCCTATCGTCTGTGACCACCGAGAAGAAGAATCACTTAAATGTAGGCTGTTAAACAGCTTTCTATGCTGTAGCGCCACCTATCTCGGCCTTTTTGTGTTTCCGGTTTCATCGCGGGAAAAAAAAATTCGACGTACTGGTCGGGGGAAAAAAATCTCGCTTTGTCACGTCGCGATTATTCGCGTCCGGAGTGAATACCTCCGTAAGGATCTACTGTTTCGATTCAAGAGCGCTGTCGCGTCGTACGTTCGCGCCGCTTAATCGCACTCAGTGTGAAATGCCCTTAACACATAACATCACAGGCAGAACAAGTCGTATGTTCGGTTTTAAAATGACCCTATACAGCATTATACATTTTTAGTACCTGTTTAATATACATGAATAGAGCTGTTCTGATATATTCCCCCAAACTGGCCTTAAAATGACAAAGTGAAGTGTTAAGAAACATTTGGTGTAGTCTAGTTTGGAAAAATTTAACAGGCCAGTGATAGTAACCGAGCGCTACAGAGGCGTGGTCGAGATGACAGAAGGTCAGGTCAGACTCTGTTGTTCGTCAGGTACTTGCTGCAGGAAAAGAAGATGGAACAGAAACTGGACGAGAGTCCGGCGATGTCCGTGGTGATGTACGGCAACACGCCCGGATTGGTCTGGTTGTAGTAAGAGATCTGAGGACAAAAATATGACCCAATGTCAATAAAAGTGTATCGTGGGTGAAAAAAAATTATAATAGCAGTTATAACATTTCTCAAACTTCATGACATTTCTTCAGCAAAAGGGACTTGTCCATACACTTGTCCTTTGAAGATAACATAAGCGCTTACCTTTGATACGTTTTCGGACACGGCGTAAATAGTAAATCCCGCACAAAGCATCTCCCCCCTGTTCATGTCCTCCGTCGGCGGGTGAGTGGGAAGAGTGACCGAGCGTATAGCAAGAACATACGGATCCCTAAATACATCAAATACATCGCTTTCAGTCCAAAATGAAGGATACTTCAAGCGTATCTCGTTAACGCTTTACATTAAGGTTCCTTTATACTACAACACTACTACGGAATTCCTGGATTCTGATTGGTCAGAAAAGAAGGTGTTGATTTTAGTTTTCTATAACAGCAGCTCTGACAATAGTGCAGGTGCGAATCCATCACAGGTTTACATTAATGTGCTCGTTTTAATATGCTACCATTTCTATAGTCGCAGAGACTTGTCAGTTATATTAACGGAACCTTAATATACAGCGTTACCAGTTTGCTTTAGTATCTTGCTCACCCGGTGTCACACGGTGACCTCCTGGAGGCGAGCAGGACGAAATCCTGGGCTCTTCCTCCTTCCCTCACAGATGGAGCAAGAACGTGGTAGATCACATCATCGTCGACTTGGAGGATGAGCTTGCACTGTCTGTACATGACGGATGGAGGAGGTTACACAGATGCTCAGTGTCTCGTGGCATCATTTAAGTTAAAATCGTAATACGAGGATGCGCTGGATCAAGTGCTATTTTATGGTCTGCAGGATAATGCACGTGGAAGCCATTTTGTTCGATTAAATCAGGGATTAATGCGATAAGTACAACTATTATTATTCATGCAGCAAAATATCAGCAATATACATGTCTCCTATTAGATTTGATTGGATTCAATACTTGCCTTAATTTAGAATATTAGTCTGTTTTTATTTTTCATTTTTAAACTGTTTCTTGCTTTTATGCTACATGTACCACTAAGTTTGACAGCAAAGAAAATTAACCAGATCTTCTTCAGTCCGCATTTTCTATCCCGGATTCTTTTTCTGGTTTAAACCCTGTCTCGGATGCTTCTACTCAAGAAAACTACACGCGAGCAATTTGAATAATCTGAACGTGAAGCCCGGAAAATCTGCTTGATCGAGTGCGTAACCCGACTCTGAATACGAGTAACTTTCCCCCCGTAAATACTGACGTAACTCTGGACTTTTGCTCAGACGTAAATACCCCAAATGTATTTAAATTGTATTCTTTGTTAAAAAAAAATGAATAAATAAATAATGCTAGCTACAGACAAACAACCAATCAATGAGCTCCTTCTCTTGCGTGATGGGGTCAAACAGTGCCGACGGTTTCAGCGGTGTAAATAAAAAAGTGAACAGCGGCGTACTTGTAGTGCTTATCCCATTCGGGCCTGCGGCTGAGATCCGAGAGCAGGACGAAAGCTCTCGCTGCCGGAACGTTCACCTCCGATTCGACCCTGACACAAAGACACTGATTCTCCTCCAGAGTGTACAGCCTCACCTACAAACCCAGACAACACTCGTCTCAACCACACCGTAGGCTTAACGCTCCGAGATCCGAGAAGAAAAGCGTACTCACGTTGTTCTTCTTAGAACTGAGAACCCAGTTGTTTCTGGCCGCTAACATCTTGAGCGCAAACACGTTATTGTAGCTCAGGTACACCTGTAGGCGTTTCAGTGATGTTTAAAAGCCGATAAGACGTTGTTGTGCAAGCTTTCGGCCTATAAACGGGACATGCATCTTATCTTTTATCTTTTTTTATCTCGGTTTATAATAAGGGAGTGGATACCTGGTTAATGGGGTCCCAGGGGATAGACAAGGGCACTTCGGTATGTTTACAGGAGATGATGTATTTTCTGGATGGATAAAGAGATCACTTTAATGAACACGCAGATCAACATCACCATAATGCAAAACAGGACATGATTTAAAAAAAAAAAAAAAAAGAATTATCATTTAGATTGCATAGTGGGATCAAACCCATGGCAAGAATTGACAGTATGAATTGGTTTCGGTGTGTGACATGACCAAGCATGTACAGATAATCGGTTATATACCTTTATACTGTATACTGTTTAATTCTGGATTCTGATTGGTCAGAAGGTGATGATTTATTTTCTAGAACATCAGCTCTGATAGTAACTAGTTTGTTTCACGGATGTTCCACGGTCCAAAAAGAGTGACGTGTCATACCATTAACAGATATTTAAAATTGTAACTAATGTGTTATAAGAGGAATAAAACACTTTGGGAGGTGTTAGCAGTAACTCCGCTTCATCACACACACCCTGTCGCTGATTATTTTCCTATAAAACCCTGACATGGAATGTTTTATTGGTGATATTGGTGGAAAAGTTAAATCTTGATCAAGATATCCACTGGGATTCGAGATATGCTGAATTTTCAACTTCAATTTTCCATCACAGCTCCACTAAAAAAAACTCTCTCTGTAGCTGAAATTTGCAATTTAAGTCTCGCTCGAATTGTTTCTTACACACAGTAAGTTCCATTATTTGGTCCTTGTTTGAACTGATGTTTATTTTTATACAGGACGTTTTTGAGCTCAGTACCTGTCGAGTCTAATCTTCTTCCTGGCAATCGCCTCTAGGAATCTCCTTTTTCCATCCTGTTCATAATTAGAATAAAATAAAAAAAAAATAAAAAATAAAAATTTAATCTGGTTTACAAAACCAATATTCGATATTAAAAACACACATGAAGCCTGAACAGGAAGTAAGTCTCGATCTTGGCCTCACCAGCGGTTCGGGTTGTATTCGGGGTAGTGGGCGTGGCCTGCCCTCCTCATCCAGCGCCTCAAAAGTCATAAACGCACTGTTAATGTGTCTCAGAGGCTCCTCCCCCTGATACGCCTGTGCGCACACGCCCACCTCCATGCTGCCGAAACAAAACGAACAGTACACGATGAAAACAGCTGTAACACCTGATTATGTCACTTCCTGCCTATAACTATCTATAAGTCTCACCTGTTTTTGAAAGTGTTGTTGACGATGGCTTTCAGGATCACACGGTCTCCGACTTGAGACGGACCTCTGAAGTGGAACATGTCTATAGTCCTCAGGGTCGGGTGGGCGTGGCATAACCGGCTGAGAAGGAACAACAACGGTACGATGAAGCGGAGTTACTGGAACCACTCCAACGTTGATTGTTTTCCTATACCAACAGTGTTTTATTCCTCTTACACCACATCAATTTGCCCATGCTTAGAGTTTTTATTAATTAAAGAATAAGATGTACTTTTTATCCATTTATAGTTACTTTTAGTGTAACAAGTTAGTTCCTGTTCTCATTTGTGTTACAGCAGGCTCTCGCTTTTTTTTTTTTCACTCTGTTGAATCACGGGCACTTATTATTATTATTATTATTATTATTATTATTATTAAACCTCTGATTTGCAGCTTATAGAGAATTAAATCAACCCCTTCTGACCAATCAATCCAGAATCCAGAATTCAACAGTGCAGTGGTATCCAAAAAAGCCACAGCTACAGAACACTACTACTACTACTACAGCTACTGGAAACCACCGGAAAATCCTGAGGTAATATTCTTCCACTCGATAAATGGTTAATCCCGAAACAGCTCAATGCGCAAGTTGTATAAAACAAATGATCCTCCGCAATCAGAAATCGAATTAAAGATGACAATCTCGGTAATCCTGACACGCCCAACTTCATAATACAATTACGTATACTGTATATGGCTTTATAACGTAAGCGAGTGATTGCATAAGGTGTTATTTCTGTGTTTTGTTCTCTCGCTATTCAAGTTCAAACCTTGAACTGCTGACCGATCGGCGAGTCACTTTCAAAGCTCCAGATGTGAGTAGATTATTAACCGCTGGTTTTAAAAGGCTACACATTAGTGAGGAGTCGAACTCTGTGATAAATTCCAGGTATAAACGTATCGTTAACGGTCAAACCAATAAAGCCACACTGACCTTCATTATTACTGACCTATTACCCGTACAAATGTCCAGAAATCACCATGTGACAAGTACACTACAGCTTTATCTGTTTTTCTGGGGGTGGGGGGTTTACTTTTTTTGTGTGTGTTTAAAATAAATCTACACTGCTTACACTTGAAATCTACACTTGTATGCTACAATAAACAGATTAAAAACCGTGTGTATTATTGATGTGGTGAAGTTTTCGGTAACAAGATGTACATTTAACTTTGGTAAAGCTGTAACTTTAAGATTTCAGAGTCTTCAGGACAGAAGAACTGATGGTTTTTTGTGATTTCTCAGTAACAACCACACACAAGCTGTGTTTTTTTTTGTCTTATTAACTCGTGAGTGAGTGAATGATGGTTTATAGCTGCCCCAAAGTAAGCGATAACTTTTTTCACCAACGTTCCACAACATTAAATGTAACTATAAACAGATAAATATAATACTATGTTGTTCTTTAGGCAAATTGATGCGGTGTAAGGAATAAAACACTTCAGGACGTGCCGTGATAGGAAAATAATCAGCTAGCGTGCTGTTACCTGGCAGCGATGGTAGCTACGTTTTCCATCCACGCCATGATCTGTCCTCCGAACGTGTTCACCTGGTGGTTGGCGTGTGAGGGCAGAGCCAGCTCTACACTCTCTACTCGGGTTTTCTCAGACGGAACTTCTTCCTCATCGTCTTGGCCCTCTGCACCAAACACAGACACACACACACATACACGTATAGACATACATACACACATACATACATACACAAACACACACGCGCATTACCATACAGTATACATCACACATTCATGCATACTTCCTGGATTTTAAGAAACGCTTTTTCTGTTTTATGACTTATTGTGGGTCAGGAGGAAGGGGGTGCCAATAGTTTCGAAAGCAGCCCTTTTATGTTTACAGAAATATTCTTTTAAAGCTGTACAACAACTGTATGTTTAAGGTCAAAATATCAGTTACTGTGTGCAATGTTTTGATCATTTCTGAAGCTAAATTATGGTAACACTAACAGGACAAAAAACAAGTTGGGGTTATAAGTATGTCACACTCACACACACTCACACACACTCACACACACACTCACACACACTCACACACACACACTGTGTGTGTGTGTGTGTGTGTGTGAGTGTGTGTGTGTTTTCCAGGAAGTGAATCTACATCTTACCACACACGCTCTCGCCAATGCTTGTCTGGAAAGTGGTGTCACTCAGCAAATCTTTCATGATGTCGACATGCAGCAGCCTCATCCTCCTTCTCTCGGCGGCGACGCTGTACTCCAACTTCTCGCGGTGTGTGTAAGGGACCAGCTGCTTCAGATGGACCTGAACACACACACGCACGCACACACACACACACACACACACACACACACATGCAGCATAGATTAGCAACTGCTTATCAATCAAAGTCTTATCAACCAGGAAATAAAAACACACATGTTCACACTTGTGGTGTGTATTGACTGGTGTAAGAGTGATGAGAACTTTACTGGGTACTTAAATGTTTACTTACTGAATTACTATACATTTAATATCTCTATCTATCTAATATATATATATATATATACACACACACACACGCACACACATACACACTACCAGTCAAAGGTTTGTGGACACTTGACTGAAATGTTTCTCATGATCTTAAAAAGCTTCTGATCTGAAGGTGTGTGATTAAACGTATGAAATCGGTGTCGTAGACAAAAATAGAATTGTTCCGACGTATTCATTTCTTTCATTAGTAAACTAACATTTCATTTACAACAAAATACTTTTTTAAACGGATGCTAAAAGATGCTAAAATACTAAATTATTTTGATTTATTTTGTATTTTTTTTTAATCACAACATAATTCCCATAGTTCCATTTGTGTTATTCAGAGTTTTGATGACTTTATTATTATTATAAAATGTGGAAAAATAAAGAACGAGTGTGTTTTAGCAAGAAATTTCCAAATACACCATAAATTTGTTATATCCAGAGGTAAAAAAAAAAACAAAAACACAAGTGTAAATGTGAACACACTGTTGCTAGGCAACTGAGCAATCTGGATCACCACCTAGCTAGTCACTGAGTCTAAACATCTGACTAACTATTTAATGTAAAGGCCCAGTGGCACTGGTAGTAAGATAAAACTATAGGAAATGTCCACATTTTCCTCAGATATGTTGGTAGTTTATTAAGAAAAGACTCAGCATGACCAAAATTACACCGTGATTACACTTAGCATAAACCGCTAACTGAACTTTCATGTTGAGCATATCTGTGTTCCCAGGGTCCTAGGTTCCCCCTATTTTTATTCACACAACGAACACATGGTGATTTAAAGTTAGGCTCCAGCATAAGTGAGACCTGGGACATGATCATACTTAAAATTTTGTTCATTTTATGTCCGTTTATATGCCATTGAATTTTTTATAATTAGTTCACCTAGTTCACTTTACCATAACTTACCATCAAAACACCAACAAATGTTTAATATTACAATAATAATAATAACAATAAAAAAAACACAGTTAGTGTTATGCTAAAATTTGCTGTATCTGCGGTTTTAATCAGTGATTTTCCCCTCACAATTTTGTTAACCGGAGTAACAAAATGTTAAAAAGTGATTTAAATGGAATGTAGTGGTAATGTAGCTAGTTAAAATTATTTGTTTACCTATAAACAACAAGCAAGATTTTATTCCTTTGTTTTGTTTTTCTGTTACTTTGTTTTGTTTTGTACTCCCTCACACATGAAAGCTCAGTTAGCGATCAATGCTAAGTGTAATCACAGCGTAAATTTTTTTGTTGTTCCGAGCCTTTTCTTAGTAATTTTCCAACACATCTGAGGAAAATGTTGACATTCCCTATAGCTTCGTCTCATTTCCGCCATCGCCGGACCTTTACATTAAATCGTTAGGTCGATTTTTAGCCTCCGTGATTAGCCACCTGATGATCCACATACTTCTCAGTTGCCTAGCAATTCCTATTTTTATTTATTCAAATGAAATTGACACAACGGTGATGTATTAACGCAAAACATTTGCATCAGCAAATATATTTGCATGGATGATCTGAGTAACTGGTAACGACGACATGTAGCATCATTTACCCTCGGTCTCACCTTGTCTTTACCTGTGCGCCGAGCCACAAAGGTGGCAAAAGCCTGGCAGACTTTCCAGTGGCGTTTACTGTAAAGGTCCTCACAGCTCACCACTATCCCCACCTTACACACACACACACACACACACACACACACACACACTGAATAATTTGGCACAAGCAAGACGTTGGCAGTACAACACGTTTGAGTCACAGGATAGGAAGCATAAACTAAGATGACCTTTCGTGTGCTTATCTGAGGGTCGGGTTTTACACCGGTGTTTGCTTTGCGTTCTCCAATATGCCATTTATATTTCACTTTATTTCACTGTGTACGTACATTTATCAAGAATGATACATCTACAGAGTTTACATCAATACAGCAATGAGTTTTACATTATCACAGCGTTTAATACGAATATAGTATTTCCGTATTTTTATCTCTCTAGTAAATAATTCAGCTCAGTGCTAGGTCTTGCAGTGTGAAATATAACTTTAATCTGGATAAATAATTTTTTTTATTTTTTACCTCCATGCTCGAGTTGAAAGCTCTGTTGACTTTAGCCTTGATGTTAACCACTTGTCCAACGCTTAAAAAAAAGAAAGAAAGAATATTTATAGGGTCATGTATGATTTGTAAAGTGGCACATAAAAACTGGCAAAAGTTTTTAAACATCCTACAGCATTTTTTTTTTTTTTTTACAGCATCTTTGTTTAAATGATCACATTTTAAAGAAAGGAATAGAAATAAATTGTGATATGTTTATTATTAAATTAGTTTTCAATTGAGAAATGTTAGAAATGACTTTGTTTCACCGGGACAATCCAGATTTAATGTCATCAGGAAAAGGATGAACTCTTTATTACTTTAATGAGGCACTTTCTCAGGAACGTGACAAGCTGTTTTTCATATTAACCGAGAGAGAGAGAGAGAGAGAGAGAGAGAGAAAGAGACTAGTGAGGGAATGACTGTTTATAGCTGCTATAACATAAACGATAACAGGAACTGACTTGTTTCGTGGACGAGCCGTGACATTAAACGTAACTATATACGGATAAAAAAGTATGACGTGTTCATTGGTAACAGTAACTCCGCCCCATCAAACATCCCTGTCACTGATTATTTTCCTATAACAGCATGCCTTAAAATCTTGTACTCCTTCCGCATACCGTACAAGTACGGTCAAGGTTATTTCTTGCTATTCGTGTTAGGAATCTGAGGTCCGAGTGCATCGTCAGCCATGACGGTGTCAGGGCTTGAACTCACGACCTTCTGGAGTCACTACATACTGCATGGCATTCTATCTTCAGATCGAGGCAGATTGTATCTTAGGAAAACAAACCCTGCCCAGAAAAGCCATCCAGCTCACGAGACTCCGCCCAGAGGAAAATGTACAGTTAAAATTAATGTTTTCATGGAGATCATTTTTCTTTACCTGATGGTGTGCTCAAAGTGAATATCGTCCACAGAGGCTGTGACACAGGGACATCCTGCGTGTCTTTCAGCTGGAATGAGACAAAGACAGAAAGTTATCAGTAAAAGATCAAAAATGACGGAGCATGAATCACTTCTGTTCCAAGATCCAATTCACTTTCATAATACCCAGGTTGCACATGCAATATACTTATATTTATACTGAATCCTATTTGTGCAATGGCTTTTAGCTGTTACTGAATATTTACAATCACAATAATTGCTAATGGTTTATGATGTTATTAAGAGAACCAGACACTCCAACGCTGGCCAAAGCACTAAGAAACACAACATTAATCGCTAAACCCTAAGCACATGACAACAGCACAATGGATTCTTTTTTTATCGCTTTTTTGCCTCATCTGGCAGTAACAATAACAGTAAAAATGTATTAGTAAAAACTGGTTAAAATCCAAATATCTAGGTTTAAAAATACAATGAAGAAAACAAAAAAAAAATGGGGGGGATACAAAAGAATTTAGAAATAAAATCTCTAACAATAACTCAATAGGGTCTTAATTACTGCGTACTAGACTCTCACATAAGCAAAAACTAAAACTGTAAAGTTTTAAGATTAAAAACGTTCAAAACACGTTCACGTGTCTGATGAACAGAACTCTGGGATTGCCTTCTTTCAGAAGCACAAATTTTGACGAAAATAATTAACGGTTTTAAACCGTACTGGGCATTTCTTTTTGAAACACGCTGACAGCGGTAGACCAATCACGACAGACTGGGACGTCTGACCAATCAGAGTAGAGTATGCTCTCTGAAAGGAGGAGTTTAGAATGAATCATTTAGAACGGAACATTTAACGAGTCGTTTGTGACACTGGGGGGAAAAAAAGGTAACGCGGCAGTTTAAATTATGAGCACGTTAAAGTGTCTTTTGACCTCGGATGCGTGTAAATCTATCGTATGAGACCTTTAAAACATAATTAGGCGCGTTTCAAAACCATAAGAGGGGCACTTTAAGCACTACTATGGAGTGTGACTTCACAAATAAATTCAACGTTGAACACGGGAACCGCCAAAACAAACAGGCGCAAATTCTATTTTTTTTTTTGGCCTTTAGGCAAGCGTTTAGACAAATCAGGACTCTTTTGGAACAATATAATCTGGGCAGACGAAACAAAAATAGAACGCTTTGTCAATAAACTTGAAGTGCAAACTACTAATATTTTCACGATACAGATCCACATTCACGCAATGGCTTTTCGCATATCGTATGTTAAGTGGAATTTCTGAGAGAGATCGATTTATATTTATTCAAGCCCGAGAGCCGGAATATCACGCCTCTCTCACACACGAGTCAGGGTTCCAGCATCCAAACCTGAATGACCTGTTCTGTCCTAGAGAGCTAATCTGGCGAACGCAAAACCGTGCAACTGCACCAAGCTCGCTGCGTCGTTCATAAACAACTTTCATCAGCTTTCTCCTAATACAGATGAGCAACAAATATCTGACTGGTCAGAAAGGTGTTGATTAACTTTCTATAAGAAGAGCTCAGACAGAGAGTATATTAACATGTTATGGTTTCCATAGTAACAGCTCGTTCACAGGGACATGTACGGCCGACGTGCCACGGAAACCATGTGTAATCTCTGATACGATGATGCTTTCTGCCAGGAGAGCTGTTGTAACAAACGTGAGAACAGGAACTTGTTTCGAGTATTTTTACATGTAACTATAAATGGATAAAAATATGACAACGTGTCATTCTTTAATTCAGGACATGCTGTTATTTTCCTATAACAACACGTCAATGAGTGTTTTATCTATTCGTTTTTACTTCAAACAGATTAAACCATATTTTTACATAAAGTGATCCTCTTTAAAGAAAAAAAAAAGACCAAGAACTTGAACATTAAAACTAGTGATAATGGGTTAAATGGTACAGAATTATATAATACTGTAAATGTATCACCCAGCTCCAGCGGTGTCCAGATGTTATGAAGTACATTGAGCCCTCACCGGACAGGCAGGCGGTGGAGTCCATCCACTTGAGCAGCTGCCCGACGCTCAGCTCCGTGCGATGGTTGGCGTGGCAAGGAAGTACGATCTGGCTCATCTTCATCTCCGTGGGGTTGCGATACACTCGTCCGTCCTCCATGACCAGGTCCGGCTCGTCCAGCTCCGCCATCCTGCTGATCTGAGTGTGGAAGAACATGGTGCATCAGCTGGGTGTTTGGAAGTTGTCTGTCATGCACGCTCTCGTGTGGGTAATTTTACTGCGTGGGAGGGTTTTATTACAGATTCAAAGTGTTATTTAGCTTTGGAATGCGCACAAGGTGGGACTGAATCCAGGAAAGTGTTTGGAAAGGAGGGTTTGAAATGCAGTTGTTCATAGGTGCATGTGGCAGCATGTAGTTCTATTCTGGTCTGCAATCTCACACACACCTCCACCCCTCCCTCTCTAGCTCACACACACACACAATTTCACACTCACCCTCTGGCATGTTATGGAAAGTTTTAGGTCACAAAACATTCACACAGTGATCCCAACATTATCATAAGACACCACACACTCTTTAAATAGACCTGAATGTAAATAGATCAGTGACGTCATGCATGCATTAAACTCAGAACTTACCTTCTAATAAACCTCTTCACAGTTGAGTCACGTTTTTTAGACGTTTTCACGTATTATAAATTCTCGCGAGATTTGATCCACGAGAAAAAAAAATCCGGGGATAAAAAAAAGCTTTTCTGACAACGAGCGAGTTTAATGGAAGTCTGGCGGAAAGAATGAAGACACGCCCATTATAATTTTTTTTAAGTCTGCTAACCACGCCCACTAGAACTTGTGTTCAGGCTGTTAAGATGTTCTCGCGCTCTAGAACGCACAACGGACAAAGTGTACAGGAAAAAAGGCCCGGATGTAAAGCTCTCATACGTTGAGCTCAATGGTTGCCAGGTCCGGTTTAATGCACATAGAGTTGATTTTCTTTTGAATTCCTGCCTCAGGTTGACTTCTTAACCTTGGCATTCGACACTGTGTATTTATATGAGATGGATTATATCTATATAACAACAATAAATCACTCTAATGACAAAAAAAAACAATCTCAGGGTTGGCAGGTTTCTCTAACGAACATAGTTTCTCTAACGAACATAGTTCCCCAAAAACTGCCAATCTGCAACAAATGATGGCTCGTGCAAACCATAGGCTATACAATGCTTTTAACCTCTAACACTACTACTATCTCTTTACACATGTCTTGTAATGCTTACAAAGTAATGTCACACACACATTTTACAAGCGAGTGTTTTGTTTGGCAGCTAACTATTTAAAGGTAAGGCTGGGCGATATGAGAAAAATATCATATCATGATACATATCGAGGATATTTCTGTGATACACGATGTGTATCGCGATATTTAATTTAGCTAACAAACTGTCCACAAAACAGTAGTAAAATTATATTGTTTAAAAAAGCATTAAACTGAGTTTGACTATACTTTCAAACTCAGTGCCTACAAATGCCTACAAAGACAATGAAGATGAAGTTTTTCCAAAAAAAAAAAAAAAAATACATTAGATCAACGGCATCCATTCAGTACCATTTCATTTGTGGTGATTAAAAACGTTAAAAAAAAATCCCCAAACCAACGATATCTGAGAAAAGTGTATCGCATAATCATTTATCACAATATCAATAGTTTATCAATATATCGCCCAGCCCTACTTAAAGGTCTGTTAAAAATGTATTTTAAAACCCTTGTGTTTGGTTTATTAAGATCTTGGGTTGGTTTTGTCACAAAGACCTGGCAACCCTGTCAAGAAAGTTTGGACATTTCTATTTCTGTAAACGTTTATTATGTTTTGCATTATATGAAGTTACTTAAAAGAGTCTTTGAAAAACTTCATCAATTGTAGATAGATATTCTTTATTAAAGAATGACACGTACTTTTTATCTGTTTAACGCTGTGGAACAACTGCGAAACAAGTTGGTTCTTCTCGCTTAAATTACAGCAGCTACAAGAAGTCGTTCCCTCGCTAAATTTTCTTTTTCTCTCTCTCTCTTGAAGTAAATAAGACAAAACAATCACAGCGTATCATGTTACCCTTACCGAAAACCGCAAAGCGTTAAAACTCCTCTGTCCTGAAAACGTTCCCTCTTTACCGCTGACTGTTGCAAAGCTGACACTGGAGACTCCTTCCATAAATGCTAAATGAACGTCTCCTTACAGAAAACTGAAGCATATGGATAATTATGCATGCTTATAATTATGTCATATCCTGTGATTGAGCTGGTACTATAGAAACGATGACGTATCAGAACGAGCGTATTAATATAATTGTGATTTAAAGCTGCACTACTGTCAGAGCTGCTGTTATAGAGAATTAAGCAACACCCTTTTCTTCTGACCAATCAGATTATTATTTTAAAAAATAATAATGAAAATATAGTATATATTGAATCCTGTATGTGCTAGGTGATGTGGTAATGTTTCAGAGTTGACAGCAGGTGGCGGGCCAGGAAATGCTTTACACACACATACACACACAGACGCAGAAAGAGACAGTGTAATAAAAAAAGATAAATACAATGGCATAATAAATGTGCTACACACATACACATACGTTGCACACATACACAATGGAAATAGTTCAATTTGAATGTTTTATGACGTCATACAAACCTGTGAAAGGCAACAGGACTATTTATCCCCCACATTTTTTTTCATGCAACGATTTTACTAACGTATTATCATCCCATAATCCCGAATATGTAAATATGTTATATTATCCATATCGGTAAATTCACCAAACAAAGAAAACCTCACAGCTGTTTTCCTGGGATAAATTTCTTTTGAAAATAAAATATTAGGAATGATTTAGGGAAATTAACACAGATCATAAGAACACACACACACACACACACACTCAAATCAAGTTTATCAACTAAAATTCAATATTTCTAATTTTTTTTATATACTTTATGAAGCTACCTCATGTTTTCATTTTCGTGCACAATGTGAATCTTCTGCCCTGTTTTTGCATAACAGATTCGTTCAGTTCGCAACTCGCAAACTGATTGGTCGAGCCCATTGTCAGTCACGTGGTGTCCGGTGTTGCTCCTCCCACCGCTCGCGCTCTAACTCGCAGCCGTTGCCTAGGAGCGCCGGAGAGCGCAGTCATGTTCCCCAAAGGGAAAAGCGCGGCGGTGCCGTCGGACGGTCAAGCTCGGGAAAAGTAAGCGATAAAACTCTTTCTTTTTATATTATTTATTCACAGGTGAACAGAACGTGTCGCTAGTGTTGCGGTGGTTCACTGTGTCCGGCTGGTTAAAGCTTAACAGAGCGGGAAAGTGAATTAAAACGCGGGTATGTTGGGCTGTGTTTGGTTAGTAGCTACTGAAATGAACTCAGCTACCTGGGCTACTGCGTACTACTGTACTAAATAGTATGCGTGGGAAATAGTACGCGTTCTAATATCACGGTCCTACTTTAACGTACTGTTTAGTAGTGTAGTGTGGTTATGAAGTACTTTCCCTTGTATTCTCTCTCTCTCTCTCTCTCTCTCTCTATCTATCTATCTATTTATATACCTATATATTTAAGTTAATACTCATCAACTTATTTATTTATTTATCTTTAATTTCATTGAATTTTTACATGTATTTTAAAGTTATTTAATCCTTAAGTGTATTGTTTTTATGATTGTGGATGGTTTTATTCTTTGTTTAATTTTTAAATAAAGCATTGTGAGATTTTGAACTGAAATGAAAAGTGCTATTAAAAAAATAGTAAAGGCTGTTGTTGTTGTTGTTGTTGTTGTTGTTGTTGAATCTGAATATAGATTTGTTTTGCATGGTGGAGAAACAGTTTTATGACCGATTTGATGAGTATAATCTGATGTTTACGCTCTTTCACAGGTTGGCGTTATATGTCTATGAGTACCTGTTACACGTCGGAGCTCAGAAATCAGCACAGACCTTCTTATCAGAGGTAAAATCTTAATTAAAAAAACAAAAAAAACAACAACCACTGATTAGGATATTATCACTCGATTGCATTCTAAAAGAGCAAGAATTTGATTAGATGTATGCCGTGTCTAATCTAACGCGATCCGAAGCGTTATTATTTTGTTATCGTTTCTGATTGTAAATAAAAGCGATGCGCCTTTTAACCCGCACGTCTCTAAGAAGTCGTGGGACGGCGTCGCTGTAGTCGAGGGGGTGGAGCTTATTTGATTGACAACCAGTTTTAGCTGGCTTAAACTAGCTCGAGAAAAGTTATCGGTCTTATCTTATCTAATGTTATTTTTTGGTGCATCTTCACCTGTCGTTTATTATCCGTATTATTTTTTTATTAACGTAAGATGTCACGTTATTACTATTACTATCATGTTATTGTAATAATTTTCTGTACACATGTCATAAATGTGCTATTTCCAATGCCTATTAGATTGTGGCTTAAATAACGACTCATTCTGAATATCACGTCTACTGTCAAAATTCAACCCAGAACGTATTAGCGTATCAAATTAATGATTATGAGATTAATTTCTGGTCCCTGGACCCCATTTTGCGTCAAAACGACAACTTGTTATTGCTGTTCCTTGCTTCTCGGCTCTTCCGTCGGCGTGTACGTACTTTCTGCGGTTGACCCGCCCGTGATTACGTCACGATGTCCAGCTCCTGTGATAAGGAAGGGGGGATGGAAATGATAACAGCAGCAACGCAGGCTGTCGGAGTCGTTTTAAAATGAAGTCTAACGACGAATCAGATTTGAGAGCGTATTCCTCAGTCAGAACGACAGTTTTGTTGCAGAGTTTTAACTGATGGTCTCTCCGTTGGGATAAACTTAATCTCTGGAGCACAAATATTGCTGAGAATTCTGCCTACTTCAGCAGCCTACTTCTGACTGGGACTTCTTTTTTTTTTTTTTTTTTTTTGCAATAAATATATATAAATAGTAAATATATATCCCTGCTTCGCAGTATTGTGCATGTAAAATATCGTGATAGATTGTATATCTGATTATCGGCAAATCCCTAACTATATATTACAGATCCATATAACTATGTTTTGCATGAAAGATTACGCCGGTGTCTTATTTTCTTCAGATCAGATGGGAAAAGAACATAACGCTGGGAGAACCTCCAGGCTTTCTGCACTCGTGGTGGTGGTACGTCAATCTCAATCAATTTCTCATGTTTCTTATTTTTATATATATATATATATATGTGTGTGTATGTATATGTATATGTATATATGTATGAAGTTCATCTTTATTTGTTAGGAAGTAGAGGTGTAAGGATATATCTGTATAACGATATATTTATGATGATATGTTATGGGTTGATTGTAACTGCTGACTTAATTTTTTTTTATTATTATTTATTTATTTATTTATTTTTTAGCGTGTTCTGGGACCTCTATTGTGCTGCGCCAGAAAGAAGGGACAACTGCGAACACTCCAGTGAAGCCAAGGCTTTCCATGACTACGTGAGTGCTTTATAACTTTCCATGCGTTCCCCTCCGATTTCTCACCCAAACATCAAGCAACAAGATTCTGATCGGTCAGAAGGTGCTGATTAATCGTGATTAAGATTAATCAGGGACCTGTACAGCAGATGCTACGTAGAAACGGATCAAAAACGTTCGTCATCGTTGATACAGTGACGTTTTCTTTAAGGAGACGTCTATTTAACATTTTACGGAAGGAGTCTCCAGTGTCAGAGTTCGAGGTAAAGCTGTAAGTTTAAGTTTTCTGACATTTTCAGCACAGAGGAGTTTTGGGGGGGTTTATTTTTTGAATGATTCACGGATAAAAAGTATGACGTCTCTTTCGTTAATAAACGAAGCATTTTAACTGTTGGGAAATGACTGGGGTATAAGAGGAATAAAGCACTTTGGGACACGCTGTTATAGGAAAATAATCAACTTTGTGGTGGTAAGAGTAACTCCGCTTCATCACACCAGCTTTTTCCTGTAACAGAACGGCAAGGAGCGTTTTATTCCTTACTTAAAATACATTTCAAACAAATCAAGCGATGGCTACTACTACTTCTTCTCAGAAAACGGACAGGCCACGCCCACAAGAGAAACTGGAGAGACTTGTTGATCAACAGTTTGTTACTTTATAAATTCATCATACGTTAGCAAGTGACAAAGTGACCGGCAACGAGACATTCGTGTGTTTTTTTTTGTTTGTTTGTTTGTTTGTTTTTTCTGATATAGATTTCTAGATTTAAGATTCAAGATTATTTATTGTCATTTATCAGCACAAAAGAGTAAAGGAGAATGAAACAATCAATTGAAGCAATAATACAAATTGCTAGCTTTAGTAAATTAGTCTAGATGGCTGAATTTCCAGATTTCCTCAAAGTTTTATTTCTCTGGCGCTTTTTAAAGACCCGTGGTTACTTTACGAGCAGCCATAAGAGTTTCGAACATGTGGAACAAAACGAAAAGGCGATTAATTCACAGTGAAATAACAGGAATGGCAAAAGATCGGGAGTTTCATGGGTTTAGTGTCAGGATCGTACCGCATATTGAGCTTATCCACATAAAAATTCGTCCAGTCCTCATTTGAAACGTTTCAATCCGTTCATCACTTATACGTCTTTACGGAGTCTGAGACTCATTTCGGATCCGTTGTGGATATATCCGTCTCGAAACCACATTTGACAACCAAAACATGTTCTGTCGTGACACACACGGCCATGGCAGCATCACAGGAAATTAAAAACAGCATGCAAAATCTGTCACCGTCTTTTGCATACAACAACCGAAAACAAGAAACACAGAGCCGATTTGCATGTGACTTCCAGTACAGTGATCCGGCTCCGATCCGGCTCCGATCCGGCTCCGATCCGGCGAACCGGAGATACATTCATTTACACATTTGAATGCAGGGGTTTACAATTTCACCAGGATCCATATTTAAGATGAAATGAAAAGACATGACCAGGATTCAACAGGGTTCACTGTTTGTGATTGGTTTCTATGAGCTTTTATGAGAAAAGCGGAAGAGAAAGTTATATTTTCAGTTTCACCGCCGTTAAGTAAGTAATATACCGTACGTCCTGTAGATATGGACATTTTTCCTATCAGGAACATATCAGGGTTTGCAGATTTTAAAACCAGTATTAACATATTGAAGAAAAACAAAACGGTTATAAACCGATAGAATATAAACATTTTAGAAGATAGCTTTAAAAAAATAAAAATAAATAAATAACAGGCAGTGCAGAAGCCGAGAAAAATCCGGAGAATATTGCTATTGTGTTTTAACTCTAGGTCATTATTTAGTGTAAAAGATATTAAACGGTGAATTTCAATCTGAATCTGAAATGTCAAACTGATTCAGAAAATCGTACTTCCTCAGTAAGCACCGGGAGGCTTTAGATGAAGCAGAGCAGATCTTCAGAGGAACCTGTTTTTTGTTTTCTCGCATTACTTGCCTGAAGGACCGAGGTTCATATCATGGTTTAGCAGAGAGCCCCAGAGGTTTCTCAGATAAGCCCCAGCTGACTTTCTATCATATCAGGGTTTAAAATGTGCAGAATTTTCCATACAGAACCGAAGCTCGTCTCGCTTTAAGGGTAGCTTCAGCAGTTGCTGATTGCAAGTCGTGTTTAATTAATTCAGTGGACGCACGCGCACGTTGGCTTAAATTATCGGAAAATCTGATCTAATAATGTAGTATAAGAATGGAAAATATGCGAGCGTAGCCTAAATGTAAAGTGACAATGTAGCGTTAAGCAGTTTCACATTTTTTATTTATATCTATAAAGGGTGTGTTTACTTCTAGATTCATAACCAAGTTTTCAGATTGTTATTTATTTGTTTGTTTAGTTTTTATTTTCAATCTGACCTGGCTGTAAAAAAAAAAAAAAAAATGTATTTTAGATTTTTTTTCTCTTTGATTTCACTCCTAAATATACATGTTTATTGGTTAATGTTACATTTGATAACTTGCTTATAACCCACAATGGTCATTATCTCTGAAAAGACTTTTTCACACTGATCAAAATTAATTTTTAATTATTTTTTAAAACTTCTTCTTAAAGCCTTTGCGCTCACTGCTGCTAATAACTTTGGTGTTAGCTTAGGAAAACATCCTGGTACGATGAAACGCTTTAAACGTCAGCGTATCGTCGAATACGCGCGTTTACGTGGAGCATCCGCCGTACAATTCCCTGTTACTATAGAAACAATAACGTACAAGTATGAACGATTCTCAGATATCCTGTCGTAGAGAGTTACTCCACTCTAATCAGCCAATCAGAATCCAGAAGTGACGAGAGAAGCATTCCCGGAATAAAAACCTTTCGTAAGAGGCGATGTAGGCACCTTGGCGTCTCTGTAGCATTATTTAATAAAGTCTGTGATGGTTTTTTTTGTTTGTTTGTTTTTTTTGTTTTTTTTTTTTCATGCTGCCATGGCCCTTTAAGCCAGAAATAGCTGTCGGAGCGTTGGACGGGGAATCGTGTGGGGGAGGGGAGGGGAGCCGCAAGGCCTGATAATGGCGAGGTTAGCTCGAGCGTTTTAGCGTTTTAACCCTGACACAGCAGGAAAGGAGGGGCATCGAGACCCCGTCTACACCCTCCTCTCATTTACAGGATTAACTGGGTGCAGGGATCAGGTGTAGAACAGTAACAAGGAGTAGCTACTTTTTTTAATAGTTAATACACATGATTTATGTAAAAAAAAAAAAAAAAACAGACCATTTTAGAGCTAATGTAAGGATTTTTGGTGTTTCACTCACGGTTCCTGCATCACTGGATGCTCTGAAGACGTCCCTTCGGTTTCCACATCACCAGATATTGTCCGGCGGTTGATTTTCGTCCAGGCGCTCGGGTAACATGAGGCCCATGTGTACTTGGGAACGAAGTGTGTAAACACAGATTAATGGCCTCGATCAATCAAAGTTCCGCGTAAGATGACGCACAGGAAGTCCGCGTGTGGGGTCTCGAGAGATTCATCACTCTATTTTTATCTGTGCTTGTGAGGTGACATCAGAGATGCGCCACGGCTATGAAAGGCTTAACCCTCAAGGAGCTTGTGTTTGTGTGTGTTGTGTGTGTTTCGGGGGTGTGTTTGTCTGTCCTGCTGTGTGTGTGTGTGTGTCTCTCTCTCTCTCTTTTTCTTTCTCTTTCTGAGACAGAACGCTTCATTTAATCATGGGGATGGTGCTGATAAAGATGCACTCTCTACACAGTTGTGTGTGTGTGGTAGAGATGGCACCATAGCACTTTTTCAGGTTCTGAAAATGAAATCAGTATTCTTAAAGATATTCTTAAAGATGTTCTTAAAGATGGTTAAACACTTTTCTTCAGCAAGAAGAAAAACAAAGCCATCAACGTGATTCATACAACATTTTAGTGTTTATATTACGCTGTATGAAGTATTTCCACGCAGTGGACATGGGTCACATGATTCCATGTGTGTTTTGCTAGAGCTAGCTACTTGCTGTTGCTATGGAAACTTGGGTAACTTATGGTAACTTGTAGAAACTGTTAATGTTGTCGTTTGTGGGCGTGTATCAACTGTTTCTGTTGGTTTGTGGGCGTGTATCAACTGTTTATGTTGATGGTTTGTGGGCGTGTATCAACTGTTTCTGTTGATGGTTTGTGGGCGTGTATCAACTGTTT
>JANDJT010000103.1:21391443-21405949 GCA_024331685.1 Stegophilus panzeri
GCGTGGATATGAACTGTTTCTGTTGATGGTTTGTGGGCGTGGATATGAACTGTTTCTGTTGATGGTTTGTGGGCGTGTATCAACTGTTTCTGTTGATGGTTTGTGGGCGTGGATATGAACTGTTTCTGTTGATGGTTTGTGGGCGTGGATATGAACTGTTTCTGTTGGTTTGTGGTTGTGCACTGTCTGGTGAATTAGCACATCTCTGTCACTTCCTTCCAAGCTTTATTTTTCTTCGTAATATCTCTATCCACGTTTAAGGTCGTATATAACAAACGGGAAGTAATCGCAGGTAGGAACTAAAGTTTTGAGCGGTGGAACCGAAGAAACGTCGGAGCACCGGCGCCATCGGATCGGTCCGAGGTCTCGTCCGAGCCAGTTGTTTTGAATCGTTGCTTCTTTCCATTGTCCTACCTAATTTGCATACAGGTGAGAAAACCTCAATTCAACATCTCGCTGTCTGCTGTGGCCGAAATCGTGGCTCCGTGTCACGCACGCATGCGTACAAAATGAATCGGATCACACTCCTCGCACGTGTTCTCTGTGTACCGTATCCGTATGGGTTTAATCCTGGTTCTCCGGTTTCCTCCAACCGCTCAGAAACATGCCAGTATGTGGACTCTAAATTTGCCCCCTAGGTGTGTTTGTGTGTGTGGTTGTGTGTGTGGTTGTGTGTGTGGACATGATGATGCCCTGTGATGGACTGGCTTCCCAGACAGTGTGTATTCCCAAGTCATGCTGTTGCCAAGTGAAAAGATTTAGCGATAGGAGCGATTAAACTTTAGATAGATTTGCTTTGCAGCTTCAGAAGAGTACATATGGTTAGTTTCATTTGTTTGGGGTTAAAGAGACAGTCGTAAAATAAATAAACGAGCGAGCCGCCCGTGATACACTGCGCGATGGAGGAAAAAAAGGGTGCTGAGGCTTAACGCATCGTATCGTATCATCCAGCTCTGATCTGCAGCGTAAACCGGACGCTTCTGAGAGGCCGTGTCGGTGTTATAGGTTGTGCGCAGGTTCACTCTGCTCACTCTGCCAGTAGAGCCTGGGGATTAGTGAGGGAATGGAGAGAAGAGGAAGGAAGTGAGTCGAGAGTGAGAGAGCGAGAGAGTGTTACTGGAGGGCAGAGAGCAGGAGAGAGGACGATGGGGGAAGGGTTGCTCAGTTGAGCACTTTTCTCTTTTTTTTTTTTTTTTTTTTTTTTTTTTTTTGTCTGTGCATGCTGCGCATAAACAAAACAATATGTAATGTGACGTGCAGCTCTGATGTTTTAAAGAGCCGTAATGTGAGATCAGGGAAGTGCGTGTACATGTTTGGGGATGTGTGTGTGTGTGTGTGTGTGTGTGTGTGTAGGGTTGGGTTAATTATTCCGCTCACTGATAAGGGCACTCTTGGCTCGACATGCCAGTTGTGTGACTGCGCAGTCAGTCGTCTATGTATTAACTCTTAACTATTCCTGGAATTTCCTTCACTCCTTTCTTTCTCTTTCTCTCTCTCTCTCTCTTTTTAAATGAACAGCTCGGCTGTTGTTTTCCAGGCCGAGGTGGAGGTGGAGGGTGTGTGTACGTGTGTACGTGAGCGGCAGAGGGAGGGGGGGGGGGGTTTGTAGAGCGTGCGCTCAAGTCTGTAGGGGGTTGGAATGCTGCGCCGCGCTCTCGAGGCCAGGCCGAGGATTAGAGAGCCAACGATTTGCCCAAATTCCTCATGATATTGTGGAGCTTCGGGTGGAAAACGTCTGGACCGTCGCTCAGCTCAGAGAGAGAGAGAGAGAGATGTTCTGTCCCTCCCGAGCTTCTTCATGATGGATTAGTTTGGTTTACATTCCACAATTTAATCTCCACTTTTCCCCGAAATGTCCCCTGGAGCACCGTTTCACTAAATCCTTTTCTTATGCATTTGCGTTCTTCTGTTGTTAAGCAACAAAATAGTACTGGTATTTATAATACGAATCTACACGTTAATTATTATTAACTTATTTCATGTACTAGTTGTAATTCGTTTAACGTAACACATTAATCGGTATCAGGATCAGAAAGGTTGTGCATTGAAACGCAGGATCGATATCGGGTTAGATTTCACATACGTATTTTCCAGTCCAGTCGAAATGACTACGCCTCCAAGTCCCTGTCGTGTCTCGTTCTCGGTTCCAGACCAGGAGCGTGTTGGTGCTGAGATGAAAGATTTTGCAGGGAACAGGACCTTGTTGGTGGAAAAGGTCTAATAGTGCATCAAGAATGATTTCATGAATAACGGTTTTATAATAGAAGTGTGCAGAATTGAACTCTTAGCTGTAGGTCACATCATAAACCGTGAGCTATAGACAAAAGAATTTCATCCCCCATTGTCTCACCTGTGTGTGATCTGGTTGCTGTGGTAACGCTGTAATTCTGGGATGTGCTTAAGTGGTCTGTGTTGGATGTAGGTGCTGTAAGTGTGAGTGCATGCTCCTGTTAAATCCCTGGACTGGACTGGACTGGTTTCTGAAGTGGACTTGCTTCTGAAAAAGACCGGTTTCTGGAATGGACTCGATTGGTCTGATCTGTTTTCTGGCCTAGGCTGGTGTTGTTTGGACTGGTTTCTGGACTGATTAGGTCTGGTCTGGACTGGTTTCTGAACTGGACTGGACTAATTTCTGGACTGGACAAGTTTCTGGACTGGACTGGATTAGTTTCTGAACTAGAATGGACTGGTTTCTGGACTGATTTGGTCTGGTCTGGACTGGTTTCTGAACTGGACTGGTTTCTGGACTGATTTGGTCTGGTCTGGACTGGTTTCTGAACTGGACTGGACTGGTTTCTGGACTGATTTGGTCTGGTCTGGACTGGTTTCTGGACTGGACTGGTTTCTGGACTGGACTGGTTTCTGGAGTGGTTTCTGAACTGGTCTGGTCTGTTTTCTGGCCTAGGCTGGTGTTGTTTGGACTGGTTTCTGGACTGATTTGGTCTGGTCTGGACTGGTTTCTGAACTGGACTGGACTAATTTCTGGACTGGATTCGTTTCTGAAATAGAATGGACTGGTTTCTGAACTGGACTGGTTTCTGGACTGATTTGGTCTGGTCTGGACTGGTTTCTGAACTGGACTGGACTGGTTTCTGGACTAGGCTTGTTTCTGGAGTGGTTTCTGAACTGGTCTGGACTGGTTTCTGGACTGAATTAGTTTCTGAACTAGATTGGACTGATTTCTGGAATGGTCTGGTCTGGTTTCTGGTCTGGACTGGTCTCATATGAACTGGTTTCCCGTCATGGCTGGTTTCTGGACTGGACTGCACTGGACTGGATTAGTTTCTGAACTAGATTGGACTGGTTTCTGGACTGATTTGGTCTGGACTGGTTTCTGGTCTGGATTAGTTTCTGATCTAGATTGGACTGGTTTCTGGACTAGGCTGGTTTCTGGACTGATTTGGTCTGGACTGGTTTCTGGTCTGGATTAGTTTCTGATCTAGATTGGACTGGTTTCTGGACTAGGCTGGTTTCTGGACTGATTTGGTCTGGACTGGTTTCTGGACTGGATTAGTTTCTGATCTAGATTGGACTGGTTTCTGTAATGGGCCCGACTGGTCTGGTCTGATTTTTGGCCTGGGCTGGTCTCGTATGGACTGCTTTCTCGTCAAGGCTGGGTTCTGGACTAGTCAGGACTGGTTTCTGGTCTGGATTGATTGATGGATTGATGGACTAGACTGGACTTGAGTGAAATACAGCATCCCATCACATGTCCTCGGCAAATGACGCACGTTCCTTTCCCAAAATAACAAAAAGTTTAGTTAGGTTTGTTTGTTTACGCAAATAACAATGCACCGCAGCGTGACAGATTCCTACTCGTCTCTTCTAGACAAGTTTGATATCATCAACTTCAAACCCGTCCACATTCATATTTTTGTGAGAGAAGATGTTCTGTGCATGGACGACTACAGCGTGCAATCTGTTTAGCAAGCTGTGCTGCTAAGAATGAGGCTTTGTAGCATTCCTCTGACGACAGACAGCATATTGTATACGGTAGGGACTAAGGAGAGGAAAAAAAACGCAGACCACGAGCCAAGCTTGGCATTAAAAATCAGCCGACATCAGCAACTCCAGCAGCGTCCATCACAGAGAGATGCACGCCAGTGGAGATTTCTCACAGCAGTGTGAAAACAATTCTAATAAATATTTTAGCTGCGTTCTCCGTAATAATGATCAGACTAGGATCACGACATCCAAGGAAATATTCTGGGGAAAGCTGTTACTAAAGACAAACGAACGAAGCTCCGCCTCCTCTCAGTTTTCATCGTTTACCATAAATCACTTATTCCAGGTCAAAAAGTTTGATGAAAGAGTGTCTTCGTGTGCAGTTTTAAAAGCAGTTAAACAATAGCTAGCTAGCTGAATTCTCGATCGTGGGTTGTTGTTTTGTTTTGTTTTTTTCCTCCAAAGCAACTCGGTAATCCATTTCATGCTCACTTTATTATATTCACACGATCGTAGAATATTAGTCCACCCGCGACCTCTCCATCTCAGCCACTCGGTTTTAAGGACCCTCGCTTTGCATTTTGCGGTTTAATTGCCGCTAATGGCGCTTTTATCGGGAAGGTCAATTGGACGAGGGCAGCCGAGCACGCGCGCAGCCTCCGCTCTCCACAAGCTAATCGCTCGGGCCGCTCGGGCCGTCCACGAGCCCTTAAGAGTCTCTTCTACACAAGAGTTTCTGAAAATAGAAAAAAAAAACCAGCGCTCGGTTCAGATGCGTGTCCTGAACCTCAGACCATTTCCGTTTGAATTATTCATGGGGAAAGAGAAACACATGTACACGTTTTATCAACGCAAACATCTGCAAAATATTAAATATTAGCCTTCATTTAAAAAACTATTTTTTTTTTTGAGGACTGTTGTGAGGTTTGGAGAGAAAATGTTTCCGTTGTGTATATTAAAAGATGGATATTTTCACGTATATTATCAACGCGAACAGTTTGAAAGTACAGTGAAGTCTTGTTCCTACAGGCACTGAAGAGTAAAGGGTCTGAAATTGGGTGATTCTGCTGGAGGAATCTTTAAGTAAACAGCGACAGAGACAACAATCATTCGTAGTTCTTTCGTGGTTTTTATTTTATTGCTTGTTTTATTGCTTGTTCCTTGAGCGTTCAGTCTCACCAACGTTTCATTTGTTCGATTCGGTCCTCCTTTAGAAAGGAAACCGTGTGTTTCTGGCGAACCCGAGTCGAGCGGCGGTGTGAGATGAGTCACGGTTCTGAAGAAGCGAAAGCCGAGATGACAGACAGCGCTTTCAGCTGGAGGGATAGAGAGATGGAGAGAGAAAGAGGGATGAGACTGAGTGCTGAGGAAATAGCAGGGGAAGCCAGCGGAGGAGGCAGCAGATGGAGAGAAAGCTTCTTGTTTGAAGTTTCTCTCTCTCTCTCTCTCTCTCTCTCTCTCTGCTCCTCCTTCGTCTCTCAGGACCAGCTGTCAGGAGCCATTACACTTACAGCGTATCACTTTACAGCAAAACAATGGAATAATCGAACTGTTGACACTAATGCTTTTTGGGTCTTGATCGCCAGTCTGTTCTATGATTCGTGCGGCGTATGTGTAAGCATGTGTGTGTGTGTGTGTGTGTGTGTGTGTGTGTGTGTGTGTGTGTGAAGCTACAGCAAAGTGTTAATCCTCCGTATTTGTCGACGCCTACACTAGACTAGCGGTCCGGCAACACCGCGATCGTTATTAACCCTTATTGTAGTCACTGATTTTAATGACGCACAGGTCATTCTGTTCTCAAGTGCACCCTTGTAAGGTCCCGAACCCTGACCTCTGACCCCTGACCCGCCCTTTTTATACGACTCTCCGATTTTGCATCTCTGTATGCTCTCTTCTGTCGATCATTAACGAAACACCATGGAAACCGGCAGCTCCATCCTTAACAGCTGAAAGGACCACACACACACACACACACACATGTCCTACTATCTTATAACTTTAACCTTATCTTAATTTTTGCTGTAACGCCATTTCTTTCTCTCACACACACACACACACACACACACACACACACACACACCCTCTCCTTATCAATTGTATTCAAGCTACTTTATTGGCTTGACAAACAGCGGCACATTTGTATTGGCTAAACACACAAACACACACACACCTTTCTATTATCTCTCTCTCTCTCTCTCTCTCTCTCTATTTTGCTCACATTCTCACCTTATTATCTCTCTGTCCACCGTCTCACACTCACTCACACACCCCTTCATCCCTCCATCTCCTCCACGTCCTCCTCCCTCTCTCTCTCTCTCTCTCTCTCTCTCTCTCCACCTCCACTCACACTCTCTGTGTGTCCATTATTCGCTCATCCTTTAACCCCCTGGACTCTCATCCTGCCTGATGTCACACATGGACATGGCGTCAGGAGAAGGACTTTGTTACCAGGCAGATGGCACTCATCCGCTAGCTCTATGGAGATGGATGAGTGTGATCCCCCACCACACTTTTGCACCCCCCCCCCCCCCCCCACCTTTTACCACGTGCAAAGTAAACGTGTAAATAAGCAAACCAATAACACCTGTCCCCTGAGGGAGAGACGGTCGAGGCCTATTTTGGCTGCTAAATGAGTGCTCACTCTGTAAATCCTGCTCGCGGAGTCATAACCAGAAATGATATCGAATGGTTTAATGACACAACAGGGGGCAGTTTATGTTCTCATTTTCCGCGACACGTTTCAATACCCACTGCATCTAAGCCATCTTTTTACATCGCTCTGTGATACGCTTGTTTGTCCTTACGAGATGCTATCTCAATCGTGTACAAAAGACATGTTAAAAGCAGTTAACATAATAAAAATCGCTTCACAGCTGTTTCAGTGTGATGTGATGTAATACAATATTGTGCAAAGAGGTAAGAAAAAGTGTCAGCTTTAACAAGCAGGAGGCCACACCTCCTTTAATGTGACTGACAGGCAAAGAAACCACACTTCCTTCCTTTAATTATTATGGATAGACTGATGGACACCAAGGCCACACATCCATTAGTGAGACTGATTGACACCAAGGCCATGCCTCTTTTGGTGAGACTGATGGACACCAAGGCCACGCCTCCTTTGGTGAGACTGATGGACACTGAGGCCACGCCTCCTTCGGTGAGACTGATGGACAAAGAGGCCACGCCTCCTTTGGTGAGACTGATGGACACTGAGGCCACGCCTCCTTTGGTGAGACTGATGGACACTGAGGCCACGCCTCCTTTGGTGAGACTGATGGACACTGAGGCCACACCTCCTTCGGTGAGACTGATGGACACAGAGGCCAAGCTTCCTTTAGTAAGACTGATGGAAACCGAGGCCACGCCTCCTTTAGTGAGACTGATTGACAACGAGGCCATGCCTCCTTTAGTGTAACTTACAGCCACAGAGGCCACACCTCCTTCATTAAGATTGACAGACTCCTAGGCCACACCCCTTTCACTGATTTCTCCCTCAGACAGTTCTGTACACTAGCATGGCTGCTGAGAGCCTATTAGCCCTGGATGAACTGAATATATTATTTGGTGCATATATTTCTTTTTTTGTTGTTGTTGTTTATTGTTTTGAGGCCAGCGCTCGTACACGCTGAAATTTAATCATGTCGCAAGGTGAAGTGGGATTTGCAGTGGGCTTCGCTCTCACCGTCTGCAACTGGATCTCATCAGGACGTAGGCAGATGAGCAGTGGACGGAGGGATATGAGGGTCTGAATGAACAGCACTCGGAGAACTCTCCAACGCTCCGGCATTCTTCATTTCCTTCTCTCCATCTCTCTTTTTCTGCCTCGTCTGTCCTCAGTGCCTGATTTCCATTTCCTGACCTCAAGACAGCCACTTTTGCCACATTTCACTTTAAAATAAAGTCTTCTCAGGCCTGAGGAAAACGTACGAGATCATCACTAACATAACAAAGCCAGCCAGATAAATACGGGACTACGCTTTGCTCCTTTCTTCTGGCAGCAGTAGCAGTAATAGTAGAGACGTCTTAATTTGAGCTGGTAAACCACAGACCGTGGGCACGGCCCGAGCAGGAAATGGAGGCTGCCTAGCTTGTTTAGACTGTTTCTGGTGGTGCTGAGTGGCCCTGGGCCATGAGCTCGCTCTTCCTCACTCCATAGGGGTTTGCAATGGTCTGATAAGAGTGATTGATTCAGGAAGCGAGACAGAGTCGTGTTTTTCCCCCCAAGAAGGATGGAGGCTTTTTACTCCTGCTGTTCTCCGGGAGACTTTACAAGCTGATAACATGAGACTTGTGTTTTGCGAGGTGGTGGTTCTCCAGGGGGTTTATTGTGAGGATCTGTTCTGTATTCTCATGCAGATACACTGCTTCATCTCCCTTTCCTTTCCTTGTTTAAATAAAGTCAGGGTGGTTTTTTTTTTTTGGGGGGGGGGGTTTTAGACAGAATATAAATTCATTCGGAGTTTTGAAAAGGTAGTCCGATAAAGAAGCTGATAAGATTGACAAGCTGGTATAAACGACGTAGCTGTGCTAAACTCCTCCAGCTAGTTCAAGGGCGTCAAAATAAGGTTTCGTTTTCGGCATCTAGGTCGTCTTATTTTCCTTCAACAAACGTCTCGACGGATTGGAAAAAAAAGCGTCATTGTCGATGCAGGAAAGGAGTATCTCAGTAACATGACGTCTTTTTAATTTCAAGAGAGAGGGAAAAAAAGGCTGGTGAAGGAACGACTGTTTAAAAAAAAAAAAAAAGAAGAAGAAGATTTTTTGCAAATTGCTGTGGCATAAGAGGAATAAAACACTACGGGACGTGCTGTTAAGGCGGTAACAGAAACTCCGCTTCATCACACCATTCTGTCGTGATTATTTTCCTATAACAGGACGACACAGAGTGTTTTATTCCCTACTTAAACGCAGCAAGCGGTCAACAGGAAAAAATAGTATAATGTAGGCTTCAGGAAGAAGGGAGGAAAAAAAAGTCTAGATGCATTAAGGTGCATAAAGAACCACATCCTGGCACTCTGTATTGGAAATAAATGAAATTAAATTTCTTTACAGTCATTAGTGGGGTTTTTTTTTAAATTTTTTATTTACATCCTAACAGAAGGCTGCTGAGTTGTTCTGATTGCTAGGCAGATGTTCCTCCTTATTTAGAAACATGTTTACCCAGAGATGGATTTACCGCAGTCAGCCTCGAGGTCGTGCACCAAACCTGCAATCCAGCTTTCAGGAGATCTCCTTTTCTTATGAAAATGCCCATTCATTCCTCCTTGTGCTCTTAACTGTTCGCCCAGCAGGTCATTAGTGTGTCTCAGGGAGCTGAAACCGATCATCCCCCGCTTTCATCCAGCACGGTCCTGCCCGGGAATTAAAGTCACGGACTTACCGCATCGAGACACTTCGGGTCAAAACCGGTCCAGTGTGGATTAATGTTCTGTTTCGCTGCAGCATTAGACGCTTTATCCCGAACTGACTGTTGACTTTTTTTCTTGTCCTGCCGCCACTCTTTCAGACCAGTCTAATCTCACTCATATTCTCTTGTTTACGCCGCTCGGACACAAAGAGGATTACGCTGGCCTTGAAAATATGTCCCTCTGGCCTCGTTCAACACAGCGAGAGGATTAAACTCCACTAGAGGAGTGTTTAGAGAACTTCATACTCGCGTGTAAATGTTATTCGTCATCTGTTCTCCAAATAGCGACGTCTCGTACTTACCGAATACTTTGCTGATAGTTTTTCGGGTTCACTTTTAGCCCCGAGCTCACCGTGTTCCACAAACTTTCACAGTGAGGAGTGTACTTACAGTAATTAGCATTCGAGTGGCTTTAAAACGTCATCCCTGTTTCATTTAAAATTAATACTAGTACTCAAAAAAAACGTTGTTCGGACCTGCCTGTCGACACGAATCTCTCCCTGGGAATCCTGTAAGAGTAACTCTGAGTCAAAGCTCTTGGGTTCAAACCGACATGAAAATTTTCAGATACGTCATACATCATCTTGCCTAAAAGTCGTACAGCCAAAGATTCCCTCCCAGACTTATCGGCTTTGGATATAATAATATACACCAATATAACATTAAAACCACCTGCCTAATATTGTGTAGGTCCCCCTCCCCTTGTGCCTCCAAAACAGCTCTGACCCGTCGAGGCACGGACTCCACAAGACCTCCGAAGGTGTGCTGTGGAATCCGGCACCAAGACGTTGGCAGCAGGTCCTTTATGTCCTATAAGTTGTGAGGTCGGGCCTCCATGGATCGGATTTGTTTGTCCAGAACATCCTACAGACGCTCGATCGGATCGAGATCTGGGGAATTCAGAGGCCGAGTCAACACCTTGAACTCTTTGTCTTGTTCCTCAAACCGTTCCTGAACCATTTTTGCTTGCCCAACACATCAACTATACCCCACCTCTAAACGATTCCGGCGTCCTATTTAGCGCAAAGAATTTGGTCGCAATAACGTTTTTTTTTTTTCTACCAGAGAGGACGAAATGCCCAGAATACTGTAGCTTTAAATATATATATATATATATATTTTAATCTTTCACACAACCTACACCAATTTAGACGAGGACCGATTATTCGTTTCGCTCGCCGTTCATAGATGAAAAGAACCAGATCTAGCATTAGAGCTCAAAACACTCATCTTGTAGCCGAATCATTTTCTTTCTCAGAAAAATTGTTTGCACTGGAGCTACTATGCAAATGTAGAAATGTAGCTAACCAGAAGCGGACGCTTACGGCTGCCAGTTTAGCATTGTAGCATGCATGTCTAAATCCTTACTACATGCCTTAAACATAATAAGCATTCTGGAACTGTAGCGTCATCGAAACGCTTCTAATGTACAACTCCGCCCTCAAACGTTAAGCCACGCCTTCTACCGGTGTCTAATACTGGGGCGGAGTGACAATAGTAAGCGTCCTTTACTTGTTAGTTTCATAGATTTTCACCGTGTATCACCTTCTGCCTCTGAATAAGAGGCAGCTCTAACAAGATGAAGCTCTTAGGAGGATTTGGAGTTTAAGATGCTGCTCTACCTGCTATAAGTCCCTTAAATCCTGACCTTTTGTTCTAATCAGATTTTATAGCTGGGGTGTGGGATTGAGCTCGAACTCGGGCCAGCGCAGGAGATTAAACTCTTGGATGCACCAAATAACCTCCTGAGACCTGAGTTGTGCTTTTTTTTTTTTTTTTCTTTTTTTAATAAACAAAACCTGATCATAGCATCAGAACCAAGCAATGTGTTCAAACAGGGAAACAGGTTGTTGGAAGATCTCAGGAGAAGGTTACGTGTCCTGCAGGTCAAAAACGAGACATCAGTATTGTCATGTTTACATACTTACTATGAGCCTCATTTACCTAATTTAAGTTAAATGTTTTTGTAATCCAAATTTAACGTAAAAATCCCCGCAAATTTATCGTACTCATGTCCGTATGACTATTATTAACGTCAATCAGCCGTAAATTACAGCGGGTTTACGTTTAGCCACACCCACAGACCTCCATAAAAGGAAAAAAGCTCACAGAGATGTCAACAAAATGGCGACTAAACGGTGAAAGTGTGCTAAAGTTTCCAGTAACGCAGCTCAGCCATTGCAGCGTGTCGGCGTCAGCTACCATATACACACACTAACACCTCCTACTCTTATAGGGTGCCATTACTTTTGTCCTAATGAAACAAATGCTCCTGCGGAGAATTTACGAATAAATTCTTTCGTATCCAGTGAGATAAATGAGAACCTACGAGAGGTGGTCGAGCTCAAGTCCCAGGCCTGCCAGTAAGCGAAAAGGGACAAAAAAAAAAAAAAGATTAAGTTCTTTAACTTGAGCTGCGCACTGAGCTACACGTCATTGCCGATTAATGTGTACAGAGTAAGCGGAAGGAACTCTGGTCGTCTTTGCTCCCCACAGAGAATATACCGTACACCACACACACACACAATGACGCAATCAGAGAGCTGAGGGGTTTCAGTACTGACGTTAAAGTGTACTCGGAAGCGCGTGCGTGCTGCCGTTTCAGTTTTAATCCACAGAGATGATGAGAAAAGAAAACGTGAGCATCTCTGTGTCTCCGCACGCGCTGCTGAGCGACTCTCTACTGTACTTGTGGCGTTTTTCCTGTAATCTGATCGTGATGTCGGTTGTTTCTGATGGTTGCATTTTGCTACACAGTAAAAAAAAATATATAAATAAATCTATAGTCTGATTCATAAATACAGGACTGGCAGATGTTAGATCATGAGAACATGAACCCTTCATCTCCACGTCAGACACGTTAATTGAATCATAGAGCGATCATCAGCATCTGAAATGCTGGGCTTGCAGGAAAAACATCCAGCGCTGTCAGAAAAGCTGCTGTAATTCTAAGCAACGTTCAGCCTAATTGACTTTGATTGATTAGAAGCCTGAACTTCTGTAAAAAAAAAAAAAAAAAAAATTAAAAAATGTCCGCTCGTTAAGAAGACGAGAGGTCTCCAGTGAGCCCACGGGCGCACATTTCCGCTATTGATTTTGCTGACGCTTCCATTTTTACGGGAGGGTTTTGAAAACAAGCCAAGCTCGGCACGTCATCGTGCCATTTAGAAATGTGGAGCTCGAGGCAGATTTAAAGCGGTGTTTGTTTTTTATCACTACGTTACAATGCTGTATAAACGAGAGACTGGAATCAACGAGTCAAATGACGAATCAACTAAATCAAATGAATCATCCGAAAGTCTGTCACGTCGGGTTTGGGTCAGACGGGGTTTTCAATACTACAATCAGGAAGTATTAAGAGATTATTTTGGGGCTGGTCATTAATAAATAATAACATGGTGTGGTTAGCTGTTTTGTTTGCTTCTTTTGTTTATGTTCGTGAGAGGAATTATGATTCTTTTGCTTAATATTAAAATCATGATATTTTATATATATATATATATATATATATTTTAAGAGTTATTCAGCCGGTTCTTTTTTGTCACATTCGACATGATTTGACAAGTCTTCTTGCCGTCAAATGTATGAAGAAATGATTCAAATGAATCAAGTTTGAGTAGATTAGTAAACGAGTCAGGCAGAAATAAATTGGTTGAATTTTGTCATTTAAAAAAATAAATAAATAAATAAATACAAAGCAGTCTGTTTACTCACATTCTGCACTGTAAGATTTCCTTCAAACGCATAAATAAAGATAAGAGTGGAATAAGGAAGTCAAACGAATCAATCGACTCAAATGAATCTAGTTTGAGTAAATTAGTAAATGATTCAGGTAGAAATAAATTGCTTTAAATTTTATTTATTATTTTTTTTAATGGACTTCCTTCAAATGTATAAATAAACGTTGAGCCTGGAATAAGGAAGTCAAATGAATCAATTATTCAGAATAAGAATCGAATTCGGTTCACGTTTAAGTGTTAAACGTAAACACGACGGGACTAAATTAATACACCGTGACATTAGCCGGGTATAGATGTATCTAACGTCCATCACGTGAAAATATGAACTAAATACAATAATACATATATAGCGTAACTGATTCACGACACACACCCTACGTGAGTAGGGTGGTGTTTTTTTACGTTTATGTTTTTACAACCTTCTGATTGTAGCTTTAATGCATTTAAACATCTGTAACAGTATTCCAACACGGTTTTATGTCTGCGGTCTCTCCACAGAGTGCAGCAGCAGCTCCGAGCCCTGTTCTGGGCAACCTGCCACCCGGAGATGGCATGCCAGGTGGACCAATGCCCCCCGGATTCTTCCAGGTAAGCCTTTGTCCTGCACCTTTAATAACCGGTGTCCATCAGCGTTCAGTCTCGGAGAGTCAAACGGCAGGCTATCGCTTATACCTCCCCTCCCTTCTCTTTACTCCTAAACGCACATGCATACACACACGTGCCATCCGTTTTGAGCCGGCACACACAGAGGGCCCATTATGCCTCCGCCTCTGGTTATCCGCCAAGCCCCCGGCGTCCTCCGGGAGTCAGTTTGATTACGACCATTAGGCGCTAATGGCAGCCACCGTAGGAGCACTCTCGCTTCACAAAGTAGGGTTACTATTACCGCGCTGCCCGTAAGAGCCGAGCAGAGTCACACAGCAATCGTGCAAATGTGTTTGTGTCAACTGCCAAGCCGCTGCAGCATTATATAACGTCCTGTTTCCTGCTTTATAGAGACGATTAGGTGTCGAACAAGGCAGAGGACTTCGAGCAAAGCATCATCGAAATATTCCTGGATGTATTCGATGTGTAATAGAATGGACGGATTAGAAAAACCTTCTGTAAAGACGGAGATGGCATCATAGCCTGATAATAGAATCACACACACACACACTAGTAGCCTACGCCGTATGTTCCACCCAAGCAAGGCCCATTACCCCAGTGTGGAGCCATGCATCAGCGGACACTGTGTGAAATGTGAAACAAGGCCAGTTAAAGATCCTAAATGCAATGAAACACCGCTACTGCCCTCTACTGCTCATGTCCTTCACTGCCCCACTAATTTATTTATTTATTTATTTATGTTGTTTTTAAGATTGGGGGGGGGGGGGCTGGGGTTGGGGGGTAGTAACGCTCTTTATTCACGCTTTTG
>JANDJT010000103.1:21420573-21442140 GCA_024331685.1 Stegophilus panzeri
ACGATTCGATCTGAAATGATGCGATTCGATACGACACGATTCTATTCGATATGACACGATTCGATACGACACGATTCGATCTGAAATGATGCGATTCGATACGACACGATTCTATTCGATATGATACGATTTGATACATGATTTGATATGATGCGGTTCAATACGATATAATTCAATGCGACTCGATACAACACGACACGATTCGATACGAGAAGATTCAGTGTGATATGATTCGATTTGATATATGATTCGATTATATAGCTAACAATACAAATTGACATGATTTATCATACGATTCCCTACGACGTGACTCGATGCCATATGATACACTTTTGAGCCTTTACAATGCAACATCACTCAGTGATTAAATGTGCAACATGACACGATTCAGTATTACGAATCAATATGATGAGACTCGGTGCGATTCCGTGCAATACGATATGATTCGATATAATATGATCCAAGATGATATAATTCAGTATGTACAATTCAATACGACGAAAAAAATTCATGCACGGCAGAAACGATGTAGAGAATTGCTCCACGGCGATGACGAGAACACGTCACGCTCAGTAACGACTCCACCAACAAATCATTTCCTGTCACGTCCCCGGGCGTGTACTCACCTCTGGTCCAGCTGGCCGACAGGCTGTATTTCTCCGCCAGCATCCTGTGTCCGAGCGCCGGATGAGAGACCTGCAGTCCTCGGCACAGGTGGAGCAGGTTGTGTAACAGAGACGGACTGCAGACGAGCCAGAAAACGAGGATTAACAAACGAATAAATTGGCTAACAAGAAAATCTATGATATATAACATAATACGAATGGAAAAAAAAAACAAAAACTCCTTTATTTACACTTTTACACAAATAAAACGCACAAAATACGTAACACACAATCATCAGAGCGATACGTAAAGTTTATAATCTACGATACAAAGTTAGACTGAAAGAAAATATTATTAAACGGCGACTTACAGCTAATTTTACCTGCACGTTTATTATTAAACATCCGTCTCGAAACAGAAACACTTTAAAATCTCGCCCTTTAGTTCTCCATTCACTCCGACACAGAGGTCAAAGTTCACCTAGACAAAGTCGAAGAGATTAAACGCAAACGCATCTTTTACGTCCCACGTCCTTTCCCCTTCGGTGAATTTTATTTGCGTTTCCTCTGACCGCTGCTTCACTGGAAAATCAGAAGCGTCTTTTTTTTTCCCCTTTTCTTTTTTTTAAATGTCTCCCGTATCGCCGTAGCAACAGGCCAAAAACCGCAAATGCTGTGCGTGAGGTGTAAATGTTAACATTTCTGCACTAGGCATGCGTTGATATTAGAATAACCGTTTAAGTTTTTATGACTTTAATAAATATAATCACAATATCGTATGTATTAGAATTCGCTCTGTTTACGTTGCCCGGTGAACGGAATTATGGGATGGACACAGATATGGAACTGACGAGGTCAATAAACTAATACTCCAATATATTATGTAATGTATATGATCCAAAATAAAACTTTCTACCTCAGTTGTCACATCATTAGCCCTTGTGTGTGTGCGCGTGTGTGTGTGTGTGTGTGTGTGTGTGTGTGTGTGTGTGTGTGTGTGAGGAGAATGTCAGTTTAAGTCGTGGCCTTTCTGTATTTGAGCGTTGCCGGACCGTAGGGCAGATGAAAAGGCCTCCAAAGGCCAGTGTTTGGGTGGGGGACGAGGTCGATCAAAGCCCTGCCGAACACGCTGTCGTGAACAGCCGGCCCCCTGCAGCCAAAATTCATTAATAAAGGCTTAAAGTGCCGCCTCCTGCCTGTCAGGCACGCTGCGCTGCATTTAATGCCAGTCATTAAATTCACCGCACCGTCAGAGCAGCGCCGAGCCAAATGCCACTCGCAGCGCTGAATCCAAGCCGAGCCAATTACAGCGAGCCGGGCAGGAGGACGGAGGCCAGAGAGGGACATTACAGCAGCAAAGCAGAGAGGAAACACGTTCAGATCAGCCTCATCATCATAGTGTTATTTATAACACCAGAGGTCGAGCAATAGTGGATTTTACCGGAGTCGGACGGTACCCGTTAATCACCCGATAAAGCTTTTAGAACTCATACCGAATGAAAACATAACACTCAAAGTAAAATTTATTACAAAAATAAAACAGCACTGACTGCACCGTGAAAATGTCCTGTACTTTCTTTAAACGAAATAAATATATCTTAATGTTTATAGGTTTAACTATTAATAAATATTACAGCAAAAAAAAAAAAGATACACATCCAAACTGAACCAAAGAGTAACGTTCCAAATAACAAATAAAAAGAGAGAGACATCAAAAAACACTTCAAATAACACAACAAAATGATCCAGTGATGGTTTTTATTTCGCCTCTAGAGGCCGCTCTCGTACTGTATAATCATGACAGCGGACCCTTCTCTCAGCCGATCCTGCGACGGACGAAAAACCATCGGCGTGGATTTTACCCCAGCTCACTCACAGGGACGACGAACGCTCCACGTAAACAATCAAAGCAAAAATGCGTGTAAATGTGGATACGGTGAAGTTTTCTGTAAGGAGACGTTTCTTTAGGGTTTGTGGAAGGAGTCTCCAGTGTCAGCACTTTGTAACAGTCAGAGGTAACGCTGTAACGTTTCTTTCAGCGCGGTGTCAGTAAGGGGACTTTGCGCCGGGCCGACTCGTGAAGATGAAGCCCCTCGGGCGAGTGGAATCGACACCAAAAAGTTCATCGGTTTGAGTTTCATCACTCACCAGTATCTCTCTTTAGGGGGTCGGAGTTGGTTTGTGTCCCAGAAGCGGGCGTGTCTGATTGCATTCTGCACTCGCTCATCCTGATCCTCCAGCTGATTGGCCGGATTCTCCGCTAACGCCAGGAGCTGAGCGGGAAAACCCGGGACGACTTTAGTCTTGGTGAGCCACAGGGCCTGTCTCACACCTGCAAAGAGAAAGACAGAGAGAGAAACAAAGGAAAAGAGAGACATACAGACAGCGGGACAAAAAGAGAGAAAGAAAGATAGACAGCAAAAGTGACAGAGTGAGAGAAAGACAGACATATGTAGAGGGAGAGATGCAGAAAAAGAAAGAAAAAGAGAATGACAAAGAGAGAGAAAAATAGGTTGCGACAGAAAGAGAGAGAGAGAGAGAGAGGGAGAGAGAGAGAGAGAGAGAGAACCACAGACAGAAAGTGATATGAAGAGATTTATAAATTGTAGTGACACAAAGTATTTGTTAATGACTTGTTTTGAATTGTACACTCTCTCGCTCACACACACACCTTCCAGTGGGTTGGTTCTCTGGGTGTAGATGTAACACGGTCTCTCCTTGTACAGCTCCATGCTCTCGGCTGCAGGAGCTCGGTATCTGTGCGGGTCGTGCCAGTCCTTCTCCCAGTCCGGGAACACGGGCTTGGCCAAGCCGGGAACATAGTGCTTCCTCTCGGCGTAGGTGATGCGCTCCAGTCCCTGGATTTCAGGAACATCCCGAGGCTTTTTACGCGGAAGAGTTTTTCCACACGCGCAGGAGCTCACAGACAGACAGCGGTGCAGAAGTTCACCTTCCGCCGACACCTTCTTCCTGCCCGAGAGCGCTAACCTCCGCACCGTGGCGCTAAACATCTCACCGAATGCTTATATTATACACAAATGCTGACAATAATATCTTTAATAAGAAGAATAAAAGTTTATAAATAATATACTGCTAGTTTTGACATTTTGTCTCGCTTTCCTTCAGGAGGCAGCCATGTTGCCAAGTCACATGGGTGGATTTTATTCTTCTACGCGTTTAGACAAAGAATTGCGCTGCTTTATTACCGCCACCTGCTGGACAAACACGATATAACCGCCAATTTCATTTCAAGTACACAAATACATGAATTAAAATTTATGTTAAATTATGTATATAACACTTAATTTTGGTTCCAAAATATTACAGACAGTACAAACATGAATTATAATGCACATTATGTAAAATAACAATTTTTGTATTACGGTTAATTATTTATATAACACTTTCCATTTTAGTTCCAAAATATCAAAATGATACGTATAAGAGTTGAAAACGCTTCATAGTCAGAACCTACAAACAATATTTTAAACTTAATAAGAATTAATTATTTTATTACATTAATGTAGAGTATTTATATAACACGTTTAATTTTAAGAAAGAAAGAAAGTAAAGAGGCTTATATATGCAAACCAGCTCTAAACGTTCACCTTAAAGAGCCAACTCAAACTACTGACTCAATGAGTGACTCAAGGTACTGACTCAAGGTACTGACTCAAAGAGTCGACTCCAGGTACTGGCTCAAAGAGCTGACATAAAGAGCCGAGTCAAAGTACTCAATGTACTGATTCAAAGTACTGACTCAAGGTGCTGACTCAGGGTATGTTCTCAAAGTACTGACTCAAAGAGCCGACTCAAAGTACTCAAGGTGCTGACTCGATGTACTGACTCAAGGTGCTGACTCATGGTATGGACTCAAAGTACTGACTTAAAGTTTTGACTCAAAGAGCCGACTCAAAGTTCTGACTCAAAGTACTGACATAAAAAGCCGACTCAAAGAACCGGCTCAAGGTACTGAGTCAAAGGGATGACTATCTGCAAACGGTACATTGCTAGGCGATTCATCTTAACTATGGAGCTACGACTATTTTTTGTCTGTGTTTATAGATAACAGCGTGCCACACAGAGTCAGAAAGCACATCAACAGCTCTGTGTGAGACACCATACAGATGCTAAACTGGTGGCTAAACTAAACTAAAACTGGTGGCTTATCCTTGTAGCGTGGAGTTCTAGAGAGAGCAGCGTTTTGTGCGACACATTAACATTTAATGCCGACTCTCCAAACAGTGCCATGAGCCGCCGGCTGTGTGTATTCGATATCACTCATTAAAATTTAGCAGAGAAGGTGAACCCCTGAAACCATCACATTTTACTTCAAGGCTTCACACACTCCGCTGTCTGCATCTCTTTTTTTTCTCTCTCTCTTTCAGTTTTCTTTTTTTGTCTAAAGCGTGTGAACTGTGACAAAAACATCAGGAGTGATAGATACAGCATGGGTCTGAGGATTGCTCTTTATCTTCATCTGCTGTGTATACTCAGCAAAGCTGCTTCCAAGAAAGGTAGGATTTACCGTATTTACTGGACTATACGCTGGAACTCTCAAACTTTTTAAAGTCAGGGATCCCTTTAGTTCTAAAAAAAAATCCAAAAAATACTCCACAAATTATTACAAAAAATAGGCACATTACTTAAATGTGTAGAATAATAGCATTTGGTCTATTTATTTCTGAATATATTTCTTTATTCCTAAACAGGAACAAAATGTGGCCTGTGACTGGATTTTTGTTTTATTTAACGGGATTTGATTCAACAGTGTGAACAGTGAGGGTTTAAAACCGAGCACGAGTTAGTTATGTGTCGTTCATATGGAGTCGACTCTTTCAGTCGGCTCTTTTAGGTGAGTCGACTCGCATTACTGAAGAGCCTTTTTTCTTTGTTTGTTTGTTTGTTTGTATTTTTTTTTCTTTTCAGTAAAGATAAGACATAGACCCTGTGTTCGTATCAGTGGTCAGAATCATGAGGCTGTAACCCCGTTACTCACGCACAGTGCAACCGTAATCGAAAAGAATCATATCAATAAGTGAATCGTATGAATCTCATCTGAGTGAATCACCATGATAGTCTTGGGGAGGTGAGAGTTATCAGGGTAAACAGACTGAAATAGACAGAGTAACGGCATCGCTTACATCTACATCGAATTAAAGGAAATAATAATAATGGAAAAAAAGAGAAAATACATCTTAAATAAAAGAGCCGACTCAAAGAGCCTATTCGACACATCATTAGAAAGTGATTCGGCTTTAAGATGGAGCTGAACAGTGTCACATCTGGTGGTTTCCAAGTTAGTGAAAGTTAAGGATATACAGAAATATTGATATTAATATCAGATATTATGCTGTAGGCCTTGCTGTTTATTTTTATTTATTTATTTATTTTTACAAATATATATTTTTTTAAAGTAGTAACTAATGCTGAACAATTATTTATTCATATAATGCAACCCAGTGAACATTTTAAGCGATGGCTTGGCCAAAGAACTACAGCTTTGGACGGTTTTAGAAAGAGAAAAAAAAAAGTTGTCGGATGTTATTTTCATTATATCATAATTCTAGTCTGAGATCCAGAAATCTGAGTCTAAATCTCCAAATCTTACCGAAGATACCTGTTAGTTTTCATATTACCGTAAATTCTGGAGTAGCAGATCTACTGTAATGACACTAATTAAGTAATGAGCCCAAAGCAACAACAAAACAAAACAACAAAAAAAATGCAAAAAATATTTCACTTCGATTTATTATCTGTTGATGATTTCTACGTAGGTGTAAAATGTGGAGGAATCCTCGCTCCTTCCTCCAGCGGAAACATCTCCAGCCCTAATTTCCCAGGTCTTTACCCGTACAACGTCGATTGTTCCTGGCTCATCGTGGTGCCCGAGGGTTCGTCCGTGCTGCTGACATTCCAGCACTTTGAGCTGGAATACCACGCCGACTGCGCCTACGACTACGTCAAAATCTACAACGGCGTCTCGGAGGATGAGGGCAACCTTCTGGGGAAGTTCTGCGGAGACGCCTCACCTCCTCAGTTCAGCTCCTCCTGGAACATCATGTCCATCATCTTCCACTCCGACCGCCACGTGGCTTACACGGGCTTCCTGGTGGGATACAGGAAAGGTAAAGAAACCGCAACTCACATCGATCATGTAACTCTGATTTGATCTGTAACATTGCACACGTGATGATCCTCGAGTCTCCGTGTCGGGCAGATACGTGTGGCGGCGTGTTGACGGGACTCTCGGGTGTAATCTCCAGCCCGGGGTACCCGCTCGAGTACAGTAATAACGCAGAGTGCTCGTGGACGATCCACGTGTCCAACCGCAGCGTCGTCACTCTGGTCTTCCTCGACTTCCAGCTGGAGAATAACGAAGGCTGTAACTTTGACTACATCGCACTGTTCGACGGCCCAACGGTCCGACACCCTCACATCGGGAATTACTGCGGAAACAAACGACCGCCCAACACTGTCTCTACGTCCAATCAGCTGCTGATCGTGTTTAAGTCAGACTTTAATATTGGAGGAAGAGGATTTAAGGCTCATTATTACTCAGGTAAGAACTCCCTCATTTTACAGATAATCTATAAAATCGCAGAAATGAACTCAAAATCAAGCACACTCCACAATATTCAGATTTTCTGCACATTTGGGCCGAGACACGTCATGTGACGTCATCGCAGCGCACATTCAGTCAACGCCCTCTTCGATTCACGTGCGTCGAACACGGGTACAACTGAAAACTCAATCACAAAAAAACCTTCTGTACAGATCGATTGAATACACAAAGGCCAACGTTAAATGCATTAATATCCGTTCATTACTAGCACCGTCCCTTTAAAGTTCGTGCGTAACCCGACTCTGAATACGAGGTACTTTCCTCACGTAAATACTGACACGGCTTTCGAACTCAAGTCTGCGACTCTGAATAAATATTCAAATTATTCTGAATGACGAGTTTGCCTTTTAGAGCTTTCTTACTCTGTTACACCTTCATCAGTCAACAAAAGAAAATACTAAATAGTCCGTTATAAATACACTGTATATAACGTGTGCGTTTTTGTAAGTGTTTTGCGAGTGTATTATTCGGTAAGAGACACCTCCTTCGGATGTTATTTATTTACCGTGCGTCATTCAAAGTTTCCTGAATTTTCAATAAATGAACTAAAATAAAAATATATTCATATTTCATCAGGCGAGTGCCAGCAGGTGCTGAAAGCCATCAGCGGGAACTTCACCAGCCCCAGTTACCCCAATATCTACCCCAACGACATGAACTGCCACTGGAGCGTGGCTCTGCCCCCGGGCTACAGGATCAAACTGTTCTTCCCGGTCATGGAGCTGGAGGATCAGAACAGTCTGACCGACTCCTGCGATTTCGACTTCGTAGCGGTGTACGATGGTGACCGTGAGACGGACGCCTTGCTGGGACGCTGGTGTGGGGCCGAACGGCCTCCGCCTCTGACGTCGAGGGCAAACAAACTGCTGGTGGTCCTCGGCACGGACCGGAACGTCGCGTTCAGGGGTTTCTCTGCTTCCTATACGGGAGGTGAGAGTCCACTAGGGGGCGTGATGATGTATTTCCTTAGAAAAGATGTACACGTAACACTAGATATACCGCAGATTTAAACTCCTCTGTGGAGATTTGAACAATTCTCTATATTTTTTCCCCTTCCAAAACAGTACACAAATAGTAACAGTACCCTTCTACATCTTCCCCTACACAAATGCAAATCATTAATCACGATGAATCCTTAGTTCATTTTCTAAATCGGTCGCATTTGTCGTTTGCGCTACAAGACTAGGTTCGTATTTTACACATATACAGATTATAATTTGATATGAACATTCAAGAGCTGTAGAGCTTCTTGGTTTAGCTCCTCCCCATTCAGTTAACTGACTCCTCCCCACCTTTAAACATTCCATAATCGTGAGATTGGGGCTTACACTTCCAGATTATGACCTCATCACTGAATTTACATATTACCCCGGTGCTGAACATTCCTCGGTGTGCGTTGTTTTCTTTTGGTGTCTCAGTGGTGCCAGTGAACGTGAGCTGCACCAGAACCGAGTTTCAGATCCAGATCTCCCAGCAGGCTTTGCCCCAGCTGGACCGCGAGAGCGTGTATCTCGGAAACCCGTCCTGTTCGGCCCAGATGACGGCGACGAGCTACAAGATCCTGGCTCGCTTCGTCAACTGTGGAACTGCTGGACAGGTACATCTATAATAAATGCACCAAACCCCTTATATTTTACTTTGCATAACAGCGCTGTTGAATTCTGGATTCTGATTGGTCAGAGAAGGTGGTTATTCATTTTTCTCCAACAGCAAATCACAGGTTTGTATTAGCGTGCTCGCTCTAGAACGTTACCGTGGTATTTAAGTGGTTTAAATGTTTGTTTAGGGTGTATGGAAGGAGTCTCCAGTGTCGGCGCTTTGTCACAGTCAGAGGGTAAAGCTGTATCTTTAACTTTTACGACATCTTCAGGACAAGAGAACAGCAGTTTATAGCTGCTAGATCATATCTTGTTTAACAGACCTTCCACAACGTTAAATGTAACTATAAACGGATAAAAAGTACGACGTGTTGTTCTTTAATAAATGTCAAACCGTTAACGTTGAAAAAAATGACTGTGGTTTAAGAGAATTTTTAACGGTGCCGTTATTAGAAAATAATTCACTCCAGAGTGGTAACAGTAACCACCCCGTCGTTGATTATTTTCCTGTAACTGCACGACCCGAGCGTTTTTTTATTTATTTTTTATTCCTTACTTCTCTCTCTCATGGAACCTTTTACAGAAGCGTCGCAACATCACCATGCTGGTGAACACGCTCTACATCGACTTCTCGGACGGAAAACAGCAGAGCGTTCAGGAGTACGAGGTGCAGTGTGACGCGCAGAGGAAGGTGGCGTCGGTCAGCATCATCTCGGCGGAGGATCGGATCCGGATGAACGAACTCGCCCGGCTCGCTGAGGAGTCCAAGAGTCTGGAGAGCGCCCAGAGAGCCGAGCCCGAAGCTCACGAGACCAGCGACATCGTCTTCATCAGCGTCTGCGTGCTGGCCGTCATCCTCATGCTCATCGCCATCGTCTGGCTCGTGCTCCTCTAGAGACTCGTCCAGATGTTTATAAACGGCAGATGTTTTCTGGTTGGAGTTTTGCCAACCTGACACGCCGTGAAAACAGACTGCAAACCACAACACTGTTCAGATCGGTCAGAAGGTGTCGATTCATTTTCCATAACAGCAGCTCTTTATATTAACACGCTCGTTCCGATACGTCATCGTTTCTATAGTAACAGCTCATTGACGAGGACTCGTACGGTGGACGCTCCGCATACACGGATCGTAAAACGTGTGTAATCGTCGATGTGGTGAAGTTTTCTGGAAGGAGATGTTTGTTTAACGTGATTTACGGAAGGAGTCTCCAGTGTCAGTGCTTTGTAACGGTCAGAGGTGAAGCCGTCTCGCTAACATGACGTAACAAGCTGTTTTTGCATCATTAACTTCAGGAGAGAGGAAAACAAATAAATATCGCACAATAAATGCACTTTTATTAATTAAAATAAAATAAATCTCTTATGGGTCAGTTCGGTGGTTTGGGGGTCACATTGTGAAATATAGAACGTTGAGATTTTACGTTATGGAAAGCATTAAAAGCTGTGGAGCACAATAAAAGAAAAATTAAATATGATAAAATAGACCAAATGGAGAGTTCGAGTAGATTCTGTTTTTAAAATAAAACCTGCTTTATGCGGAAAAACACTGAAGACATTTTACAGCTAAAAATTCAATTTAAAAATTCTATTAAAGTCCAGTCTTATGAAGCACCACTCAATGTGTTGACTCTGTGTGTGTGTGTGTGTGTTTCATCTCAGCGTCACGGTTTCTTCTTGTGGCTGCTGACGAACACGTTAACGGCGACTCTGCCGTCCTTCACCTGCGCTCTGACGTCCGGTTTGTGTTTGAGAGCGAACACCAGCGCCCTCACGCTCCTCCTGTACGCTCTGCTGATCAGCCGCGAGCACTGATGAAACACTTCCCTCTCCACGTTGTCCACCAGCGCAGCGTCGACCTGAGAGAACGACACCATGACGACGACCACCACCACCACCACCACCATGACAACACGGTCAAATCATAAAAATAATAATAAATAAATAAATCAACGAGCTGATTGAGAAGTGCAGGGAATGTGAAGTCACCTCTAAGCCCATGCTGTCAGCGAGGAGTTTTCTGGCGTTGTTCCTCAGTTCCTCGGTCTGTTTATCACAGCGAACCTCGATAGACGGCTTGTTGGCGTTCTCCTCGATGAACGTCCTCCAGCGTGTGTAAACCTGTCGAGCCAACGACTTCACCTCGGCGTCCGGGTGTTTCTTACGCAGCGTGTTCACTGTGTGACCTGAGAGGGGGAAAAATATATAATACATATACACTACATACTATTAACATTGATCTGTACTATTTAAATTAGATTTAAATGATATGCTCAAGTTCTGCAGTCAGGAAAATAAAAGACAATGATGTATACGCACTACCGGTCAAAAGTTTGTGGACACTCGACTGAAACGTTTCTCATGATCTTAAAAATCTTTTGATCTGAAAGTGTGTGATTTAAATGTTTGAAATCGGTGTCAGGCAAAAATATAATCGTGCCGACGTATTCGTTTCCTTCATTAGAAAACTAACGTTTTATTTACAAAAAAAATATTATATTTTTTTAAACGGACGACTCGGAGCTAAATATTCCGAAAAGCAGATTGTGATGTTAAATCGTTGTACTTAATCGTTTACTGTAAAATATGACCATTTTTGACAGATTTTTAAAAATCTCTCATTTTCTGTGTTAAATAATTATTAATTTATTATTTTAAAATATTGTTTATTGTAGAAATGCCTTTGAGAATCCTGATATGATATTGTTCTCATATTGCTCACTCCTACTATAGCGAGTGAGTCAAATCATTTAACTCCGCTCACCTGTAAGACTCGACTCTTTTGACTTCCAAACGACTCACTCTGTTGACTCAGTTTGTTCTAAATGGGACCAGTTTACTACATTTAGTCCAGACAAGACTTTTTCTTTTTAAAAAAAAAAAAAAAAAAAAAAAGTGTTAATCTACAGGACGATTCATCATCATCTTTCAGTGCTGTATAGCATATAAAAAGAAACACTTGTGCACTGTTCGGACAGATAAAGACACAAAGTTTTATCTGATTTAATTAACAAAAGCAACAAGGTACTGAAGATTAAACGATTAAACGACACTGATGGCTTTGCTTACGTCTATGCAGAATAGAAGTAAAAGAATCTGCTCACATATACGAGTCGACTCTCAGCGGTCAGCTCAAAGTGTACATGTATCTGAACGTGTGATTTATGAAACGAATATCGTGTGTATTTTTTATTGTGAGTATTGTCAGGGCATCGTTATACTCCCTGCCCGTGTTACTGATCTGGTGAAGATGCAGATGATTTCTCACCGATCCTGGTGGACTTCAGTACTTCTCTAGAAGGCACTTTCCTGTCCAGCTCTGTCAGAGCGTTTAACATGTTTTCTTTGGTCTGACCGGGCAGCTCGAGGATGGACTTGAACCTTTCAATGTCCTCAATCACCACCACTCTCTGTTTGTGCACAATACACACATTACACACAAGATGTACAGTTTCAGTACAAATTCAGTGAATTACATCCCATCCATTTTATTTCCAAACCACATCAGCCATCAGGAGCATTCAGATCTTTTGTGTTGTTTATATATCCTATTAACTTGATCATATTACATAATTAAATTAGATTAAAATATTTTAAAACAGATTGATCACTTTATTATTATAATTCTAAATTAAAAAGTCTGAATCGAAACTGAGATTAAAGAAAGGAAATTGTTTTTAATGTGAACATATATATTATGTTTATATTAAACACTGATAAACAATAAAGGTGATTATTGTCTATTTACCTTTAAAGACTCTAGCGTTGCCTGTTTGTACACTTTCTCTCCGTGTTGTAGTCTTTGTCTTGTTTTATCATCCTTTGGAACACGGACCACAAATTTATCCATTTCTCCAAGTCCCTTCTTTTGAACTTTTTTAACCCCAAATCTACAATACTGGCTCTTTAATAGTTTTATGCTAACACATCCGGAAGTAGCTCATAATACCGATTTTCTGCTCGACTTGTGCATATTTATTAACATTTTTTTTAAAATATTTTTTTTAGTAACTAAAAACATACACTTTAGAGCTTTTAATTATGCAATAATGTAACTAATTTCCAAACAATCATAAAATAAAACAAACATAGCGTGCTAGCTAGTGATATATCAGCTAGGCGCCATGACCATTGTGACAAGACCGAACTTTCAAAGTAAAAGTCGTTACGTTACACCTGTTAAATGTATCACATTATTATGTTAGCAAGACATAAATCAACATTAGTAAAAATACACACTATATCAAGTACATATGAAATGTATAAAATGAAAAGCACGTACATGCTGCTAATTTTATATAATATACAACCAAACTTTTAATGTAAATTTAAAAAAAAAAAAAATAAATTCGGCATTGGGGCCGTATAAATCACGTGATGGCTTCAGTTTTAGCGCGAGTTTTTAGACGGATTACCCGATTAGCAAGCGGCACTACTGTTCTCAAAACAGTAAGCTTTACGAGTTATTTGTTTTTGAATTTTATCAAAACGTTCAACATTTCCAGAACACGATACAACAAAATGACTGCCTTTAGAATGCGCCTTTAGAATGTTGTCCGTGTTATAATTCGTATTTCAGGGAGTTTTCAAATCTAGCTTTGACCTTAACGTTAGCTGTGTATGGTATAGGCTTGGTCCCAATCGGCTTGAGACCCCCTTTAAACGTGCACTACATAGGGCGCGAGATAACGGTCAGTACACACTATGTAGTGAACTATATATTTACCAAGGAGGTGTTTGGGATACAGCTATGGTTTACGGACGCTATACAGCCTGTGGTGCTAAAGTTTTGGCACTTTTTAGTTTTTTTCCATTTATTTCAAGGGGGTATATTTGATCAGTTTGTTGTTTTTTCTTTTTATTTAGAGATTTTTTATCGTCATGGAGACGCCTCAGAGTGTTGAGGACGTAAAATTCTCTGAAAAAGAGGCAAGCAAAAGGAAAATATCCAGTAAGTTCCATCTTCTTCTTCTTCTTCTTCTTCTTAATAATAATAATAATAATAATAATAATAAAAGACTGCATTAATTGTGGTGTGTATTGCTTGTGTACAGTAACTCTCTCTCTCTCTCTCTCTCTCTCTGTGTGTGTGTGTGTGTGTGTGTGTGTGTGTGTGTGTGTGTGTTTCAGGAGATGTTGAGATGGACATTGAATATCTGTATGAAGTTGTACCACAGCTCTCCAGAGTTTTCCAAATTACTGACAAAATTGGAGAAGGTTTCGGATCTAAATTTTATTTTCCTTTGTAACAACTATATACATGTATTTATTTACAGTTGAACAATATGATAAATATCATTACAATCCTCAAAAACATTTCTACAATTGACTCTCTCTCTCTCTCTCTCTAATATATGAGAGAGTGGTTTGATGAGAAACCTCCAGAGATGAGACCTATTATTCTTTAATTTTCCTACAAAAAGAAATTATTTAGCACCCAAATAAAAATCGTCGTAAATTTTTTAACTTCAAATCAGTCTGTAATTATTACTACTTTTTTTTTTTTTTAATAAAGAAAAGCACATCGCTACTTTATCTGTGTCAGAAAAGTGTATTGTGACGTAATTAAAACCATATCGAGCTACAATTAAAATGATCATCATAATATTTATATAGTACACTTTATATGTTTAAAATACATAGCAAATTGCTTTAGTGTGGGGAAAAAATCAGTAAACGTATGTTTTTTAAAAACAGAAATAGATGAAAGTCCAATATAAAATGTTAAAATATGCAAATGATGATGCAATAAATAATAATTACTGACAGAAAGGAGGAGATAAGAATAATATACTAAAATAAAAAATTAGTTAATAAAATGTGTGTAAAAATGGAATTAATAGTCGATCATTAAATATAAAAATACGTCTAATTATAAAAATAATGAACCAGTAAATTTTGTTAAATGCTAAAGTAGAGAATTTTGTTTGTTTTAAATCAGTGATCGATGACGATTGCTGTGTTTTATATGAATGATAAATTTCATCGTTAAGCATAATTTATAACATAACATGCGCAGTATCGCTGCCTTGGTGGGGGGGGGAAATGGTGGATCGGATTAGTGATGGGAAGATCGGATCATTTTTCTGACTTAAAAAAAAAGTTTTTAAAGCCATCTCTAATGAATAAACATGTAGAGGAATCCCGGCGTAGAATATTGAACACGCCACTCGTCCTGCTTTCAGGTACGTTCAGTTCCGTGTATCTCGGAGAAGCTCGGACGAGCGACGGGACGAGAGAGAAGTTTGCGCTGAAGCACCTGATCCCTACGAGTCACCCGGTGCGGATCGCCGCAGAGCTCCAGTGTTTGACCGTCGCTGGGTGAGACACGTTCGCGCTACGACAACGATGTTCCGGTACTTTTAATTAGAAATGACGACTAACGTGTTTTGTGTAACGTTCAGTGGTAAAGAAAACGTGATGGGAGTGACGTACTGCTTCAGGAAGGACCACCACGTGGTGATCGTCATGCCTTACGTAGAGCACCAGGCCTTTGTGGTAAACAAATTAAAAGATGATCTTGGCGTTTACACCTGGTTCCGCGTCTCCGAGTGCTGAAACATCAGCGTGATGGAATACGTGTAAATGAAACGTCCGTGTTGTTTACAGGATATCGTCGAGACGCTGAGTTTCGAGGAGGTGCGTCAGTACATTTATCATCTACTCAGAGCCTTGAAGCACATACATGAGTTCGGGATCATCCACCGGGACATCAAGCCGACCAACTTCCTGTACAACCGGCGAGAGAAAAGGTATGCCCCCCACCCCCCGGATTTTTAAAATCCGTTTATAGTTACTTTTAATGCTGCTCTTACTAGAGGTCGAGCGATAGTGGATTATAGCTATAGCAATAACTAAGTGAGGCGCTACCTGCCTGCCGATTAAACCGTTAATCCACTGGTAAAGTTTTTAAAATCGATACTGAATGAAAATGTAACACTCGAAGTAAAAATATTGCTGAACTTTATTACAAAAATAACCAGCACTGACTGTACCGTGAAAATGTACTGTACTTTCTTTAAACGAATGAAATATTAATATATACTAACTATTAACAAATATTAAAGTAAAAAGATAAAAGATACACATCCAAACTGATCCAAAAAGTAACATGAACACCACAAATAACAGATTAAAAACAGACATCCAAAATGAATAAAAATAAAAAAACACTTCAAATAACACAACAAAATTTGGCAGCGATTAGTTTTTATTTTGCCTCTAGAGGCCGCTCTTGTACCGTATACCTCTAGCTATTTATATACAACAATTTTTTTCTTTTATAGTCCAAAAAATGCAGCATTCGAGACACCAGAAAAAAGACCATCGTCAATGTTTTCGTGTGTGTGTTCTCAGGTACGCGCTGGTGGATTTTGGCCTGGCTCAGGGAACACCTGACACCCAGATCGAGCTGTTAAAGGTTGTGAAAGCTCAGAAAGAATCACACGGGAAACAGGCACTGGTTCCTTTACCACCTCACACGTCCACGAAAGCAGTGCCGGCGAAAAGGCCGTGTCCAAACTCGCGCACAAAACACAGCAAGGTTTCTGTTTCTGTCTGGGGCACCAGGTTTCTGTTCCGTTTCGGGGTGAAGACGCACCGGCTCTTCTTCATCACTGCTGCGTGATGCTCAAATCCCAGTGTAAATAAGTGTAAACGTCCAAAGATTTGAAATATACATGCTGAAATGTTAAGGGAAGTTCCTTTTAGAGCAGCTTTAAAGCTGCACATCTTTCTTTGTGGTCAAGTCGGCGTCCCTTTTTCCTCTCTCTCGATTTTTCATTCCTTCTAGTATTGTGCTATCAGTCGAGGATTACAAAAATGACTTTTATTATTTATGGCTAACATTATTATTATTATTATTATTATTATTATTATTATATAATTTATACACTCTATCCCCACCTTAAATGCATATAATTAATTAACAAAGTCACGTCATCTCTATGGATGCTTTAAAGCGTCTGTTAATACTTTAACAGGATTCTGCGTGCTGAACGTCGTGTAGGGAATAAAACAGTTGTGCGGTGTGTGTTTATAGGACACTAACTTAGATTGTTTTTCTTTAACGGTACGTTTTGAAGTGTTTTTTTTATTCCTTTTACACCGCAGCATTATAAATTCGCCGATTACAACAATTACAGTTCTTTTTAAAGTTATTAAAGATCTATACGTCATACTTTTAAAAAAAAAATAAAAATAAAAATTTATCCGTATATACACTACCGGTCAAAAGTTTGTGGACACTCGACTGAAACATTTCTCATGATCTTAAAAACTGAAGGTGTGCTTAAACGTGTGAAATCGGTGTCGTAGACAAAAATATAATCGTGCCGACGTATTCGTTTCTTTCATTAGATAACGAACATTTAATTTACAAAACAATCTTTTTTTTTTAATCTTTTACAGACAACTCCGCGCGAAAAGCAGGAGATGAGTGTGCAGCGTCGGTGGGAACGCCTTTTAATACTGTTTAAAAAGCATCTCGGGGAAATTCCTCAAGAAATCGGTCGAGAAAACGCCAAGAAAACATTTCTGGAACATTATAGGGGGGGAAAAAGGGCGTCTACTTCGAAAATGCTAAAATACTAAATTATTTTTGATTTATTTAGAATTTTTTATCACAACATAATTCCCATAGTTCAGTTTGTTACTCCATAATTTTGATGACTTTATTATTATTATTATTATTATTATTATTATTATTATTATTATGTGTACATTTATTATATAATAAATGTTGGGGGGGAAAAATAAAAATAAAGAATGAGTGTGTCTAAACTATTTAGCAGTGGTGTAGTTACGTCTGCAAAACAAGTTAGTTCCTAAAATGTCTCCTTACAGAAAACTTCACCATATCAATGATTACACGCTTTAAAAAAACAAAAACAACAAAAATAAACCCTTATTATTATATGGAAAGCCCGTCCTCGTTAAGAGACCCTGTGAATGAGCTGTCGCTATAGAAACGATGGCGCATATTAGAAGGAACGCGTTAATTAACATAAAGCTGATTTGCAGCTGCGCTACTGTCCGAGCTGCTGTTACAGACAATTATTTGATGCCTTCTGACCACTCTTGAGCGCTGTACGTACGATCATTTCTAAGAAAGCTTGATCAATAAGAGCCGCTGTGTCTGATTCCAGCGCACTGGTTTGTTTTGTCTGTGTTTTCCTGTCGCGTCCTCGTCCAGCCCGTACTGACGTTCTCTTTCGTGTCTCAGGAGCTGATGGAACTTTGTAAAACACCTCGTTCCGTGTTCGGCGAGAGAAACCTCAACAGCATAAACCCTGATAAGATTCCGACCGAGAAAACCCAAGTGAGGATCTTCTTAAGTGTGAAGCTGAGCAAGTGTTTGTTCGTTTTATTTTATTTATCCCCCCCCACCAGCACTTCTTGAGCTTTTGCGTGTTACCGTTTCAGGGACACGTGATAAAACCTACAAAGACAGACGACGTCAACGCACGCAAGTTTGTCTCGACGAAACGCCGCCCTGTTCCCGTGCGGGCACCGGTGACGAACCAGAAGACGAAACCCATGACGCTTAACCTCTCCCTTACCTGTAACTGCTACATGACCGACCGTGTCTGCAACATCTGTCTGTCCAGGTAACGCCCCCACCTACGATGGAGTACAGCTTAGCTCTGCCTATTTCTGACTTTAGCTACTTTGCATAACGTGCGAAACCTTTGAGTAGTGTCTGAACCTTGTGAACAAACAAAAACTACGCAATAATTACAAACAAGATGGCCGCTACATGCCAATCAATCGTATTGACCTATATTCATGATCTGTAGTTCATGAATATTCAAAAGCACTTTCTGCTCTACAGGAGGCAGCAGGTGGCTCCGAGAGCAGGAACGCCGGGATTCAGGGCTCCTGAAGTTCTCACCAAGTGCCCTGACCAAGGAACCGGTGAGGTTCACGACGTCATGCGTTGTATTACACGATTACGCTCATGATTACGGCTGTGTAATTTTTAGTTTTAGTTTTTATCTCCACCCGAAACACTTTTTTCCCCCCAACACTTTTTTTTTATACAGCTATCGATGTGTGGTCGGCCGGCGTCATCCTGCTCTCCCTCCTGAGCGGTAGGTATCCGTTTTTCAAAGCCAACGACGACCTGATGGCCTTGACTCAGATCATGACTATCCTCGGTTCGAGAGAAACCATTCAGGCAGCTAAGAAATTCGGTACGTGTGCCAGCTTGGTGCTTATGCGCCCATTTACGGGATGTTTGTGCTGAAACGGCTGATCTTATCGATCTGATCCGATGTCATGCAGGCAAGGCGGTGGTGTGTAGCCGCGAGCTTCCCCGACTCGACCTGAGGATTCTGTGCGAGACTCTGAGAGGCGTGCGGCACTGCGGGGACGACTCGCTGCCGGCAGAGTTTCGGGCGTCGCGTCACCCTGCGGACGTTAAGAAAGCGCAGCCCGTTGGCCGAGCGGAGAAACGGAGCGGCGTGGGTAATAACGGCGCAGAATCGCACGCCGTGGGATGGGACAGAGTTCCTGATGATGTTTATGACCTTCTGGACAAACTGTTGGATTTGAACCCACTGACGAGAATCACTGCAGCTACGGCACTGCAGCACCCGGTGTTTAAAGATCTCGGGGATTAATACGTATTCATCCAACAGGTGGTAATCCTCAGTGTGCTGGAGTTCTGTTTGTGTGATCGTATACACGTTAGTTTTGTAATATAGTGTACTATATAGTATACATGGCGTATATTTATTCGTCCAGCGTGATGTTGAGTTTTCCGAGAGTTCGGCCCAGTGGGTGCATTACATTTCATTACAATAATATTTTAATAAACATTTTAAGAACGTCTCCATTAGTATGTTTTGATATTTTCCTTAAATACTAAGGAACGGCTGATTAACGATCCAGGGACTGTTTGATGCGATACGACTCTGAATCCCTTCCATGTGATTCAGTATAGTACAGTGCAGCAACCGAATCAGTTCATATGATGCAGTAACAATTCAATAAAATATGATTTCAGAATTATCCAGTAATGTTTTGGCTTTTATTTTTAAATACAAAAGGATACCTGATTAATGATTTCATTATGATACCGAATCATTTTGATGCGATTCAGAATTAGTGCAGTGATGTATTGACCGAATCGTTTCTCGTGATTCGTTGACGATTCAACAAGTTATGATTCAGTGTAGTACAGGAATGTGATGACATTTTTGCTAAATACTAAAGTATTCCTGATTGAAGATTCAGTGACTTATTATGATTCAGAATCTTTCTGATGTGATTCAATACAATACAGGACTCTTTGGATTTTTTTTTTTTGCTAAACATTAAAGGATACCTGATTTAATGATTCAGAATCGTTTGGAGCTCGGTGAGTCTAGTGCAGTAATGAATCATTTATTATTAAGAAACAAAATTATTAAAATTGTTTTGATACGATTCAGTACAGTGCATGAATGTTTTGACCTTTTCTCTAAATAATCATCTAAACACGCACCTAATTAATGATTTGATAGAATATGATTCAGAATCATTTAAATGCGATTCAGTATAATGCAGTAAATGTTTTGTCCCAGTCATGCCTCTGTATAGTCTAGAAATGTTTACTTTTTCTCTAAAGTCTAAGAAGTTGGTGTATATAGAGATAATGATGGTTTAATAAAATATGATTCAGTAATATTTTGAGCTTTTCACTAAATACTAAGTGACACCTGATTTAATGATCCAGTTGGATTTGGAATTACTATATTGTAACTGAATCATGTCTCACGAATCGATGGTAATTTGGTTCACTATGATTCAGTATAGTGCATGTTTTTACCAAATAACTTATGATTCGGTGAGTATTCAACACAATATGAATCAGTATCGTTCAGGAATGTTTTGAACTTTTCTCTAAATAATAAGGGATACCAGATTGATTGAGTAATGATTCTGTAAAATACGACTCTGAATCGTTTTAATGTGATTCATTGTTGTACAGGAATTTAACCTTTTTTTTCCCCCCAAAATACCTTGTGATTTTACGATGATTCAGAATCGTTTGTGTGATTCACTATAGCCAATCTGATTTAATAAAGGTGTACATGCGTTCAAGTTGTACAAAAAAAAAAGGAAGCTTTATTAAATGTCCATTTAGATATTTACAGGTAAACTTTCTGCTCAAAGAATTCTCTTTAAAAATATATTTGGCTCATTCAGCACAAAATTCAGCACCCTGCATTGTTCATTCAGAAGTGTGTCAGTTCAGTCTCATGTCTGTCGCCACTACTGAATCTGTTCTTATATCTGTCTGTAATTAATGTAAATGTCACTTTCGTTGCCCAAATGTTTGCTTTAATGCTGAATTTCGCTCGTGAGCCACGAAACAGAAATGATGACATGATTTCTGTGTGTGCGTGTTATATAAAACACATACATACACCCATCTCAAAAAATGAGAGTATCGTGGAAAAGTTCATTTTTTTTTCCCCGTAATTTAATTCAAAAAGTGGAACTTTCATATATTTTAGATTCATTACACATAAAGTGAAATATTTCAAGTGAGCTTACAGTCTCTTAAAATATTCGAATAAAGAATTGAATACGGAAACGTCGACCTGATGAACAGTATGTTAATTTATGCGCTGATACTCGGTCGTGGTTTTAATCCTTTTGCAGGAATTACTGCGTCAGTGCGGCGTGGCATGGAGGCGATCAGCCTGTGGCACTGCTGAGGTGTTCTGGAAGTCCAGGTTGCTTTGATAGC
>JANDJT010000103.1:21460589-21475703 GCA_024331685.1 Stegophilus panzeri
TATGTTAGACTTGAATGTGAAGGACATGCACTTTCGATTTCCAGGACGGTATTTAACAGTTTCAAATGGCATTGATTACTTCAAGTATTCAAAAAAATGCAGTGACCAATTTTCATATTTTGGACATAGTTTTTATATAAATATGACTGAATAACATTGGATTGTTGATGCTTTCAGTTGTTGGATTAACTAGTTAATTTTACATACATCAGCAGTAACAGTTTTTCAGTCTTATATGTATTTTATGCACTCCATGGCACATAGTACAAAAAAGGCTGCTAACCTATAACCCAAGGAGTAACATGACTGTGTGTAAAACAGTATTTAAAGAAATGCTCCAGTTTTTTGTAGCACCTGCCATCATGGACACCAGACTGGCCTTGTATACATTGGTGAATGTTCCCAGCTCTCCAATCGCCAAAATTGTCTTCATGTGGGCATTACCACATGCCTCTCGAAACTGTCGTACCTCATCATACAAAGCTAAAACAAAACAAAACAAATCCTATGAATGCACGACAGCTCTGTATTTCAAAATAATTACAACAATTTTGGCTTACTCATTTTTTTTCTGTAGTGAACATGAACATCAGTGTCAACGCCTAAAGCTTTTTTCAGTCAATTCCATCCTCACTCGCAAACACACACACACACACACACACACACACACACACACACACACACGCGCACATGTGCATACACACATGCACACACACACACACAATTTCCCACAGTCTGACACACACGGTCACAAACACACAGTCGCACACACAGTCACACGTACACACTCGTACACACACAATCACACCATCTAAAGAGCAATTTAGTGTATCCAAGTATCAGTGTGACTGTTTTTTTTTTATGTTTGTATGGGATTCCTCTGGGGGCACTGCTTCACACAAACAAAACATGAGTCTTTCAATAGAAATGGAAGTCATTTTCAAAGTAATATAAACTTTACATTACCTAAGACTTTAAGTTACAATTGCCTTCATGTATTTTCATGTTTTAAGACTTTTTTTATTATCAGGTGTTACAAAAACTAAATACATATGGACTAACAGTAAATCACATATAATGGCAAAATGTAAATTAATTATGTAATTTAAAGTTTAGTTTTATGTTTTAATATGAATACATGAAATGAAACATGAGTCATTATTTCATCAATTAAAATGGTCGTGTTTTATTTCATGTTTTTATACCAAAACGTTCAATAAATTAAAGTTTATGAATTAAAGTTTTACTTAGTTTAATTTACTATATTTTTTATATTAAAATATAATAATAATAATAAGAAGAAGAAGAAGAAGAAGAACCTCCTAAAATATTATTTTATCATTCATATAATTTATATATTTTTTTAATATGTATATTTAAACGAAAAAAATATTTTTGTTTATTTTATTTTGTAGTTGTTACATTTCGCTTTGATGTATTTGTTAATCTGTCGATCAGTTCCATGGGGTTGGACCTGTACACTGATTGGTCACGTTTTTTTTTTTTTTAAATAGTGCAGTGCTGTAAAGCCGTTCTGTTTGTTTACTATCCGTTTATGGTCACAAATGAAAGATGGACGACTTCCTTGACTAGGAGATTTGGGATAGCAGTTAGCAGGTTGTTAGCCAACAGGTTGTTTGATGATAATTAAACAGCGATGTTGTCTTTTCCAGTTTTACAAATGTTAACATCATCCACAAGCCTCCTGAATGGACCCTGATCGCCGTCGTTTTGCTTTCAGTGTAAGTCTCCTTTTTTTTTTTTTTTCTGGATTTTGTAAACACGCTTAAATTTAAAATTTGTATCAGAAATATTTTGGACTTTTCATTTTAAATCCTTTCAGGAGAGCTGATCTGATCTAAGCTTTTATTGACCGTGTGCCAGGGAAGTGTTATTACATCATAAAATTTATGAGCCAATCAGGATCCAGTATGCAAATGAAAAAAATCACATGTCCATAGAATCTGTGTTTCTTGCTATTTCTTGTTCTTGATTTCTTTCTTTTTTTTTTTTTGAAAACATTTTAATGTGACTTTTAATCGAAAGTTTGTCTGCTTTGTTTTCGGTATTTATGGGTTTGTTTATATTTGTTTATATATTTTTTTTAAAATTATTTTTCATCTTATTCTGTATTTGTATATGTGCAGTTGTTCATGACATCTTTTTATTTTATTTTAGTCTTGTGAATTCTATTGCGTTACTTTATCATATAAAGTCCTCGTGAAGCGCCTTGAGACGCGCAGCGTTATTCGATGCGTTGACGTAATTTTCACTGAAACAGGAAGTCAGGGCGGGACATATGAAGTGGCTCCTCCTCTTTTTTTTCCCTTTACTTATTTATTTATTTATTTATTTATTTATTAAATAGCCAGTAGCGTTTAGCCTACCTCACAGCCCGGGCTAGGCCGTACTCGACGGTTAGCGCCATGGAATGTCGGGGGCGGAACACTTCAGATTCTACAGAGCGTTTGATTGGACGGAAAATCTGATGAGAAGCTGAAGTGCAGAATGATGTCATCAAAACTGCTGATCCGTATCGGTGGTGGAGAGAGACCGATATGTATATGTTTGAATGTATATATCTTCTAAAAGGGAATTTTGTTATTGTTTTGGAGTGCACTCGCTTATAGATAACCTTAAGGATAACATATTCATACTAAAACTTTATTATTATTATTATTATTATTATTATTATTATTAACTTTGAGATGGGAGAGAGGACACGTCTCCTTTCGCTCTGATTGACAGGCACATAAGACATAGTTTTTTTCTTTATCTGTTGAGGTGCTTTATCAACTGATTGGGGTTTATGGCCACTCCATAAAAGTGTGTGTGTGTGTGTGTGTGTGTGTGTGTGTGTGTGTGTGTGTGTGTGAGAGAGCGAGAGAGATGGCTCGAACAACAGCTGGTGTGCAGGACTGTAAGGAAAGCTGGCTGAGGAAATCAGGGAGCATTGTTTTCTCTGCAGGAACACCCACTCAGTAAAGCCATTACACCTGAGAGAGTGTGTGTGTGTGTGTGTGTGAGAGAGAGAGAGAGAGTGCAGAGTTGCCTTCTTGATTTTAATCGCAGAGATAAAGACATGTACACAAGCATATGAAGTATTATGAATGAAACTTTACAATCCTGTTTTATGATTTGAGCTTTATTGGAATTTTCGCCTCGGCCCGCCGACGGTCCGACCGCTCCTGACGTTTCAGAGGAAAGAAAAGCGAGGATGATGTTTTAAAATGTATCCATCTTTCAGTAAAAATCTCACGTCCGAATGTTTTCTTAAGCCAAAACGAACTAAAAATTTCCTCCAGATTTACAAAAAAAAAAAAGTTCTCGGTTGATAAACGCCCGTCGGCCATGTTCGTGGCACAGCTAATTTCTATTTAGCCACACCCACTAAGATCTGAAAAAAAACAGGCGACGCTCCCAGAGAGCCGAAATGTCAAAATGGCGACGGTTATAAGATTCGATCGATCGAGTCTCATTCTGTATAAAATTTACACAAACTCTGGAGCGAGGCGTAGGATATGAACGTTTTTTCCGAATTGACCGGCGTTCCGGTTTGATTTCAGAAGATTTCAGAAGATTCCGAAAGAAAAAGCATATCAATCATGCACGATACGAATGAGCTTTAAATGTAAATAGAAATAGATAAAAAGTATGGCGTCATGTTTTTTTTTTTTTTTTTTTTTTTTTTTTTTCCATGAATGGAAAATGTAATCGTTGTGGTGTACAAGAGGAATAAACACTTCAGGAGTGTTTTATTCCTTACATGGCGTTGTCATGTTCCCAAAAAAACCCTCAGATGAATGCAGGAGCTTGCTTCTGTGTGTAATATGTCTAAAGGTATTGTGTTGGCATGTTGTAGTGAAAAATGGGAAGGTAGGAAGGTGTGTGTGTGTGTGTGTGTGTGTGTGTGTGTCAGGGTCAGTGTGGGCTCCAGGAAGCTGTTTGCACTGCGACAGATGGTGTGTGCGGCTTCCCCGGGTTTTATGAAGGCCCGGACGAGGCCCAGAGTTCCGTGCTGCTCCCGTCTGAGTCAACAGAGACTCATGCTTTTTTTTTCTTTTCTTTATCTCGCCACGATTACAGCGAATCTGTGATAGAGCAGCAGCAGGGCAGCATGGGAAACATTCCACCTGAGCAACGCTAACGCCCTCCAACACCCTCCTCCCTCCTCACAAACCCTGCCTAAAAACAAGACTCTGATTTATCATTTACCGAGGCCGAGCTTCAGCACGCTCGAGCTTTAAACGCGGATTGTTCGGACGCTCGAGTTTCACGAGATTCTCCTCCGAATTCTATAACAGACGCGTGTTTGGAGTTCCGCTGGTTAACGGCTAACTAGCGGCTCTGTTATTAACGATTCGCTGTGTGTGTGTGTGTGTGTGTGTGTGTGTGTGTGTGTGTGTGTGTGTGTGTGTGGAGCGTATAGTGCACTATTTGGGCAATTTTACTGATTAAAAAAGGTGGTATAAAACATTCTGGGTCATGCTGTTATAGGAAATTAATCAGCAACAGGAAGTGATGTTAATCTTTCCACCGTAAATTTGATCATTTTCCTAGAACACCACAGTGTGTCTTATTCCTCTTATACCACAGCGATGTTGTGACGATTACAGTCTTTTATTTATTAAAGAAGGACATCTTGTACTTTTTATCCGTTTGTAGTTATCAGCAAGTCATTTCCTGTTATCACTTGCGTCGTAGCAGCTACAATTCCCTCTGAAAGTATTGGAATAGCAAGGAACATGGCTTGCTTTTCTCCCACAGACAGCTCTCTGGTCTTCGTGTTGGTTTAACCTTTTTAACAACAAACGCAGTCGTCACAGGCAAAACCCAGGGCCCGAACCAAGAGTAGACATTCAGAGCTTTTATTCTTTAAACAATCAGTTTAACAGGGCACACCTGGGCAGTAAGAAACACCTTATTGGTCACCAATATGTTCCAATATATTGGATGTTTTAAGTTGTTTAACACATCTAGATGTAAATATGAGGAAATGAAAGCTGAAACTCTGACCTGTCGTCTCATGTTCATCTTTTGATCTGAAACTGAGATGTTCAGTGTATAGCGAAGACAGTAGTATTGGCCTCGCTGTTCTGATACTTTTGGAGCGGACTGTGTGAACAGGCGTCGCCTCACCAGCCTCTCTCTTTATTTTCTCTCACTTGATGTTAATGAGGCAGAAACGCAGACAAGAGAACCTGAAGATGTCGGAAATGTTCCAGCATTACCTCAAAGCACTGACACTGGAGACTCCTTCCATGAACATTCAGTAAACATCTCCTTACAGCCAATTTGCGCATATCAGCGATGATCCGTTTTTTTTTTTTTTCTTAACGATCCGTTGTTACTATGGAAACGATAAAGTGTTAGACCGCTAGAATGTTATAGAAAATGAATCTGCGCCCTCTGACCAATCAGAATCCAGCATCCAACAGAGCTATGAATATTATATTATAAGTAGCCGGGTGAGTGTTTATTGTTTACGCAACTGGACACGGCATTAAATTAGGAAATGATCACCCTTCCTCAACCGGCGCTCGTCTCTACGCTTCGACCGGTCTCGCACGTAGGTAAAATCGTTCACAGAATAAATAAACAAATGTGTCTGATTAGTCTAGAAACGTAGCTCGCAGTCGTTTTAATCATAGAAAGGAGAAAAAAAAAACCCACACACAATGGTGCGAATTTGATCAGGACGTGCTCTGTTCTCCGTTTTTTCCGTTCATGAATAATTCAGACGCCGATCTCTCTTTACCTTATGTCGCGCTCGCGGTCGGCTCGTGCGGTTTTGTTCAGAGCGAATGAATAATGCATAAAGATGCTGAAACGTGAGAGCAGGTGGAAACCGAGCCGCTCTGAGGGAGGGAGGACTGGACGGCACGGCAGGTTCAGCTTCCTGCGTGCATGTCGTAGCGGCGCTTTAATGACTTTATATTTTAACAGCTCCTTAAGGAGTCGTTTTCTGGATTGTTCTCTCAATCACAGACATGGGCGTGTCTTCATGTTGTACGCATGACGTCCCACTAACTATTCCTTGCGTACTACGCACGCCTCGTTTTAATGCAAACTAACTGTTTTGATCTTTTCTGATGAGTGTTTGTTATAGGGGGCGTGGTCACACTAATTACCATAACCATAACATTTATGTTACGTCATGCTAGGAACATGATCAGAACTGTAGAGATAATTAAGGAATAAAATACTCAAGGGCATGCTGTTTATAGGAAAATAATCAACCCATCCCAAAGTCGATTATTTTTTTTATTATAACGGCACGTCCTGTCAGTGTTCACCTTTTTTTTTTTTCCTTCTTCTTTTTTTTTATTAGAGAGTGACTTATCGTCCTTTTTATCCACTTAGAGTTACGTTTGTGCGGCCACGCCCCCTCCCTATAAAAAGATCAAAAGAGATCTGCGTCTGAATGTATTTTCTGATAGAGGATTCAACGCATGAACTTAAAATGCCGTAAATATAAATATAAAATCAAAACAATCAGATTTTTTGTACGATAAAGTTGCGCTTGATTTGTTAGTGTGTCACATGACCATAACCGATATGTAGCTATGCTAGGAGCTCCATAAAAAGCTCTTTTAAACCTCATCTGGATTTTAATATTTTGCGTGCGTTTTTAAATTCCGTTTTGGTTTTGATGGGAAACGATTTTTTTTTTTTCCAAGAAAAAAGAAAAGGAAAAAAAAAAAAGAGCGCCCCCTGGAGTGTGTTATACTGAAGAAAAAGTGCACAACTCTTTTCCTGTATTATATAACGGAATATTTACCAACGTGTCAATGTCGGATGGGATTATACGGTGTATATTACCTGGAGTTATTTCCACTGATCTTTATATAGAAGCTAAAACAGTCATCTTTCCAGTTTTCCCCGAGAACGCACTGCCCATGACCATGAAAAATGACCATCATGATCAAGACATTCCAGAAATAATTGCATTACACATTGTAAAAATGGAAAAAATCCCATCTGAATAGGGTTTTTTTTTTTATGCCTCACTGATGTGTTCAGATCACTTCCTGGATTTGACATTGACCTCTGCGTGACCTCTGGTTGTATGTTGCACAGGTTAACCGAAGTGTCTCCGTCGCTGAGGGAGTCGATGACGAGGACGTGTTCAGTCGAGTACATCAGCTCTCTCATGAAGGAGCTCAGACTGAAGGACGAGGATCTGCAGAGCCTCGTGAAGCTCTTCGAGCCTGACAGAAAGGCGCACGCTACACGCCGCTCGGCTGCAGAGTAGAGCCGAGTAACACCGCGATAAATCTTCTAGGAGCAATAATGTGTGATCTGTATTATTTAAAATAAATCGGTGCAGTTGTGTGAACCAGAAAGCAATGCTACTTGAAGGCTCCTTTTCGTTTTTAGCTTTCTAAAAGAGATTCATGAACAGCTCTTAAAGCAAGCGTAAATTTGGTTATAGGTTTGACATTTCTCTCAATTTTGATGAACTGTATGTGGGCGTGGCTAATATTACAACAGGCACACTTGATTGACAGCACTCTGAGACTTTCAGCCAGCGACACCCCTCAGGGAGCTAAAAACAACAGCACAAGAATCAGGATTGTTCAACCTCCATGGACCAAACACCCAAATACAGAGTTACACAGTAGCTACACTTTACTAGCTAGATTAGCTTGTATCGGCTAGGTCAGGTTTCATTTACTATATTAGCTTTTACTCACTAGGTTAACTTTTACTTGCTAGGTTAGCTGTTACTAAGTAGGTGTAGCGTTTATGCGCTAGGTTAACTTTTACTCACCAATTTAGCTGTCACTTACTAGGTTAGCTTTCACTTGCTAGTTTAGCTTTCACTCGCTATGGTAGCTTTTATTAAGTAGATGTAGCTTTTACTTTCTAGGTTAGCTTTTACTAAATATATGTAGCTTTCACTTGCTAGGTTACCTTTTACTTGCTAGGTTAGCTTTTACTAAGTAGATGTAGTTTTTACTTGCTAGGTTAGCTTTTACTTGCTAGGTTAGCTTTTACTAAGTAGATGTAGTTTTTACTTGCTAGGTTAGCTTTTACTCACTAATTTAGCTGTCACTTACTAGGTTCGCATTCTTTTGGTTTCTTTCAAGATTAGCCCCACCCAATAATTAAATTAAACAGAAAATGTAAATGTTTTTCACAAAAAAAAAGAAAGTCCCTAATAGTTCAGACTGATTTTCTCTCACAAAATTAGCATTATTGTCTCCAGAGCTTTTTATATTTAAAGCATTCCACTTTTAGGGGAGGAAAAAAAAAAAAAAAAAAAAAAGGATCCTTAGGAGCTCTTTGGATGGTTCTCGCTTTCTAATGGGGTTCTACCTGGGACCCCTAGCAGCCGCCACCCCCCACAAGCCAAGCCTAAGAACCAGTAACACATTTTCTAAGTCATTTCTGTATAATTTTTAGTGATTTTAAATTGTTTGACAGGTTAAATTAAAGTGTAAGTACTGGTTAAAATGCAGCAACTCACTGAAACAGCTGAAAGTTTTGAAGAAAACCTGAGGCAAGTCTTTTTGTATCATAAAATATAAGATGATATCAAGTTCCAATATGCAAATGAAGGTCAAAGCGACGCTGGTTCACAGGAGAAAGGGGCGGAGCATGAAGGCTTAGAGGAGTTTGTAATTTACATATTCATGAAGTCTTTGAAGTGTTTGTGCCATCTTTAAAACTGTTTTGTGTCGCTTTAAAGGCAGAACCATATATTACTGTAACTAGCAGGCAAAAGCAAGACCTCTGGTTCTTGCAAAAGGCAATTAAAAGGGAACTCACGCCTTTTTTAAAAACAAAATTTACCAAGCAACGAGAGAATGGAGGTGTAAAGGAGAGGCGAGTGCTCAGTATGAGGTTTGTAAGAAATGATTAAATCTGTTCTGCAGAATTGTTAACCAAACTTGTGATCTTGCTGCTCGCAGATAACAAGTGGTGTGTGAATGTTTGCTTTATAAGCAGCTGTGAAAAGGTCGGCGTTCCTCTTACCTCACTGGTAATAAATACAAAAAGCTAGACCAGCGTTTCCCAAACACAAGCTTTTCACCGTTTCCTGCTTTAACACCAAACTTTAACATGATCGAGCTTTCTTAAGCGTGTAAACGGTGTAAAAATAAATAAATAAAGGCGCAGGATTTCAGGAAGAAGTTTTATTTATCCACAAACTTAATTCTTTTTTAAAAAAAAATGTCCACAAGGACGTAAAAGTAAACATTCAAACACAAGATCTTATAAATAACTTTAAAGTCGCGTAAAGTTTCGTTAATAATAATAATAATAATAAAAGTCAATAAAGAAAACATGTTTAGTATCAACAGCTTAACTAATGCTCTTCGTAGTGTTTTTTTTACGTAAAGAATATAAATTATATTCGAGTTTTGAAATGGAAGCGTCTCTTATTTCAGGCCGTGCTGCGTTTCTCGGTGTCTCCTCAAGTCCACTTTGCGCTGGAAGCCTTTGCCGCACGAGTCGCAGCCGAACGGTTTGAAGCCGGTGTGTTTCCGGCTGTGTGTGATAAGGTTGGAGCTCTGACTGAACGCTTTCCCACACACTTGGCATTTGTGCGGCTTTTCTCCTGAAAATACCATAAATACAAATTAAACACGGGACGCGTCAGCGTTGAAATACTAATACACCAATACACAGATCAGATCACTCTATATAGTTACGTTTTATGGAATAAAACACTCCGTGTCGTGCTCTTATAGGAAAATAATCAACGCCAGGGTGGTGTGATGAAGCGTTGAAGATGAAGAGTCACTGTTACAGCCCTGAAGTTGATTATTTTCCTATAACAGCCATGTCCCGAGGTGTTTTATTCCTCTTACACTACAGCAATATGCCAAGGATTTAAAAAAAAATTTTTACGAATTAAAAAATGACGCATCAGACCTTTTTATCCATTTATAGCTACATTTAATGTTGTTAAACATTCCTGAAAACTAGTTAATAACGTTTTTCTTTTTTTTCTCTGTAAAAAAAAACAAACCCAAAAAACTTAGATTGTCACATTACCAAGAAGTATGGAAGCCCGACGTTTATTTCTCACAACTGCGACTTTATATCTCTCGACTTTGAATTTTTAACGTCTCACAATTCTGACATTTTTTCCTCACAATTGTGAGTTCGTATCGCTCAATTGTGACTTTTTTCCCCCACAATTCTAACTTTTTTTCCTGGTAATTTAGACTTCCACTTGACGCGGTACCTGAAATGTGACTTCAGGTGACGAACGCGCGTTAGCGTCTGGTTCTCCTTGTTCTTACTGTATATTTGTAACTCGCCAAAGGTCACATGGACGTCTAAATTGCGAGAGAGAAAAAAAATTCGGAATCGCGAGACGTAGACTCGTAATTGCGAGAAATTAAGTCAAAGTTGTGCAGAAAAAATATCAGAATTGTGAGATTTAAACTTGCGATTGTGGGAAATAAAGTCCGAATTGCGAGATATGAAGTTGCAGTTGTGAGAAATAAAATCGCAATTCCCTTTTTACATTTTTTTTCTTCCACAAAGAAGCATAAACTCCTCTCTCCTGAAGTATTTATAGTAACATTAAATGCAACTATAAATGGATAAAAAGTGTGATGCATCATCATTTCATAAATAACATACAGTATTAAATAGTAAATAACTGTTAGTGTTGGCAAAGTGCTGTGGTATAAGAGGAATAAAACACATTAGGGATGTGCTGTTATAGGAAAATAATCAACGGTAACACTTTTTCCCCATGAAGCGCACTCGTATGAGGAATTCAGTGACGTGAACGTTACCCGTGTGGATGAACGTGTGTTTCTTCATGTCGGATTTCTGGTGGAATCTCTTGCCGCAGTATTGGCAGGGGTACGGCCGCGTGTCCGAGTGGATCAGCAGGTGAGTGGACAGAGTGGACGACCTCTTGAAGCTTTTCCCGCAGATTTTGCAGCTGAAAATCCTCTCCTGTCGATAAACACAGATAATCCAGGTTTTAGTGCATGCTTTTAGATGAATTTAGCACTCCGTGGACTTGGTTACATCATTAACCTGCTGAAATGTAAGGTTTATGAACCCACTAATTTGAAGATTTGATTTATAGTAGGGGGAAAAAATGATTTGATGTTTATAATTTAATTTATTAAAATTCACTCTAGTAGATTTACTACATTCAGCAAACAAGCCCCGCCTCCAGACACCACCATAATTAGAGGAGGTTTGATTAAAGGAATATTTTAGTGCAGACGTTTTGTTTGCTTCTTGAGTTTTTACAGAAAAGCACAACGTAACGTCAAACTTCCCGACCAATCAGGTTGCAGCTGGGAGGGACACGTGAGAAAATCCAACATGGTGGACAGAGTGTTGGTGAAAACGTTTGTCTTATCAGTGAGCGAATACATGTATGCAGCTTAATGATACGTACAGTCTCGGATATTTCAACTTCGATATTGTAACGCTGCATCGTAACTAGAGAGAATAAATCGGTTTGTTTCGGGACGGTCGTTGGCATCCGACATCAATTTTACGTCCGCGTACTGTACATGCTGTCTACTCGTGCAAGATCTCATCTCCAAAGCGAAATTTCAGTCAAGCTTCTTCGTCCTCTCCATACTTCGACTAAATGTATTTAAGCAAACCTAGTTAGCCTGTACTAGCTAGGACTTTGTGCTTGCATTGTCATCCAGACAGCAATGTTTCCGTAAAGAAAAAGTCTAGTGTCATATCGGCCTTAACGTAATCTGTAGGCTCCACTTTAACCTGTCCAATTTGGCTACAGAATGACAAACTGTCCAATAATATACTGTATATATCCAGTAATACTGTATATTATATAGTATATATTTTCCATACTTGCGAGTGGACGACTTTGTGCTGTTCCAGACTGACGGCGTGACCGAACGTTTTCCCGCACAGCTCGCATGCGAAAGGCCTCGTGCCGCTATGTGAGCGTCGGGCGTGGACCTCTAAGCCATGAGGCGTAGAAAACACCTGGATCGGATTTAAAACAAAATCAGATCCGGTGCTGAAACCAAAAACACACACAACGCGATTGCTGCTTTGAAAGACGCCGTACCTTGGTGCACTTGACGCACTTGTAAGAGCCGTTAATCTGCAGTCGCGTGCACAAGACATCAGAATGCGATTTGATCTCGGCGTTCTCAGGGACGGCCTTGAAATCGGCGTAATATCCTCGTGTGCGGCTCTTCAGCAGATCTGTAGCCAGCGAGCTGTACTCTTCCTGAGAGAACCCTCTGAACGGGGACTGGTTGGAGAAAAAGGCCTTGGCGATCCTGTCTGTGGAGCCGTAAACGCCGATGGATGGCGTCTCGCGTGCCGCTTGACTCAGCTGAAATGGCCTAACGAGGCGTCTGAGCTCTGAGCGGGCGTGAGTCCAGGCGCAGGGCCGGAAGGTCAAGTCGAAAGGTTGGATATCATCCGGTGACGATAAGGGATATTCATCCACATCTGTTCAGACAACAAATGATTATTTTGTTAATACTGTATTAATAATGTATTTGGTTCTGGCTGGATATTTACAGATCAACAAACAACATGACTGAACTGAATGAACACCTAAAGCGATAAATTAACACTTGTTGCATTTAATTTACTTACAAAGTTAATATCTACATCAATAATGAATAAATTAACGAATGACTCGGAGTCGGTGTACGGCGGACGCGCCACTTAAACGGAGTTGACACGAGTTGACACTTTTTGTGTCGTGTTTTCTCGGTATCATGGCATTATTAACTTCAAGAGAGGCTGGTGAGGGAATGACTGTTTATGGCTGCTATAATGTATTAAATGTACATTAAATGCAACTATAAACGGATAAAAAGTTCTTTAATAAATTACAAATGGCAAAAAAATAAAGAAATCGACAATTTTGCTGTGGTATAAGAGGAATAAAGCACTTTGTGCTGTTCAGGGTGTAACAGTAGGCTATCTCCACTTCATCACACCACAATATCATTGATTATTTCCCTAAAACATCATGACACAAGGTGTTTAATTCCTTACATACATGCCATTTTCCTGCACGTATACACCGAGTCCAAAGTTGGACCCAAATTTCCCGCGGAATTTGATCTATTCGTAATCACTATGAGCTCGTAGATTTAAACAACTGGATAATAATAAGCCAAGCCTTTAAGAGTTAACTTGAATTAGATAAAGGTTTACACTGAGCTGGTTTAGAGTGGATCTCGTTGTGTAGGATTCGAGTTTGTGAACCTGGAGAAGAAGACGGCGATCTGGGTCTCCACACAGAGTCCTCGTACTCCGCCGGTGGATCACACACACTTCCCTCACAGCTGAGCGGAGAGTGTTGAGCTTTATGTTCGGCCGTACACACCGCGCTGCCTTCGGGTGAGCATCGACCTGCACTTTTATTCACGTCCTCACAGCAGTCAGACTCGGCCTGGATCTCTGCACAAGACAAGAACTTCAAATTATGCGCTGAAAAAATCTAAAAAGCCATGAGATTGTAATTTTTTAAATAATTTTTTTACAAAGATTGTAATGAGTTGTTTTTTTTTTGTTTTGTTTTTTTGTTTTTTTGTTTTTTTTTTGAAGATGAATCTTAAGATGTCTTAAAATTTGCCATCAAATCTGCTAAGTTAGCAGATTAGCTAGATGATTTTGTAAATTAGCTTGTTAATTTAGCTAGCTAGCTATTAAGCTTTGCAAGTTAGCTTGTTCAATTACCTAACTAACTACGTTTTGTAAATTAGCTTGCTAACTTAGCTAGCTAGCTAGATAAGTTTTGCAAATTAGCTTGTTAATTTAGCTAGCTAGTTACGTTTTGTTTTTGTTGAGAATGTGATTTAGCATTCTTCCGAACAGGGTTTTTAAGCGTTAGCTAACCAGCAAGTCAAATTCTAGGCTCGTCTAGGCTTGAGTTAGCATAAAATCTAACTAGCCAGTCCTGCATTATTGTGCAGGAAGAACCTGTGGTCAGTTCTTTTCATCTTTTAAAAATGTTAACTTTTTACTTATGTTTAAATATTTGTCACGTTCACTCAAGTAGTCACTGTTTTTGGCTCCATACTTCTACTTTTAATTAAGTATGATTTTGAAACTTTTGTTTCAACTTTTTTTCTTTTTCTTACTGAAGTACTTTTTCCACCTGTGGTTAAAGCACGGGTTCCCAACTCCTGGATGGAGAACCTCCTGTCCTGACCCCTTACCCTAACCCCTTTGCCTGATTGTGGTGTAAAGAGTGAAACTGTGTCGCCGAATCATTTTTAAAGAACATACCTGAGTAAGTGTGTGTCAGTAGAGCCTCAAGTCGGATGTAGTCGTCCTCCAGGCTGCGAGGTTGGTGGTAGCTGTGAGCACGTTTGCTCTTCACTAAAAATGACCTTGGCATGTTCGCTCTTGGGGGTTGAGGGTCTAGGGAGATTTAAAAAAAAAAAAAAAAAAAGACTTAGAAATATAGCCGCAGACAGTGACCTGTGGGGTCCAAGCACCTTTGTTGTTGTTGTTATTATTCTACTTCTTCTTATTATTATTATAAATAATAACAGTTAGAGTTAAAGCAAAGTCTACAGATATTTCATACGCAGTTAAAACCGTAAAATCGGATCTGAAATGTTGTCGGTATTATAACCTGTCTGAAACCTCTCCATCTCTGACAGGGTTCAGGTGAAACTTTATCACCTGCATATCAATGATGCAGACTCACACCGGCGACACGACACACAACAGACTGCTAACGAGGACGCAGGTACTCCATTACACTCTGGGTATAATACTATCATTAATAGTTAATACTTAATTGACGGCTAGTGTTCATAAGGAAAACTTTCATGAGACGTACGTAAACCTGACAAACCTACACAAATCTGACCTAAAACTGCATGAAGCTGACATCAACCTACATAAGCCTACATAAACCTGATGTAAATCAACATAAAGCTGACAACATACATAAACCTGATACAAACCTACATAAACTTTACAAACCTACACAAGCCTGATACAAACCTACATAAGCTTGACTAGACTAGCCTACATAAGCTTGACTAGCCTACATAAGCCTGATACAACCCTACATAAACTTGACTAGCCTACATAAACCTGATACAAACCTACATAAGCTTGACTAGCCTACATAAACCTGATACAAACCTACATAAACTTGAC
>JANDJT010000103.1:21515570-21545292 GCA_024331685.1 Stegophilus panzeri
CTGTCTCTCTCTGTTTCTCTCTCTCTCACTCTCTATTTCTGTCTCTCTATTTCTGTCTCTCTCTGTTTCTCTCTCTCACTCTCTATTTCTGTCTCTCTCTGTTTCTCTCTCTCACTCTCTATTTCTGTCTCTCTCTCTCTTTCTCTCTCCAATCAGAGCCAGTCAGAACGGAGTTTTGCGATCGTAATTTGAGCTAATAGAAGTTTTAATTAAATGGACTTCACATATCAGGGCAGAAACGATTCTGATTAATTAAGTAACGAATAGTGAGAAGAGGGAGTAGGCGTGGCCTGACATGCCTAAAGTTTAACAATAACAAAAAGCAAACAAACACCCAGCCGCTTTGTTTGTTGTAATTAATGCTGCGTTACAGCTATGAGGTGGTTTAGTCAGAGAGGAAATGAAAATACTGCGATGTCCCCGAGCCGCTGCGAATCGCCCGACGATCCCGTAGCGGTAAATTAATTTATTTTCACTCTGGAATTTGAACTAATGAAGTGCGATTGGGCTTTTTTTGTTTTGTTTTGTTTTTTTATTTTATTTAATTTCAAACCCCATTTCAAACTGGGCAAGAGTAAATCGAACGATTCTTTCTTGCTCTGTTCGCGCTTGGTGTGTGTAATTTTAACAGGTTTGCGTCTATCTTGAAAATGCGTTTTTTTTTTTTTTGTTTGTTTGTTTTTTTTGGTGTGTGTTTGTACCGGATGAAGATAAACACCAATAATTATAATCTTCATACTCAATAAACCGCATTCTACCCCAATAAATAAATAATATATTCTCATTGACCGGACGGAGTACAGCGCACGTTAGAAAACAGGAGAGGACGAAATTCCAAACTTTTCTATCCTGCAGCTTTAATTAAATGATTACATTAATTAACAATTTGATTTCCGTTTTTAAAACTTCTTTCTTCCTGTTCTTGTTCTTCTCCTTTTTGTTTTTCTTCTTCTTGTTGTTGTTCTTCTTCCTATTATTATTATTATTATTATTATTATTATTATTATTATTAATAGTAGTAGTGGTAGTAGTAGTAAGCACTTACTAGGATGCATTTCTCATATATAGACAAGTTTTTTTTGTTTTTGTTTTTTTACGTAAACAAGTGCTTTGTAATTATCAGCATATAATAATTTAGTTCCATTTTGATACTGTTTTTTGTTTTGTTTTGTTTTGTTTTCTTTTGGTCCAAATGAAATGAAACCTTCTGAAAAGGATTAAACGATGTTTCTTTGACATTTCTCTTCACATCCCCCCCCCCCCTAGAATCACATGAAGTTCCCGACCGCAGAGAACAACTCCATGGACGTGACGGCGTCTAAAAGGTAGTCTGTATTTCTCGCTCGGAGATGAAATAACGCCATGCTCGATGTCACCGTAACGCGTGTCGTGTCATGCTTGTTTCCCGATCAGCGTCAGAGCCGAAAAGTCCGTGCCGTCATCGAGTACCTCGGACGCCGACTCCGTTAGTGCCACCACTATGAGCGAAACTACCTCAACCAGCGTATCCAGGTACTGTTCCCTTCATCTCGGCTTTAAGATCTTCCAAAAATGTCCAAACTACGGCATGATCGGCGGTTACGCCATCGTTAGGCAGTTCTGGAAGGTTCCTAGTTTGAGTCTCCAGGACCGAACCTGGAAAGGAACTTGATCCAAGATGGCGGCTCCTGAGACGAGATTCAGATAGGTACGATAAAGCCACGGATCGTTGATTCTGATTGGTCAGAGAGAAACGGTGTGGATTAATTCTCTATAACAGCAGCTCTGACAGTAGCGCTTTAGGTTTGTTAATGTTAATGCGCTCGTCCTGATACGTTATCGTTTCCATAGTAACCGCTCGTTCACGGGGACTCGTGTTCCGTAACGTTTACGGAAGGAGTCTCCAGCGCCAGCGTTTCGTAACATTCCGAACTTCTGACTATTTATAGATAGTAGCTTTAAATGGATAAAAAGTACGACTTGTCCGTTCTTTTAACGTTGTTAGCGCTGGTGAATTTCTGTGGCGGAATAAGAGGAATAAAACAGCAGCTTCATGTGCGGTGACTCTAACTCCTCGTCGCTAATAATTTTCCTAAAACAGCATTTCTTGTGTTCTGTTTTGCTCCACATGCTGTTTTTTCTTTCCTCCGCTAGTCTGAGCAGCTCCAGCAGGGCTCCGGTGCCTCAGCCCCCGGTGAAAAGGGGACGAGGACGTCCGAGACGAGCGCTGCAGCCCCCCAACCCCGAGATTCCTCCTCCTCCTCCTCCACAGCCCGAGCCCACGCCTGCTCCCGCTCCCGCTCCCACGCTCACGCCCACACCGCTCTCCCGCTTCCCCCCCACCTCCATCACACAGGGCCTGGACTCAAGCGCTCAGCTCAGCCTCCTCAGGAGCTCCATCAGCAGCTACTTCGGCGCGGCCGGGCGCATGGCGTGCGGGGAAAAGTACCGTGTCCTGGCGCGCCGCGTCACAGACGACGGCAAAGTGCAGTACCTGGTGGAGTGGGAGGGCGTCACTGCCTCCTGAGCCTCCCCACACACACACACACACACACACACACACACACACACTTCAGAACTGTGCTATTTGGTACGGTGAGATAAGAAGTGTTCGTGTTTGTTTTGTTTGTGGAAAGTAATGTGCCATTCAGTTTCACACTCTTCAGCTCCTTTACTAACGCTAGAGTCGTTCTGGTTGAAGTTTAAAGAGAGCGAGAACGATTAAATCGTGCCTCTTCTTTTTTTATTTTTTACATTAAAAACAAAACTGCCTTGTAGGTTGTAGATGTCACACGGGGCCACGCATCAGACACCTGACCGGAGTCAGTGTTTCAGTGTTTCGACACGCCCTCGTCTAACTTCCTGTCACGCCTCAAAATCACCTCTAACCGTACGTTCACGCTGGGAGGAGAGAAAGTCGATGGTGTCGCTTATAGGTTGTATCTTGTGGGCGTGGCCTGTCTGAAAAGAAAGCCTAACTAGTTGAACGCAAATGAAATAACGCACTAATCAGTGTAAAATCTGTCCTTTTAATTTGCATACAATAACGTCTGCTTCGTACTAGCTTCCTTTTCAGATTACGTTAGCAAAGTACGCTCGGCGATCTCTGCTTCTGTCCTTCCTTCCGTCCGAGCGTTTATTTTTCTTCGTAACATCTCTGTACACGTTTAAATTAACGAGAGGCCGTGTGCGAAAAACGCAGTTCTTCCAAACAGTCGACAAAGTAAACATGGAACGTATTTTAACATAGGAGCTAAAAATTCACGAGGCGGGGAAACGAAGAAACGTCGGCCCACGCTCACCGAAGGAACCGTGCGTGCTTTAAAAAAAAATTTTTTCCCTGTTTTCTCGCATCTCGACTCGACTCGGTCAGGCCGATCAAGTAACAGAACGTTTCTTAAGATGGCTGACGTCCGCGGAGGTCGATGAGGGCGTGTTCGAAACGCGTTTAATGTAAACGTTTCACCACGAGGTTAAAAATGCATCTTGGTTATACGCCGTGCTACTGACGTGCAGGGACCCGAAAAAAAAAAAAAAAATCCGATGCTGTATGCTGCTGCAGGTTTAACGTATTGTTTTTGATCTTTTTATATATATATATATATATAATATATATATATATAAATATATATAAAATAAAAATTACTTCAGTCTTATTTTTGGGTTATTTTTCAGAACAGCTTTCATTTCAATAGGGCACTTTTTAAATTAAAAAAAAAACAAAAAACCAACCTTTTTTTTTTCATTAAAATATACCTTAAAATTTCACTCAACTTGGATTGCACATTCGTTCGTCATATTGTTTATCCAGGTTACATTTAGACAGAAAATCTCCGAGGCGAATTGTTTAAAACTATTAACAGCATTAATTTGGGGGCGGGGTTTTAGATCGAGGGGTGGGGTTTTAGATCGAGGGGTGGGGTTTTAGATTGAGGGCTTGGTTACTGAAAGCCGTTTTTTTTTGTTTGTTTGTTTTTGTTTTTTCTCTCTCGTTTATTTCTGAGATTTATTTTTAATTTTTTTCCTCAACGTTTGATGATTTTTCACACAGACTGAAACACGTCAGACGAAGCTCCCTTCGCGTTGCATACGGAGTCGTGAACTTTCCTGGACTTGCTGTTGAACGTCATTTTGTTCGATGTAAAGTATGCACACTATCTAGAAGCTCAAGGATCTTTATTTTTTTTTGTACTGACTTTGGTTTCCTGTGCCGTTTTCATTTTCATCCTATGCAACTCGATTTTCAAAAGATTTGTGATTTTTGTTTTTGTTTTATTCATCTGTTTCAGGAAAATAAAACAGCAGTTTTTTTTTTTTTTTTTTCCCCTTACAACTCTCTCAGGCTTTTTTTTTTTTTTTTTAAATTTTTTTTTTTAAATAAAAGGTCTCGGTGCTATTTATTGCTTCGGGGGGGGACGGGGACTGTACATTTAACGAGATGGATTTCAGTTCATGTCCCGATTCGTAAACTTTCCCATCACTGTGTACGTGGGACGTATTAAAGTAAAACACCACCCTGAACGACCTGCGTGTTTAATCTTTACATAAAATTAACGTGTGACCTTCAGGCGGTGTCCGAGATCTGTTTTGTAATGGACACGTCGGTTCATTTTTACTTTCCTCCATTACCCACAATGCCGTGCTGATAGCGGCGCAGTTGGAAGCTTCATCTCTAGTTAAGTGAGAGCGATGCAGCAGCGCTTTAGTACTTTACTCTGTCTAGCTCTCGCAGAAATAACGCAAATACAACACCAATCAACGAATTAGCAGCAGAATCACTAAACCCGCCATGAATATTACGATATAAACACATTCAGTTTGTACAGGGTGGAGTTTTCTTTAATAAACATGGCGTAATCCATAGGAATCCTGTAGCGCAGGGGTAGGAGTGCTATATTATCAGCACACGCCTATTTTGTTTCTCGTGTAGCATTAATTGCTGGATTTCTGAGACGTTTTGTTCAGTTCAGACTGTATTTTTATTTCTATAGTGATTGCCCTAAATAAAAAGTGTGCTTGACCCACTCATCTCTGAGTGCTGACCGTATCGGCACAGGTTTTTGGTTTAAGGCAAGCTTTTTTGTTTGTTTGTTTGTTTGTTTTTTTCTCAACACTGATACCTCTTTTATTTCAGTATAACATGTGTATGAAATGTTTCTTACTTGCTGTAATAGTACTACATCCATACAGCTTTGCTTTGTTTTTTATTTTTTGGGTTTTTTTTACTGGCTTTGAGCAGGCTTCTGTAGCCAAAGAATAAATTCATCAAATTAAAATGTGTTTTAGTCCCTTTCTGAGTTATGATCAAATATCCAATGAAACACCAAATGTCCTTACAACACTTATTTTAGTTCCAATGACTTAGTATGATTTTTGTTTTTGGTGATATTTTGTATGTGAATTTTATTAATTCGTTGAATTTTAATGAATTCAACTGTGATTATTTCTAATTTTATTTATTTATTTATTTATTTATTTTTAACTAAAACTAGGTCAGTTATTTTCAATTAAGTAATTAGAAATACATTAAAGTTTACATAGAGCTTTAGAGAGAATATACAATGACATTTGACTAGTAAATAAAATATAAATTCTACAAAAAGTGTAACAGTTGGACTAGGTTAAACTTTTATTAATAATTGTTAGAGTGATATTGTTAATATATTTTAGATGTAGCCTAATACGTGTTTGATCAGAACGTTTCTTTTTTTATTGTAATATACGAATTATTAATTAAACAGGTTATAAAGATCGAATTTATTTGTTTATGATTGTTTTTCGCGGTTTTTATTTATTTATTTAATTTAAGTAACGAGTATACAGATTTCCGGCTTCCCTCCCATCCTAAAGAAGTCCCGCCTAATCTGCCCTGATTGGCTGACTAGTACCTCTCGTAATCACAGAAACGCCTGTGATTGGACAGCTCCTCAGTCGTTCACGTCGCCGTGGCGACATTTAATAGTCGAAGCGCCAACGTTCGCGCGTCAATATGGACCAATCAGCTTCCAGTCGTTTTTCATCAGCCAATCAGAGACGGCGATAGTGAGTGGCGTTTAGTTTGGGTCCTGTTGCGATGGGAAGCTGGATAACATGGCGGGTTAAAGCAGGTATTAGCCGTAACAACTTGTATGTTGTATTTTGATAACTCAGAAGTGCTGTTTAATTTAGTGAATAGATACTGCATAAATTTATAAAAGTAGTTCTGGCATGCAGAAAAAAAGTGAAAAACGAACATCGCTAATTAGCTAGCACCTGACAACCTGTTGATTGATTTAAAAGTATAAATGTAAATATGGTTAAAGTTGCCTATCTTTCTATTTAAAGCTTAAGTTAACGCAGTTTAATGTAAAATATTCCAACGTTCATGTGTACCGTGTGTTTTTATCGTTGCAGAATTAAATCAGAAATGCCGATCAGAAATAATCCGATTATTTCTGTGTCATGTAAACCCGAGTGAATCGGTTTCTTCTGCTCCTCACTCGGCTATGAGAGTTCCTGATGTGTAACTCCGACCGAGAGCTGGTTGAAGATGTGCTGTCCTTGAGAAATCAGTTGAGAAGAACCGAGAGGAACCTACAGGCTCTGGGAGAACAGTTAAGGTAAGAACAAGTGATTCACAATGAGTCAGAATCATTGATTCACAAAGAGTCGGATCCTGTAATGAATCAAATCTATCTGTAAGACACCAGGTAAGTTAAAGATTTATTTATTTAGTTATTTATTTATTTATTTTTGTAAAGAAAGCAATTAATTAGGTCCACAATTACGTTTAACTTGTTTGGAAATCTTGGAGGAAAAACTCCACTCCGAAACGCGTTAAAGGTACATTAGGTAAGTTGTTTTTTTTTTTGTTTTTGTTTTTTTTTGAAGATTAGGTGTCTTAACGGTTATTTAAACATGGCTCCTGGCCACGTTCACGAAGCTCCATCCCTCTGGATCTTAGAGTTAAAATTTTTAGTGATTTTGGTGCTAATTTCTTGATTGGTGTTCTATGTTCCATGTGTTATTCCTGTGAGAGGCAGTTTTTAAGCGATGTCCATCCAGCGTAGAAGTAGTGCAGACATCGACGCAAAAACTGGACCCAAATTCCCAGAATACAATGCAGCTGTATGACCCTGAGTTAGACGGCAGAGAGTCTGAGACTCGGCTTGGCGAGTTAGAGGTCTACGAGATGACTCGCGATCAGCGTGAACATCGTCTGTGACCGTTATTACGATTACAGCTGTCTACTACAGAGGTCTGATTTTCTTTATTTTCAGCCAGTCGGAAAATGACAGCTTTGACAGCATCACTGAGCACAAAAGCGGGAGCGGATCAGACGGTTACGTCACCTTCGACGATCTTCACAAGCCTGGCACCGTGAAAGCATCGCCATATCCAGGAAGAGTGACGGGATCCAGCACTCCGAAGCCGGCGGAGCAGAAAACCCGTGCAAGAGCGCACAGCTCTGACTGTAGGGTGAGTCTGAGTTTGTTTTTATTTTTTTACCCTTCAGCGTATTAGACGTTCGACACTTTAAAAGGACGGATGCTATGTTTTCCCACAGCCCCGATCAGACAGAGACATGGAGAACGAGGCGGCTCAGCTCAGGAGGAAGCTCAGCTCGGTGAGGGAGGAGAACTCGTCTTTGGTGATGGAGAACAGGCAGCTGATCAACGACCTGGAGGCCGCTCAGATCGAGATCGCCAGCTCCAAGTCTAAGGTACCACACATCTCCCGGTCTGACCCACCGTCTCTGACCCTGCCACACGTTGGTACAGTAAAGCCCTCCTAAAATTACTCTGGAGGCGTGATTTGATTCCGTACCTTGACGTATTTCCTTTTGAAACAGGAAGTGAAATGTTTGACAGTAGTGAAGTAGTTAAATATGGAGTAGTTAAATTTTTCAACAGGCTAACAAATGGCCACTGTAGAGCAACACCTGCTCTGGGGGCGGGACTTATAGGTTTTTTTGGAGAGCATTTAATTGGACAAACACGTATGTGTGCATCACAGACTATAACATTTAACTGAGAATATCTCCAAACAATTTTTTTTAAATCTCTAGATAAACTATCATACGGTCCCCTCCGAAACTATTGGAACGGCGAGGCCAATTCATTAGTTTGTGCTATACACCAAAGACATTTGATTTGAGATGAAAAGATGGATATATGAGACGAGAGTTTAGGATTTCAGCTTTTATTTCCTGATATTTACATCTAGATGTAAACTTCAGGACGATCCAGAATTGTTGTATTGGGTATCGGCCAATGTTTATGTGACGCCTCTGCTTGATTTTTTTTTTTTTTTTTTTCCCCTTTTTTCTCAGCTTCAAAATGGTTTGCTTTTCTCCCATAGACAGCTCTCTGGTCTTCATGTTGGTTTATCCTTTTTAACAACAAATGCAAACCCAAATGTCTTCAGTCTACAGCAAAAACAAATGAATTGGCCTTGCCGTTCCAGTAGTTTCGGAGGGGATTGTATTTGTGTCCACAACACTAAGCGAGAGGGACTAAAAGATGCGAAAACAATTCATAGGACATTTTCTATTCTAAATAATACGAATAAGTATATTCTGTCTCAGTTAGTCGATTGCTCTTGGAATATTAAATATATATATACATGTATGTGTATGTATGTGTATATGTACTGTAGTTGATGTAGTTGTACACGAAGTTAAAACATTGATCGGGGCTTTACTGTCTCATTTTGTCCTGCAGATGCGTGTACTCGGTTCCACCATAGGCGCACGGACCTCCAGCGTTTCCATCATGAAGGAACGAATCCTGGACTTGGAGGCACAGCTGGAAGCTCAAGCCACAGCTTTACGGTAACTTCACTGTTTTGCTGTTCTTCCTCACTCAAAATGGCCGCCAAAAAGCTCGGTCTAGCCGCATGTTTTCATTCCACTTGTTAAATCAGTCCACTATTGAAATCCACATTTAAGGGGAAGCCTTAAAGGTTCGATGTATTACGTCATTCCAAGTAAATCTGTTCTAAGCAGCTAAAAACTCTTAACCTGCTTAAAAAAAATCCAACAAGGAACCTTTTTCTCTCCAAGCGTGTGGTAATAGATCATAGCTAGTGATGGAGTTAAAACAGGAATAAATGATAGATTGTGGGTAGAGATCGGCCGATGTTGATTTATTATTTTTTTTTAATAACCAATATCGATTATCTGCATGTTTATGTGCCTGAGAACCGATATTTATTTATTTATTGTCTTAGTTTTGTTTTTGACACAGTGATAACGACACCGCTGAACTAAACAAACCGTTTTATTTATAACAATTTTGTCAATGTCACTTCCTCCTTGCATAAAAAAACAAAACAACTTATTTATACACCAATCAATAGAGGGGTCTGAAAGAGTGCAAAAAATAAGTGCATTGTCCCTGTTTGTTTGTTTGTTTGTTTTTAAATAAATAAAACATTCGATAAGGTGAACAAATAAAACAAACATAATTCTAACACAAACAAAAAAACAGATCAGATGCAGTGCAATTCTCAAAACGCCCACAAGATGGCGCCATTTACAGGTGGATCCGATATTACAAAACCGATATCCGTTTATGGAAAAATGCTTAAATATCGGGAAAACCGATTATCGGTCCATCTCTAATTGTGTGAAACTATCTAACTGTGTGTTGTAGGGAAGCGGACCTGAAGCGTGCAGCGAGCGAACAGACCGCGCTGCAGTGTAACAGAGCGGTGGAGAAACTCGAAGAAGAGCTGAACACGGTGAAATCGGAGCTGCGTGATAAAACTCGGCAGTGGAAGCGGTAAGGGACGCGTGTACGGCTGCGTCCGTGTATCTAGGCCTTTTTTTAAATTATGTGCTTGCTAAATTCGAACGCTGTGAGGTCACGCAAAAACCGATCCCGGTCACGTCCGTATAAGCCGATAACGTAATTATCGTGACAGGCCTACGCGTATCGTTAATGTACATTAAACTGAGAGTAAGCCGTTCTTTTTATAGGACGGAGCAGCAGAGGAACCAAGCTCTCCGAAACGCAGAGAGACTCACTGCGGCTTTCAAAGACTACAAAGAAGACGTTGCTGAAAAATTAAAGAAGGTAGTGCACAGTTTCTCCAGACTTCTTAAAGGGCCAGTAATTGACATGTTTTCCCCTCTACAGTTAAACAGACTGGTTCCGTTAGTCTTTGTTCGAGGTGTGTTCTAATTGGATGAAATTAGACAACGACGTCTCTGTGTGGTGTGCACTAAAGTAGGACAATACCAGCCAAATTAGCTCTTTTTTTTTTTTTAAACTCTCCATGTACAATGTCCCTGTCGCATGCAGGTGATTGAGAATGAGGGCAAGCTGAAGGCGAGTTTAATCGAGTGTGACCGAGAAAGAGAGGAGCTGGAGAAAAGATGTACGGAGCTGGAGAGAGAGAGGGAGAGGACGAGTCACAGCCTGAGGTAAGAAACATCTCCAAACTCCGTCGCTGCCTGTGAGTAGAAGTCCGACGTCCAGCTGCGAAGCATAAACTGTGGAAAATCTCTGTGGTTTATTGGACCTTCTAAATAAGTAATGTATTTAGAAATTCTTCCACCGGCACTCCTCTCTCTCTCTCTCTCTCTCTCTCTCTCTCTCAGTATGGAGCTGAAGGAAGCACGAGTCCATTCCGAGGCTCTCTCCGCCGAGCGTCAGGAGCTGCAGGGCCGAGTCCGGCAGGCGTCGGAGCAGCTGGGTCGCCTGCAGAGGGAGCTGGAGCAGACGGAGACGCAGCTGCAGGAGGTAGAAGGACTCAGGAGGGAGAGGGAGGACCTGCGACTCCTCACCGCCTGTCAGGAACAGAGGCTGACTCAGACTCACAGGGACATGGAGCAGGCCAGAGCGGAGCTGGCCAGTCTGGAGAACGTTCTGGACATGTTGCATCTCCGAGAGGTGTGTGTGGACTCCTATAGGTCCTGCTAAGCACGTGTGTGTATACATATACCTGATTATACATGAAGCCTAGTCCTGATGTATAATCTCATCTTCTTGTTTGAAAGCTCACTGTGATTTCCTACACAACACTGTGATTTACACAGGCCACGCCCCCTTCCCTGAGACTGACACACACACAAGCCATGCCCCCTTCCCCGAGACTGACACACAGGCCACGCCCCGTCCCTGAGACTGACACACGGGCCACGCCCCCTTGCCCCTAGACTGACACACGGGCCACGCCCCCTTTTGCCGAGACTGTGTTTAAAGGCTCATTGGTGCTTTTCCTATATCCATGTGTTTTTCAGAATCGAGATGGAGAGTTATGTGTGAATCCCTGTCTTTTACTCTTGTTGACTTCGACCGCAGTCACAGAGAATCTCCAACACAAGCCAGGTGAGGGGTTAAGTCTGAAAATGTGTGTGTGTGTGTGTGTGTGTGTAATAGGTACAAGCAATTTCCTGTGTGGTGCTAAATAACTCTAAAGGTTAAAGCGATTCATTTCCCTCTAACATTAGCCCATGATCTTGTCTGTGTGCTGAATGATGGCACTAGATGAGCGGTACGGGAAGCTGCTGGCGGCGTTGCAGAGTGTGGAGAAGGAGAAGGCGAGGCAGGCGAGCGCCGCACAGAGCCTGCAGGAGAGACTGAGCCGAGCGCAGGAGGAGATCTCGTCCCTCCAGACCTCCATCACTCAGAGAGCCTCTCACTACCAACAGCTTCACAACCAGCTCCTGGATAAAGCTGCTCAGGCCACCACGCTGGAGAAAGAGGTACTTCACTCAGCGTCGTGGGTTAAAGCAAATACATAGGGCAGATATGATATGTTGCCCCGCGTTAGGGGCAGTAGCAACTTGGCGGTGCTTGGTCTTGACCTCACGACCTTCAGATTAGTAACCCAGAAAGCCTTAACCAGAAAAGTCACAAAAACACAAAACAGCAGCTGTTTGATTCAATTAAAAAACATGCTTTTGAGTAAAAACAGTTTTCTGTAAGGAGACGTTTATGCAGCATGTTGGAAAGGAGTCTCCAGTGTCGGCGCCTTTTTATATTTTTGTTTTTTAAACAATCAAAGGCAATACTGTAACTTTAGGTTTCTTCAGGACCGAGGAGTTTACGCTATAAACGGCGGGAAAAAGTACGACACGTTCTTTAATACATGAATAATGTAAAAAAAAATTTAAAAAATCATTGACACATTGCTGTTGTATAAGAGGAATAAAACACAGCATCGCTGTTTCCCTGCTGTCTGTCACGTTAATATCCTACAGACCCCACGAGTCACTGTGAAGTTGTGTGTGTTAAGTATAGATACTGAAATGACTTTAATGGTGTAATGGAGTCTGATCCGTGTCCTGATGTGTCCTGATGTGTTTCTGAGCAGCTGAAGAAGAAGAGCTCGCGTCTGGTTGTGGTGGAGAAACAGCTGCAGGAGAAAAGTGCCGCTTACTCACAGGCTGCTATTAAAACCAGCCAGCTGGAGCAGGAGATAATGGTCTCTCTCTCACACACACACACACACACACACACACACACACACACACACACACACACACACACCCACCACAGTTTATGAGCTTATCATCATGTATTTTCTAACATTGCTAGTGTCAAGCAAAAAATAAAATATGTAAAAATATATATATATATATATATGTGTGTGTGTGTGTGTGTGTGTGTGTGTGTGTATATATATTTTCATGGCTGTGTAGTACACATTGCAATGTTTCCTGTGAAATTTTATGTTTTGTAAAAAGAAAGACATTTTCATTTTTCTTATTCATTTTTAATTTAAAATATTATGGTTATACTGTTTACACCATTTTTGTTTTAATTCCATTTTTAAAAAAAAATTGCATAACAGAACCATACAGGAGCTTTGACTATATATAGGTAGAAATTAACGTAAATAAATACGCAAATATGCAGAAAATGACATGGACACTAAAACAACGAATGTCTATACTTTTTTTCTTTTTGTTTTAATCTTAATGACTACAGATTACAGGTCACGGAAATCAAAAATCCAGTATCTCAGAATATTAGACTAAAGTGTAATGAGTCTAGAATACATGAAAAAGTTCCACTTTTTGAATGAAATGTCAGGGAATAAAAATGGACTTCTCCACGATATTTGAATTTTTTGAGATGCACCTGTATACAAGTATATACATATTTTTATTTTGTTCTCTGCAGGAAAAGGACAGCAGCATCCATCACTACCAGTCGCTCCTAAAGAAGAGACAGAGGGAATACCAGCAGGCTGCGGAGACCTCCAAGATGGCCGAAACGCACAGATGCAGGGAACTGGAGGACAGGATGGAGGTGGTGAGTGTGTGAGGCGTGTGTGAGGCGTGTGTGAGGCGTGTGTGAGGCGTGTGTGAGGCGTGTGTGAGGCGTGTGTGAGGCGTGTGGATTTTGTTGACGGACCTGTTGACGATGAGCGTGCATTTGTGTGCCTGCGCGTAGTTGCGGTCGTGTCTGGCTCAGACTCAGGCCGAAGTAGCGGCGTTGAAGCAGACGATGTCCGATCTCCAGTCAGAGAAACAGGAAGTAGAACATCAGGCCGGTTTACTGCAGGCGTCTGTGGATCAGCTTACACAGGTCAGCTTCCTGAAACGATAACAGCAAATCATAGTGCTTTTATAAATATTAATATAAACGTGTGGTTTATTTACAGGAAATGGAGATGAAGAACGCGCGTAGTGAAGAAGCAGCGCGTGCTTTTGAAGAGCAGGCCTTGGAGTCGACTTCTAAAGTGAGTGTGTGTGTGTGTGTGTGTGTGTGTGTGTGTGTGTGTGTGTGTTAGTATAACTAAAAATGTTGTTATAGGGGCACCCCGATTTCAGTCTGCGGTAAGTAGGGAGTAGAACACGCAGCGTTGTGCTCTTCTGGGAAAGTTCAGACAGTAGCGTGGTGTGAAATGATGCTTTATAGCTGTTGTGTGCAGATGAAGTTTATGGAGTCGGAGCTGTCGTGCTGTAAGGAGGAGCTGAGCGCCAGCCTGCGGCGGGTCGAGAAGGTCAAGCAGCAGTACGAGAAGCAGCTGGAGCTGAAGAACTCGGAGGTCCGCGCGAGTCTGCGTTTAACGTTTACGCGATAATATAACACGATCTATACACAACATCTTGCATGATGATCCAGAATAATGCGTCACTTAGCGTAAATAATATTAACTATTAATACAACCCCAATTCCATAAAATTTGGGACGCCTTGTGAAATGTAAGTGAAAACAGAAAATCTCATAAACCCAGATGTTATTCACGATAGAACATAGAAAACATGTCAAATGTTTAAACTGAGGGAATGTACCATTTTTAAGAGAAGAAAAAAAGGGAAAAAAAAAGGTCATTTTGAACGCGTCTCTGAGATCCTCTTTTTATACCCAGTCATCTTACTGACCTGTTTCCAATTACCCTCCAGCTGTTTCTTTTTCACGAACACTTACTTTTCCAGCCTTTTGTTGCCCCCGTCCCAACTTTTTTGAGACGTGTTGCGGCCATCGAGTTCAACGTTGCATTATTTTTTTTTCCCCCCCCCTTAAAACGGTACGTTTCCTCAGTTTAAACATTTGACATGTTTTCTGTGTTCTATCGTGAATAACATCTGGATTTATGAGATTTGCAAATCACTGCATTCTGTTTTTATTGACATTTTACACAGCGTCCCAACCTTTTTTTTTTTTAAATTTATTTATTTTTTTAGGAACTGGGGTTGTATATTACATTGTAAAAATGATATGTAATAATATGCTACATGATAAAATAAAATTAATAATAATAATAATAATAATAATAATTATCACTAACATTTAAGATTAGAAAATGTGGAAACTTTTTGTAAGTAATATTACATAACATTTATAAAGAATGATGTCTTGCTGACATTAACTTTAACATGATGCAATAATATCTTATTCAGCGATGATGATGATGATGATGATGATATATTATTATCCAAAAATGGGCTGAATTAAGAAAGAGGAAAAAAAAATGCACACTGCAGCTTTAATAATAAATAAAAACCCAGAAAAGGGATCCTTTCATGCTCTGTGTGTGCTCTTGTGTGTTTATAATGCTGCATGGATAAATTGTGTGTGTGTGTGTGTTTTAGTTGTCAGTTCTGCAGGAGGCGGTGAGGAGCAGAACGCTGGCCTGTAAGAGCTCGAGTGAGGAGAATCTGCAGCTGCAGCACTCCATGCAGAGACAGCACGCCATGTTGCAGGAGAGCACCAGCCGCATCGCACAGCTCGAGGATAGCCAGAATCACCTGCAGAGCCAGGTACACACACACACACACACACACACACACAAACACACGCCGCACGAGTGTCCCTGCATCGATGCTCAGCTCAGGGTGCTGACTGTGCAGAGTTTCGCATGTTCTCCCCATGTACATGTGAGTTTCCTCCCAGCTCCCAAAACCCAAAAACGCTTGTAGGCAGATCGGCTCCGCTTAATCGCCCCAGATGTGAACGGGTGCATGAATGTGTACGAGTATTCCCATCTCACACTCGGCGTTCCCGGGATCCACCATGAACCCTGATCATGATTAAGTGCTTAAGTTGATGCAAAGGTGTGTAGGTGGGTAAAAAAAAAAAAATAAAAAATAAAGGCTCTGGGTTACGGATCAGAAGGTCGGAGGTTCAAACCCCAGCACTGCTAAGCTGCTAAATTTGGCGCCTTTGAGCAAGGCCCTTAACCCTCTCTGCTCCAGGGGGCGCCATATCATGACTGACCCTGCACTCTGACCTTTGACCCTGCGCTCTGATACAGTATATGAAGAAAAGAATTTCACTTTGCTGTAATGTGTATATGTGACAAAGGCTTCTTCTTTTTATATCATCTGAATAAAAGTGACGCCCGACGCTGTGGGTTGTATTACAAAAAAAAAGAAGGAAACCGAAACGGCGCTAGAACCAAACCTTGCGGGACCACCGCATTCCATCGACGTGAACCTGACAAGAACTAGTCTGTCATTTAATACTTTAACCAGCGCTTATTTTGTACTGTTCTCTCTCGGGATGCACGAATGTCATACACCCATCTTTTTATTTTGACTTTAATACAGAACATAGATTTTGGGCGGTTTCCTTATCAAAACACTGACACTAACAAACATCTCACAACGTATTCATTGTCGTACTTTAGACGTTTTCATGAATAACCGTTCCTCGAGGAGTTCCTTCCCGACCGGGACGAAGGTTTACAAACGACTTCTGTGGGAAAATTAATCTGTGTAGGTTTACGACACTGAAGTGGGTCAGAGCATGACACACCGAAAAAAGACAGTGCTTGTTTCAAGCTTAATTTAACTTTGATGTTATGCCTTTAGGTGAAAAGGCTCATTTGGTGTATTAAAAAATAAATAAATAAATAAATAAATAAATAAATAAATAAATAAATAAATAAATAAGAGTTCACCATGATGTCTGCAGCATTCTGTAACACTATAAGAAAATGCAGTACTGTGACTATATAATAAGTTATAATGGTATAATATTTGAAATGTAACTAATAATACCATAGCGCTTTTGAATTCTGGATTCTGATTGGTCAGAAGGTGTTGCTTAATATTCTCTAACGGCGTGCGAATCACAGGTTTGTATTAATGCACTCGTTCTAATACGTTATCGTTTCTATAGTAACAGCTCGTTCACAGGGACTCGTACAGCAGACGCCCCACATACAGGTTTAAAAAAAATAATATATATATATATATATGTGTTAATCCTTGATATGTTTTTGTTTGGTTTTTTTTTTTTGTAAGGAGACATTTATTTAACGTCAATGGAAGGAGTCTCCAGTGTCAGCGCTTTGTACGAGTCAGAGATAAAGCTATAACTTGAAGTTTTCCGACAGCGGATTTCGCTTCATCCGGCGTTTCCATACTGCAGGTTTCTCAGCTGGAGCAGGAGCTGGAGAGGGAACGCACCACGTCGTTACACCAGCTCAGGAAGAAGCAGGTGGAGGTGGAGGAGGCCAAGCAGGAGGTGCAGAAGAAGGAGAAGCAAACTGCTGAACTCTCTTCTTCCATAACGTGAGTCTCAGACGGTTGGTAGTTCTTCTCCTTTTCAGTCGCTCGGGTTCTTTCGAAGCTCTCAAGAAGCTCCATCGGGTCCGTTTAATCGACCTGACCAGTTTCACACCAGCTCTCACGCGACTGGAACCAACATCACGTCACTCTTGTATGACATGATATGATATTTATATATACACTAACTATATGGCCAAAAGTATGTGGACACCTGACCATCACACCAAAGTGCACAAAAGGTGCGAGCTCCATGAAGACATGTTCGTGTTAAGGTTGGAAGAAGGTAGAAGAACTCGCATGTCCTGCACCGAGCCCTGACCTCAACCCCACTGACTCATCACCTTTGGGATGAACCGGAACAGGAGCCTCATCGCCCAACGTCAGCGCCTGACCTCAACCTCGCTAATGCTCTTGTGGCTGAACGAACACACATCCCACGAACCCCCCCCCAGCCACGCCCCAAAATCTGGTGGAACGTCTTCCCAGAAGACAGGAGAAGAATGGAGCGCATTTATAAGAGCAGAGCAGGGACCAACTCTGTGTCGGTGCCCACGGTTTTAGAATGGGTGTAACTGATGGAGGGATTTATTACTCTGCACACACACCCTGTGCCGACGTCTGCCTTGTGATCTTTCCCACCATGATGTTAACGAGCCTCCTTTACCCACAAAACATCTCTGTGCAGCTGGTATTTGAATTCCAGGCTGCCGTACAGCCTCGGGCGCTGTTTGTCGTTCTCGGAGAGTCTTATGACTCAGAGTCAGGACTCGGTCACGTTGTCCCGACAGCTGCGTACGTCCGTATAAATATCGAGCCTTTCCTTCTTTTCCTCAGCAGTAGAAGACTGCACAGCAGGTGATTGCTCTTTTCTCCAAGAACGATTCTTGTCTAGAGCAATTCTGATGATAAGGTTTGATAGACAAACAGTTTGTTAGTTTCTTCATTCTGAATTTGCACATGTGTGTGTGTGTGTGTGTGGTGTTTTTTTTTCTTTTTTTCTTTTTCTTTTCTTCCAGGCAGCTGAGCTCCGAGATGAACGCATGCAGAGAGGAGCTTTCAGACATGGAGAAGGAGCTGCTGCAGCTGAGGAGGGACAGCAGCTCTAAAGCCACCCAGCTCAGTCAGATGGAGGAGACGCTGCAGGAGACCAGGGGCATGCTGGATAAGAAGAGTGAAATGGGTACACGATAAATAAAATCTCAGTAACGTAGTAACCATGTTCTACCACGGCACGGCGCTGTACAATCTGATTGCGTCTGCTCCGTTTTTCTCAGTGGTGGACCTGGAGGAGAAGCTCCACCGGAGCGAGATGGACAGGCGGAACTCTCTGCAGCGGGCTCGCTTGTTGGAGGAGCAGTTAAACACGGTGCGCGGCGAGCTGTCCGACACGCTCGGCCACCTGGAGGAGCTGAGGGACGTGCTGCAGAGGACTCAGCTCACCGCCGACCAGCAACAGGCCACCATCCACCAGCTCACTGCAGAGCTCAGGTGAGGCTCCTCCCCCACCCAGCAGCTACGCTGTCGGTCGAGGAGAACGCCGGCGAGGCTCGTCACATTCGGCGACCTCGTCGACCCCAGAGAGCGTGTATGTATGTGTGGGCGTGTCTCTTCTAGCACTCCAACTGGGTCAATCATCAAGGTCTCTCACTCTCCTTTTTATTTAATTTTTTTATTCGTTTTATGCAAATATATGCAAATCTGCCTCTTTTTTTTTTTTTTCTTTTTCTCTTTTCTGAATAATAAATTGCTTGATATGGTGCTTTAAGATGATAATAATAAAAAAAAGTAATTTGATCCATGAAAACATACAGCAGTATCTCCACTTTAAATCCTCATTCAGAAGTTCTATCCTCAACCCTACATGCCCCGCCCTTCATTTTTCCTGGTAAACCTGTGTCACAAGACCCGGATTTGCATATTGTAACCTGATTGGCTCTGATATTTTTACGATACAATAACACTTTCCTGAAACATGGTTAAGACTGAAAGCAGGTCAATTTAAGGTGATTTTAAAGAACCAGTACCCTGAGGAAAACCGTGACGCCTCGGCGTTTTTTATTTTTATTGCATGGACCCGGTGTTGCAGTTCACTCAGTCATGTTTAACACGCTGAAGATTCTCCACAAGGGGGAGCTAGTGACACTAAAGGAAGCTCAGAGTCCGCCTCCTTTTACGAAACACCTACAGCATCATCACACCAAGCACAGTAGGGTTCCTCAGTAGAATTGAACTGAAGGACATTTTGTATCCTTGCTCCGTCAAAATGGCTGCTCAGGATGTGCGTCAAACCTGTAATTTTTATTTATGTTCATTTTTACTGTAAATTCCATCATATACTCATTTTGAGTCATGAATATATATATATATATATATCTCATGAAAAATATCCATCCTCACAGTGTCCCATGAAAACAGAATCGCATCATAACCCTGAAGAAACATCGACAGTTTCAAGCAGAATTTTATTTACTCTAAGGGGGAGACAATAAATATATCGTTACACCACGTGTTCCATAACTGGTGCAAAGTTGAATTCAGCAACTTAAGATAGTTACAGTACGTTGCAGAAATGACCGTCAACAATCATCTATGCCGTGTTTATCGGTTGTTTAAAATAATAAATAAATACAACGTCTTTAAAAGGTGCCATGTAATTATATGAGCCAAATATACACACACACGCACACACACACACACAACTCATAATTACTATAAAGATGTGTATTTCTCCTCCTCACACACACCGTGAGTTTAACACCAGACCTTTCGTGCATTGCGTGTTCATGGAGCTCCAGCCACTCTGCGGTCCGGCTCGATCCAGTTCACCTTGTCGCTTGTTTATTTAATTCCATACGTTTCAAAAGGTGCGCAGACGAAGGAACGTCTGAAACGCAGCGTAAACCAGCAGGTAGAAATATGGCTTCGTATGTTTAGAGGTATGAAATTTAGGTGGTTGGTGTAAATGAGAAGGAAGAAAGTGTTGTGTGCCACAAGCAAATGATTGAGGTCTCAGATTCAGGGCAGAAAAGGGATGCTCAGTTAAATGTGATTGATTTCTGTTTAAGAGTGTGTGTGTGTGTGTGTGTGTGTGTGTGGGGACAGGGAGAGCCAGCAAGAGCTGGAGGAGAGGAATCATGAGGTGTTGGATATGGACACTGCACTGAAGGAGAGACAGGGGGAACTGCAGCAGAGAGCAGAGCTGGTAACACACACACACACACACACACACACACACACACAAACGACATGAGAGCAGAGCGGGTGTTTGCCATTAAACCGAGAACCCACAAGGCATTTTGCTTTAGACATTACAATTAAAATTCACAAAAATTCTGTTTTACAAAAGTCTTTCTTCCGTTGCATTAAAGCGGCAATATGTAACATTTTTTGCCTGAAAAATTTACAAGCGCCAGTACTTAGGCAATTTAGAAAAATCCTCAAAGGCAAAAAATATAAAGTAAGGGTCAAAGGTGGAACACGGAACTAACGCCAGACGTCCGGATTGTGTATGAAATGTGTTTACATGATCTGATTATATTATTTACACGCTTTATTTATTTACATAATTTTCACCATTTTCATTTTATTTTCATCATAAATGAAGGCAGTGTCAAGCGCGGTTTGCATAGATACCGTTAAAAAAAAAAATACAAAATAGATATTTACAAATAAAATTATTTCCTTCACCTTCAGGGTATATTGGCTTGGTTGCTAGGCAACCGGTGAGGTGCGACATTATGAATTTCGACGCCGATGTGTAGACCTGAAGTTTTCCCATTACATAAGTGCAAGTCAGTGTGTTGGATGAGCTATTTCTGGAAATCAGATCTTTTTATTTTTAAAATGAAAGCGCATGCAGTAACACATTTCTACCAGAGGGGTCTCCAAAAACCGGCGATTGTGACTATACACAAACAATAGTTTAAACAATGCATGAAAAGAGAGGGAGAGTTTTAAATAGGCTTTGACACTCGCTCGCTCATCGGAGAACGTATCGCAATTAAACCAAGTCCATTTTTTGTTCTTGGAATTAAGACTAGAGTTTGAAAATCTGTTATGTTCCTAGGCCTTTCTGAACCCTAAAACTTATTATACTCTGATAACACGGTGAATTATTAAGTAAATATTAGATCTGGGTTCCATTAAAGGTTAATAAAAGTGCCTCGTTTGTTTTTTTTGCTTCTTTTTAAAAAAAATTATTTCCCCCCAATGTCCAGCAGATGGCGCCACAAGACGCAATTTGGAGGCTGTTACGCTTTTTCAGTGCTTTTATAGTATATACGGATAAAATGTCAGTGAAAACATGTTTGTTTCGCTTGCAGCTCGGACAGCTGGATGTGGTCATTAAGGATCATAAGCTGGAGATGGAGAGGAAGGTGGAACATCTGCAGGAGGTCCAGGAGAAGACCGAGAGAAAGCTCAGAGAGAGAGAGAAACAGGTACAGAGCTCCTTTGTTTTAAACGTGTGTTAAACACACGTTTAAAAACCCACATGACGCGGTTATCTGAGGACAGAAGGGGGCGTCTCTGACTCTGCGGCTTCGTTTGTAGGTGGGGTTTCTGACTGAGAGGCTGGAATTGGTCAAATCCCAGCTCCAGGGGAAGGAGGATCTGGAAAAGGTGAGAAGCGGCATTGTTTTTAAAAAAAAAAAAAAAAAAAGAGGAAAAAAACCGACACAGCTGTGCTGTCGGATCAGAGGATACGGCGTGAAGCGGCGTGACGGTGTTGACACAGCGCAGTTGAGTTCTCGGTTCTGATTGGACAGAAAAGGAGGTGTTGATGAGTTGTCTATAACAGCAGCCCTGTCCGTAGCAGGTTTATATTAACGCACTCGTTATAGTAATACGTTATCGTTTCTATAGTAACAGCTCGTTCACATTTCACATATGGTGAGGTTTTCTGTAAGGAGATGTTTATTTGACATTTATGGAAGGAGTCTCCAGTACCAGAGGTAAAGCTGTAGCGTTAAGTTTTCCGAGATCTTCGGGTTTACAGTTTCTCGTTAACGCGACAAGCAGCGTTGTGAGAGTGCATGAGAGTGCGTGTACAAAGGATTACACTTCTAACTCCTGAGTGTGTGTGTGTGTGTGTGTGTGTGTGTATCAGAGTGCGTTGAAGCTCGGTCAGCAGCTGCGTGTGTGTCGCGAGCAGCTCCAGAAGAGCGCTCAGGATCTGCAGGACGCACACACTCGCTGTGACGCTCTGAGCAGGCAGCTGGACAGTGTCTCACAGCAGGAGAGACAGAAGGTACAGGCTTACACACTTTCCTAAACTGTTATACGTTCATATACACAGGGTAGGAAAGTGTGGCATGGAGGAGCAAGAGGCCACGCCCCCTTCAGTAGAACTGACTGGCACAGAGGCCATGCCTCCTTTACCATTACTCTGTGTGTGTGTGTGTGTGTGTGTGTGTGTGTGTGTGTGTGTGGACCTTTGGCCTGTGTTGTATTTAATGAGTAACTGTGTGTAAGTGCGCAGAGCACGATCATTAAATCTGACTGACGCATGAAGTAAAGCCACGAACTCTTATCCTGTAACCTCACATGTGTTTTTAATGCCACTCAAAAAGAGCAGGAACTAAAATTGTTCCTAGAACTGTGGCACAGGAACTAAAAGCTTTCTTTGTTTGTTTTTTTTTTACTGCAAACAAGCTGATGAGGTTCTGAGAAAGTTCCTTATACGGTGTACATGCAGCATCTGTCTCTGCCACTCGCTTTCTCTGTGCCTTCACTTATCTCTCCCCATCTCACTCATTCTCTCTTTTTGTCTCTCTGGACACTTTTTTTTTTTTTTTTTTTTTGGTTTCTTTCTTTTTCTCTTTTTACACTCTCTGTGCCTCTCTATGCCTTTGCTTTCTCTCTTTACTTTTTTTTTTTTTTTTGCCTCTTCTTACTTTCTCACGTTTCCTCTTTCTCTTTACACTTTCTTTCTCTCTTTACGCCTTCTCTTTGCTTCTCTTTACACTTTCACTTTCTCTCTCTCTCTTTACACTTTCTCTCTCTACACTTTCTGTCTCTCTTTATGCTTTCTTTGTCTCTCTTTACACTCTCTTTCTCTCTTTACACTTTCTCTGCCTCTTGCTTTACACTTTCTCTTTCTCTCTTTACACTTTCTCTGCCTCTCTCTTTACTCTTTCTCTGCCTCTCTTTACACTTTCTCTTTCTCTCTTTACACTTTCTCTGCCTCTCTCTTTACACTTTCTCTTTCTCTCTCTGTACACTTTCTCTGCCTCTCTCTTTACACTTTCTCTGCCTCTCTCTTTACACTCTGTCTCCCTTTATTCTTTTTTTTTTGCTGTTGTCTCACATAATGTCCCTCTTTACATGTTCTCTTGTTTTATGCTGCTCAGGAACCAGGTTGTACATTAACATTAATGGCTATCCTGCTCTATAGGCAGTGCATTAGTGATCCAAACTACTCGTGTTTGCGTGCGTGCGTGCGTGCGTGCGTGCGTGTATGTGTGTGCGCGTAGGAGACTGACGTGCAGCAGCTGCAGGAGAAGCTCCGTGTGGTTGAGAAGTGGCGGCTGCAGGGTGAGTCTCAGCTGCAGACCACAATCACTGAACTACAACATGAACTGCAGCAGCAAAGAGAAGAGCACAACAGAGATGTACGCACGCACGCACGCACGCACACACACTCACGCACATTGCTACAGCAGTTCTCTGAAGAAAACCAAAATTAAAGGAATAGTTGGGCCTAAAATGAGTGCACAGTATTTTTCTATCCGATCAGCCAAGAAGTGTTCAGTGATGTTTTTAGTTTTGCGCTCAAGCTACGAGGCTAACTGCAAACCGCATGACTAAATAATCACACGCTTCTCTCAAGTCCCCATAAAGACATCATGTGTGCTTAAACAGTTTCCAAAAACCAAGCAGAATAAGTCTGTAGAGTAAGTAAGGAATAAAACCACTCCACGCCATGCTGTAGTAGGAAAATAATCAATGTGAGGGTGATGTGATGAAGCAGAGTTACTGTCACCACCCTGACGTTGATTCATTTCCTACAACAGCACGTCGTCCTAAACCACAGAACAACAGAAATCCAGTTGTCCACGTTCACGCTGTTCACTTCTGCGTCTATCTATCTATCTATCTATTTATTTATTTATTTATTTATTTATTTTTAAACCCTAAAGGTGTCGGCTCTTCAGCAGACACGTGGGCAGCTCCTGAAGGTGTCTGATCAGATCTCCATCAGCCTCCGAAGGTCTCAGGAGCAGCTGGAGGAAGCCAGAGCCGACGCCGCCGAACTCCACACACAGCTCCAGTCCACACGGCAGCTCTTACAGCACGCCAACGAAACACTGCTCGTTAAGGTCAGGACGAGAAAACTCTCTATCACACATCCAATCAAATCAACCGGGGGGGGGGTGGAGCCTCACCATCACACATGAGGCTGAACTGTTAGTACAAGTATGAAAAACAAACAAACAAACAACCCAAATTTATTCGAGTCAACTTTCACACTTGTTACGAAATGGGGCAGCAATTTACATCTGGCCCAGATGTGCTTCGTGACATGCCACGCCCACTTTTTTAAAACATTAGTTCCATTAGTAACTCAAAGTATACACGTTATGAAGATGAAATTTGGTATGTTTATGTAGCGTTTGATGTCGAATCTGCCGTATGTGTAATCTACATATATTCGAAAAAACATACAAACATTATATAGATATTATAGTATATTTATATTATTAATTATAGATAAATTAATGTTGATTTTCTTTGTAATCTGGCTTACACACACACACAATTCACACTTATTTAACAGATGAAGTGATGCTAAATGTCTCAAAGTCTGTGGAGTTTTCATTTCATTCGTAGATTACGGATATACTAAATTAGTAGATTCTGTTTCTAAATATTAAAGCGTAGTATACGTTTATACAGCTGTTGTTATTGGTGTTGACACTGTTGAAATGTTGAACATTTTTATTATTGTAATACTGTAAGAATTTACAGAATGTCCTGATTTATCTACCTTGATCTTGCCATGAAAACAGCCATTGATGCTGACATGGCATTAAAAGAACAAATAAATAAATAGATTCTGATTTTACATCAAAACTTGGATAAATATCCCGACCAAAGTCCGGACCAAATTTCGAAACGGCCACCATTTTGTAACGCGCGAGAGCTGACCCGGGGGTGTTAAGGGGTGTTTGTTTTCATACTTGTTTCACAAGGTTTTCAGTCATCCACGTCGTAGCATACGAGTCGAGCGTGTAGGCCGAAGTGGGCTTTTAATCTTGCTTTAATCAAACCCAAACATTTAGCTGTGGAATATCTGGCAGGCGTTTATCAGTTCTGCTGAATTCATAGGAAAAGTTTCAGGTAATCTTTAAACACTGTGCATCAATATAGGATAATCGTAGTAGTGACACGCCAAGCATGGGAGTGTTGGTTCTGTTTACCTTTAAGCACTGGGTGTGCACATGAGGCGTTAAACCCATGAGGAAATATCTGTTTTGGCACACCTGCGGATATTTAAAGCCATTGAAGCTGTTTGTTGAAGACTTCTCAAGGTTACGCCCTCAGAGCCTGTTCTTCTGGCTGCTTTTGGGTCGTGTCATGCCACGCCCTGTCGCTTGATTTACGGCTTTGACGCCGGAACGCGAAAGATTTTTGTTACGAGGATGCCGTGAAGCATTTCAAAACTTTACTTGCCTGTGAGGAGTCTTCACGGGCTTTAAACCGGACGACACGGACGAAGCTACGTGTTCGTTTGTCGAAGCGAGTCGTTCGTTGGCGTCCACCAAGACCGAAAACACGACACGAACTCCCTTCTTTGGCTTTACGTGACCTGCTTTGTCATTGGTTGCAGTGGCAACAGGTGGAGAAGGTCTGCACAGGTTCTATCTCTACCCCCACCCACAGATTCCGTCTTCTCCTAGATGGACATTCCCATACCAGTGTCTCCTTCAGGGTTTCTAACTAGTTGTTTTTCCTGATACTGTTCGATCAAGAACTGACCAGGAGGCATCTTTGTAAGGTCCCTGAACCGCCTCGACGTGTGCCTCTCGATTAGCTGGAGCAGCGTCTCTTCCCACAAAGCTGTCCCATTCTGCAGAGCGCAATTCCAGCAATCAAGGAATTATAATCTGAAAGGAGAATAGTAACCGGAAAGGTTTGTAGATTTGTAGATGATCTTGATTGCACCAATTACTCTGGAGAACAGTGCAGATCTGCAGAAGTCTCTGTGCATTTCCTTTCTGTAGAACCCTTGCTTCCCATCCATCAAAGGAAAGGAACCACCATAGGAGCACCACTAAGCAGATGGTGGTTCAGTTTCAGCACGGCAGTGGCACTGTAGTGGTGGCCACACATTCAGGCCACAAAGAGGAGAAAAACCTCGCTTGAAAGCAACTAAAGTAAATACTGCCATAATCACATTTCAGAGTAGAGAAGTGGAGCTTTATTTACAGTTGAGCAGCCATGCCGAACTCCAGGTTGAAAACCACCTTCCCGACTTTCCGAGTTGGAATTCCACCCATTTTCTTTGGGTTTTTTTTTTTTTTTTCTTCCCTAGCCAAAGATCGGAAATCGGAGTTACGAGTGTATGAACGCAACATTAAAGGTTGATGATGGACATGAGCAGGGGCCGGATTCACCAAAATCTCAAGTTCGTAAGATAACTTCGTGTTTGCAGCGACCCAATAAATTCATTAAAACTCGTACTCTTTGGGGATCTATGACAAGTTATCCTAACCTTAAGAAGTTTAAGGTTAGGTTTAAGAAGAATTTTTGGGAATACAAAATATTGGTAACTTTTTCCTTAAGTTGGAAATAAGAAGAAAATGGCAGTTAAGAAGAATTTCATTCATTCTTAAGAATGTTTCTCAGATCCAGTCCCAGGTTCCCAACCCTGGTCCTCGAGGAACTCGTATCCGTCTGCGTTGTTGTTGTTTTTTTTTTTGTTTTTTTTTTTTTTTTCCCCCTCACTCTGATTAAATCGACCAATTAACAGGTTCCTGATTCGTGGCTTGCGTGTCTGTCTACAAAATCTGATAAATCCTTAAGACCATAAAAAAATCCTTATTTTTCCTTTGCAAGAGTTTTAAATCAAGTAGCTGATCAGGACTGGTTTTTATTTATTTATTTATTTTATTGACCCGAGTAGCAACGATAAACTCCACATCTGCAGTCTGAACTGTGGTTTTTATTTAAATTAAATACAGATTAAATACCGACGCTTTTTCAGTCAGCGATCAAAGTTAGCAAGGTTCATATTTCCGGTCAGTTCGTTGGCGTCGCTTATTTGCTTTCAAGTAAAAACACTGCAAATTCACGTTTTCCATTAGACATGTGTTTTATTATTTTGCGTCGCTGCTTACAGACGAGGCCACGCCAAAAAACAACATTCTCTTTGTCAAAAGCGGCAGAAAACCAAACCCATTCTCACCACCTTCCTTCATTCCATAAACATCTGGCACCTTTACTGCGGTTTTGAGAACACAGGAATGTTCCTTTCTGATTGACGCTGGCGTGAGATGATGTGGGTGTGTCCGAGCAGGAAAGACTCGAAAACCTTCAAGCATTATATCCTGAGGTGTATAATAATAATAATAATAATAATAATAATAATTCAAATTCATAATAAGGTTTCAAACTCCACAACTGTAGAATCGTTTATTCATTTTGTCGGTTGAAATACATGAAGTTGTCGCCTTAAAACATCAGGAGTTGAAAAACGTCACACACGTGCTTTATTCACATTAGATTAATCCAATTTTATTTGGTTTAATACGTGCAGAACGCTGTCTAATTACACAACTCGCTCCTACGTTCCAGGAAGCGGAGATCGCACGTCTCCAAGCGAAGATCTCCAGCCTTGAGAGAGCCTCCGAGCTCCGCAGCTCCACGCTCCATCATGAATCTAGCACATTTCTTCCCCGCTCTCCTCCTCTCAAAGACCCTCTGCCTAATTTTCCCCCTTCCGTCAACGACCCCCTCGGTCGCTCCAGCATCTCCTCCAGCTCCTGGAGGGAAGCCTCGTCAGACGTGTCTCTGGAGCTCTCGGAGAGTCTGAAGGCCAGCGTGAAGGCGGCTCTGAAGCCTCCGAGTTCTGCATGCAGCGGCTGGCAGGGCCTGAGCCACGCGGAGCTCTCCTCCGGCTCAGACATGACCTTCAACCCACTCACCTACATGCTGGATGGAGAGGAACCCGAGGAACCGGAAATGGACTCTCTGTCAGGCATGCTAAGATTCGTTAATCAGACTCTGGCCCTGCAGGAACAACACTCGGACACGCACATCCAGGCAAGTTAGAACAGGAAATAAAGGATCTCCTAATGCAGATGTTTCTCAACGGCTTTACGGTCAGACACTGAGGATTACACAGTTCTTAGTGGTTTCTTGAGACGTTTAAAAGACTCGGGGTTCTTTTTGTTTTCCTTTTATAAAAGGACTTCAGCGAAGACGGCTTTGAAGGGGAGGGATCATAACAGGAAACGACGTTTTGAAGAGGATCCTTAGATCTTTCCAGAGTTTAAGACATTCCTGGAGAAGTCTGGTTGTAGTTCCTGACAATCTGATGCTCTGGTGTTCTCTTGTAGGACTTGTTCTTGAATTAAAAACAATCCTGGCCACTTGAAGTTTGAATTTTTCTTTTTTTTTATATATATATATACACACACACACACACACACACACACTAATGTGAATATTGTGTGTTTGCCCTTTTTTATTTTTATACGTCTCCAATAAAATGAATCTATTTGATGATTTATGAATGTTTTCTTTTTGATGTTTGTTTACGTCGTCCACTGTTCAGTTTAAACAAATTTTATACCACAGGATGTGCTGTTACAGGAAATGAAGTCACTTCAGTGACGGTAAGCGTCAGGCTGCATCACATGACTCTTGTTGATTATTTTCCTAACACAGCATGCCCCCTCCATTCATTCTCACATGAAACATGAGCATTACGCAATGGCAGCAGATTGCTGGTACGATCTTCCACTGGTTCTTTATGCGTTTCTGGACCGATTAACCTCCATTAGCATAAGGAGATAGTAAAAGTACTTTTAATAAGTCACTCTGGATAAAAGCATAATTCCTGTTCCAGTAATTACATCCAAAAAACCCCAAACGTTTAGCTGTGGAATGAATCAGAACTCAGAAACTATGCTAGACAGCCAACATTAGCTCTAGCGCTATCTTTATCTACTACACAGCTAATTTCTCAGTGCTTTTAATCGACGTACTTCCTTCTAAACGTTATGTGCTGTTGGCTCGTTTCTGAGGCAGGTTTGTAGAGCAATAAAGAGCACCAGTAGCGGTGGTGAAAGCTGACAAACAAGCAAACAAAGGACTTGAAAATTAAACATTCGCTCCTTTCCATGACGCGAACAAAAGACGGAGGTTCTGCTTAAAGCTCGCTTTAAATCTTTCTCGCTCAAAAGCCAGCTCCGTGCATCGAAAACGTCTTTTGTTTGAAATACAATGCCGAAACGAGCGGAGACGACGAATCTGTTCTCGCTGTACAGATCAGATGATTTTCACGCCAGCATCACTTCACGCTTCATCTCCACTGAGACTTATCACTTCATTCCAAGAACAGGAATAAAATAAATAAATAAAAACGTGTATAAGATTCTAGATGTGCAGTACGGACCTGAAGGATCGGATTTGTTATATAAACTCACTGGATTGAGAACTGACAGAACGTCACGTCATCAAGCTAATGTGGGTTTTGCACTTTGCCATTTGTGTGTGTGTGTTGTTTTTATATATATATATATATATATATATATATATATATATATATATATTACAGTA
>JANDJT010000103.1:21569809-21580899 GCA_024331685.1 Stegophilus panzeri
TTTTCAATGCTTGTGCTATTTTCTTATAGACACTTCCTATTTTGTGAAGCTCAACAACCTTTTGCCGCACATCACAGCTCTATTCCTCGCTCTTACACATTGTTATGAATGACTAAGGGAATTTGGTCTGTGTTCCCTCGTATTTATACCCCTGTGAAACAGGAAGTCATGGTTGAACGATTTCCTGTTCCTAGTCACCCAGGTGTACTAAAAAAAAGTAAAATATCAATGGGAATATACTTCAAATATATATTTTTCTCATATGAATTCATAGGGGTGCCAAAAAGTCTGTGAGTACTTGATTTACTAGACCAGGCACTCTCACTGCTTACATACTGTATATCTCAAAATGTCTCGCACTTTATTTATAGCAGAAACCATTTGCAGAAAGGACGAATTTCAGCCAAACGAGGACCAAACATCAGATTCTATTATACACACGCAAAGCTTTAGATCCTTATAAGCATAAGATTTTCTTTCACATACTAACAGTCGTGTACCTTATGTGCTATTACAGATCATTTTCTCTTTTGTTTTCACATAAAATGAGCAAAGTGCCAACATTCTTACAAGACCCTGCAATAAGGAAATCTGAATTAAAAAAAAGAAGTTTCAAATATGATTATTCATTATGCATACACATTTCTTTTTCCCCCCCGCTTCTATTATTTAGCTTTTAACCTGCAAAGTATAATGTTGTGTATGACAATTTTGTGATTTAAACATATTGTTACAAAGTTGTTTAAAAAAAACCAAACATTTTAAGCACTATTTTAGTGTAAAACAGATGTCGAACAAACAAACAAAATAACAGGAAGTAACTGTTGTGTACATCAATAATGACTGTACATGTTCGGGGGGAAAAATCCCAACATAATACTATATAAATTCTTTTTATATAGTTTTCCAATTGATTCAACATTTATTTCCTCTATACCTCTATAATTTTGTAGAAAGGCTATATAGAATTATTGGCACCCTTCATATAGATAAGCACAATTTAATACATTAAAAAACAAAAACACTTGCGATAAATGATCGTTTGAGTTCAAACATACAGGGACAGTCTATAGATTTGTATCATTAAAAAAATAAAAAAATAAATATATATAAATATATATATAATTCAAATGCAGAAAGTGCATTTCTGAGGATCCCTAAAACAGAATATCGATCTGATATTTTCTACTCTTCACATTTATTTTTCAATAATGAAATAATTGTGAAAGATCTTTCAAAGGTGTACACGTGAGGATGCCTTAAGATGAGGAGATAATAATCTTTACTGAAATATTTGACTCTATATGAAAAGAAGAAAATCTTCAGGCAGAATAACGTTAGGAAATTGCCGAGACCTAAACGAATACCTGTAGAATATATACAGTAAATATCAATAAACAGACGTCTCATAGCTTCATCTTTCATCCTGCTTTAGCACAGACATTAAACTGGAGGAAGTCTCGTATCCTGGCCGTCTTCCAGCTGCCTCACTCACTCACTCACTCACTCCTCCTCTGTTCTCCTGCCAGCTTAAAGCACTGTGTGAAAAATTCATAGTGCAGCATAAATTTAGCAGCACGAACCCAGGAGCCTCTGACTGACAGACTTAGCCTCGTTTTAGCTAAACACTGAGGCTTTTATTCAGGACAAACAAAAGTACAGGCACCCTCGTATCTATTACACCCACCGTCATGGCTTTTGTGCTCCCCCCCCCCCCCCCCCAAAAAAAATTAAAATAAATAAATAAATAAATAAAGCACTTGAATTCTCATTTCTAATGACTTTTGGGAACAGAATGTACTAATTAGTGTGATTGTAAGAGGGTATTTTGCAGTGACAAAAGATTGAGAATACTCAGACCGGGGAGCAGAGAGTATAAGTATAAGTATAAGTATTCACCCCCACCCCGGGTTGGTGAACAGCAATTTTTGTGCTATTCGAAGGTGAAGCTCCGCCTTCAGTCTCATGTACGTGTACACAAGTGATTTTCCAGTCCTTCCAAGATACTGCGATTTTGCGATCGCAGAAACGAACGCAAAACCAAGCAAACTCTGCAGTATATCGCAGGAGATCGCAATATTTTTTTTTCAGAACTACCGCAGATTTTCCTCAGATCCGGGCCGAGACACATCACGTGACGTCATCAGGACGCGCGTTCAGCCAACGCCGTCTCAGATTCACGTGCGTCGAACACGAGTACGGCTAAAACGTCTCGTTTACTAACAAACATCCGTGCAAAAGAGCGCGCAGAACTGTTACGTGCGATTGTTATTTTGCCAATGCAGGTCGGTTTCTGAAGAAGAAAAAAAGCACAAAATGCCGCAACAAATTCAAGCCTGTACGGACTGATTTATAGACACGTCACGTCATAAGTTTCATGTGTATTACATATGTTTACGTGTGTGTGTGTGTGTGTGTGTGTGTTTTTTGGGTTTTTTTTTTCATACATATGATTCATTTATGTTCACATGATTAGTTTACTTTCATGTTCGATCTTTACATATGATTTATTTATGTTCACATTATTCATATTTTCATTTCAACGATTTGTTTGCTTATACAATACATCTAATCTAATTTCTTTTCACGTTTCACGTGATTTTTACACGTCCCATTTATTTTCACACCGTTGGGTTTTTTTTTGTTAAATGCATTTACTGTATTAACATGTTCATTTTTCACGCTAATGCGTCGGCATGAGACGTGACATGACGTCATATGGATAATTCGAGGCAAGTCTTCTGCGCATGCGCTGCCTACTTTCTTTTTTTTTGAGTGGGGAAGAAAAAAAAGAAAAGAAGACTTTGGAAACAGGGATCAGAGTTGGATCTGGCAACCCAGGTCGGCTCAGCAGGCTGCTCTCGGTCTCAGTCCGGATCTCAATCCGGATCTCAGTCCACCTGGATGCAGTCACTTCTCTGTCTTCTGCATTAACTTTCCTTCCTTCCTTCTTTCTTTCTCTTCTTTCTCACTGGGACGCAAACAAAGCGCAAAAATGGCCGGAGCGATCATCGAGAACATGAGCACCAAGAAGTTGGTGATCGTGGGAGTTGTTCTTCTGCTCTTCCAGGCTTTTGCCTTCATGGTCGGAGGGCTGATCGGTGAGTAGTTAGGAAACTCCAGGGATTGTTTAATTTTGCGCGTAAACAGGCAACATTATCGTGTTTATTCCCACTGTTACACTGTTTATGCGTCCCAGCTTTGAGGAAGTGGATCTGAAACTCGATGGAATTGATGTTTTGGGTTTGTTTGTTTATTGATGTTGTGTGTGTGTTTTTTTTTAATGGAGCAACAACAACAAAAAAGTATTTTTCTGTTGTTTAAAAAATACATCCTGTTTATTTCTCCACGTTGTATTTTTGTCCTTTTCTGTCTACACCAAGACCAAAAGCGTGAATGTCCATGAAATACTTCCACTTGGTCTTCCTTGCACATTTTTATAATTCAGAGAAATCGGATTAAATCACAGCATGCACTGCGAGTCATCTCCTCCAGGTTCTCAACTTGATTCTCAAATATCTTCAACATGCAATGATTTTCATCTCCTAAACTTCAAAGTGTGTGTGTGTGTGTGTGTGTGTGTGTGTGTGTTCTCTGGAGGACAAAAGCTTCTACTTCTTCCCCCTCCTTCTCTCTCATGTTGCCCTCCAGGCGTTTTCACATTTCGTGTCTCACCTCTCTCTCTCTCAGATCTTCTGGATCTTCTGTCTTCGTCACGGGGATTGTTTTACACCCCCTCCTCCTTTATCCCGAGGCTGGTTCTCGGATTTAAGAACCTGGATAGAAGCACAAGTATTTCTGGAATGCCTTAATGTCTGTGCTTGCTTTCTTTTTAAGTTTGGTGTCTTTTGTAGTTAAAGTACAAGGAGGAAGTAGGCCTCAGTGTGCACCAGACAGACAGAGCTGAGAAATTAGCTTGTTTGCCTGCGATTGATTTAATGAAGCCCGGAGTCCTTTGTGCTTGCTCGGTGGCCGGTGACAGCAGGGGTAATTGGGTAGAAAGGCTCGCCGCTCCCCTTGTTATTTGGGCAACTTCAACACGGTGTGAGGTCACTCAGCCCGGAGCCTTCCATTATCTCAGATCCTTCAGGGTGGAGGTTTGGAGAGTGTTTGCTCCACAGACTTGATGCACGAACCTCACATTGGCGAGCATTTTGTTTGCCTTTGCAGGATGGAATGGGACACACTCTGTCTTTTCTAAACACAGCCCTGTTTAAGAGATATGACCAAAATATCATATCTCATATATAAAAAATAAATTAGTACTTGATAATTACATTTCATCCCAAAGAGTCAACAAATCTTTGATAGTGCAGCTGCAAGACACGGGTTTATATTCATGCGCTCGTTCTAATACACTCTACATAAACAGATTAAAAATGGTGTAATCTTTGATATGGTGGAGTTTTCTGTAAGGAGACGTTTCTTTAACTTTAACTTTAATTAAAGGAGTCTCCAGTGTCAGTGCTTTGTAACAGTCAGTGGTGAAGCTGTGAGGGTTGCGGTTTCTGTTAGCCATTAAATGCTGAACAGAAACGTACTTGTACACGACATTAATTGTAGCAACGAATGAATGAAGTATGACGTGTTGTTCTGTAATTAATAAATAAATAAATAAAATAAAAAAAGTTCTGTGGAATAAAACGCTTAGTGACATGCTTATGTAAAAAAAAAAATAATAATAATAATTGATGCGAAGTTCCAGTTCCAGTCATCTTTAGAAAACGTCTTGTCTCGTTTAAGTGAATTTCATGTAGGACTGGGTGATGTGGTGATGTGATAGAGATTCTTTTGATAAATTGTCTTTGATATGCTTTTCTGAAACAGAATTATTTGGTTAGCCTTTAAATATGGCCTGGAATAACTAAAAGAACCACTGTTTTTATCTTGGAAGTAGACAAATGCTGCCCAAAATATGCTTTTTACCCGAGCAAATTGTTGCTAAATGTAAGATGGGGTTGTGCCGATACTTCAGAGTGTCCTCGTTGACATGCATGTCAAATATCACAATCTATTGTTTAATCAGTTATCACTTCCCACCAATCGCTTTATGAGAAGCGTGCTGCTGTCTTAGGATTTAACTCCATACCAAAATAAAAGGAAACGTCCGTGTCCCGGTTTGGGATTCGTTGAATATTCTGGAAAATTTCCTCTGAGTCAGTTTGGCTATTATCTTCCGCTTCCTGCGGTATTATAGACCTCAGGTATTCGTCTGCGATCCAGGGAGAGTTCCAACTGCTTCTTCACGCTCTTACGAATGCCTCAGGAAAAGGACAGCCTGATTTAGCATGCTAATCACCACATGCCTGTTTTGGGATCAGTGGTGCTTATTTATAATCTCTGTTTTCCCACTGCACATCTGAAAACGCATGGGAACTGGTCCACATGGGAGTTAGTGGAACTTGGGGCTCTAAAAGCAATGTCATGGATCCGATGTTTAACACCACCATTGTTGAAGTGAACTCTCCTACTCTTGCTCCCATTGTCAATCTGTGACACTAAACAATTGTAGGCGCAGGCTTCGGGAGTAACGGAGTAAATGTAATGGCGTTACCTAATTGGGATACAAAAAACTGCTAACTGTACATAGATTTTTGTTGTTTTTTTTGACGTAACTATAACGGATTAATCAGATTACAGGTACATTTTGTAAACAATGGGAATACTATCAGGATTACAATATTTTTTCACTTAAAATTAGGGTATTGCGACCAATTTGGTGATTTGATTCAATTCTTACTTATATGGTGTCAATTCGATTTCGATTAGTTGTCAATATTTCATTTAAAATGTTCGTTTTGCAGACATGTAATCCATTTTTAATATAAATGCTGGTAACTGAAACCCTCCTACTTGGCTATATTACTGAAATAGACATTTCCTTTAACAATAGGGTCCATACGATTATGTTTAATTACTTTTACTTTGATTAACAAACCTTGTAACAAGAAATCATAAATATGTGCATTAAATGCATACAGGGTAAGCACAAACTACACACTAATGCAGAAAAAAATAAATAAATAAAATAAAAACATTGTAACAGTGCAATTCATTAACAACTTAAAACATGTTTAAGAAATAAAACCGTTTTTCAAAATTCAATACATGAAAGATGGCGACATCTTCAGGACGAGAGGCGAACTACAGATAATATTCACATACTCTCAAGTAAAGCACGTGCTCTAAGAAAAAATAATATATAATAATCAGATTACATTACTTTCATATTGTGATACTTGGAATAGTGGAATTACTGATGACATTTTTTATGAAGTAATTTGTAACTGTAACGGAATACATTTTTAAAGTGACCCTCCAAACCCTGCGTAGGCGTCTATGACCTCATGTATGAGGAAGAAGGTAGATAGCACTTTCCTCAGACTGTGTTATTCTGCCCATGAGCAGCGGTTTGAAATGATTTAGATTTCTGGCTTCACGTGTCTCAGAGGAAGCACATGTGAACCTTCTCCCTCCCTGGCTGGTCGCTGCTGTATGATGGAGGAGAACTGGCTGGTGGGTGGGAAATGGCAGGTGAACAAATTGGGGATTAAGTGGGGAAATGAGCCATTCCTAAACAGTTCTTTCTCATGAGTTTGCTTTATGGTCGCTTTATGACTCCTTATCAATGTAGAATGTTTTTAGCTTTACTAAGTGTCTTTTCTCTAAACCTGCATCCGTCTATTTCCGTCTCCAGCCCCCAGTCCCACCACCGCCGTCCACTACCTCGCCACCAAGTGTGTGGACAACCAGAAGGGATATCATCAGGGTCGGAAGTGGTTCATGCCCTGGGGTCCGAACCAGTGCGACAAGATTCGAGACTTTGACGAGGCCATGGCCAAGATGATTGAAGCCAACAACATCGTCTTCTCCGTTCACATCCCTCTGCCCAATAAAGAGATGAGTCCCTGGTTCCAGTTCATGCTGGTCATCCTGCAGTTCGACATTGCCTTCAAAATGTACAACCAGATCGGTGAGTCAGCCGAGTTTAATCGGGGGGGGCTGTAGTGACATTCCTAGTGCATGTGCAAGTCTGGTTCCAAGATGGCTGACTTCGTAATCCTCCGTTGTTCAGGTACATGGTGAAGTCTTGCGTATATTTCTCGATTATAGTATGGCTACGGTTAGTACACTTACTTAAAAAGTACATCTTTTCAGAAAGGCGCCAAGCATTTTAAAAAAAAAAATTTCTGACCATTCAGATTGTAGTTCAAGCTGAGATCCATATTTTAACGTCCCTGCTGGGGAAAAAACAAACAAACAGTATAAATGGTTTCCACTACAAGTACCATTACAAACCATCAGCGAACCATTAAAACTATTACCATTATTAGTCTTTAATGGTATCCACTAGACATAACAAGCCACCAATAGAAGGGAAGAAATTACCAGTAGAGACCCCCAGGGACCATTATAGTTTCCATTAAAACCAATACAATTCCCATTATAACCATTAAAACCATTACAAATTCTGTGAGGGTTTCTATTTTATTTTTCAGCAGGGGTTGCAGTGAAGATAATAAGTTTGTTACTTTTAGGACGTTCTTTGGTATCCGACGCGATGCAGTGCACCGCCAAAGCTCAAGAGAAATTCTGCCTCATGTTCTCCTTTTGTTAGACGAAAATGTTAAAAGAAATTGAATGTTTATTAATATTAGGATTTGAACAACACTTGCGTAGTTCCCACTGAGTCTTAAACCACTTCCAAAAGTAAAACTGGATGTGGAAAAGTTTACACAAATGATTTTAGGTGTGACAGATTTCCTTTAGCTACATTATCCTTGTAGCTCCAGTGCAAAACTCAAAAACAAAACAAAAAAATGTCTTTGGTGATGGAGTATATTTGGCTTAAAGACATATTTAAATATATCTTATATTTGGTGTGTACATTTTTAGTTTCCCCACCAAACTGTTTCTTAGAACTTTACGATCAGCTTGTTGCAAATGTAAATCATATTGTGTACAACGAAGTGTTCAGGATCTTCTGAGTGTTCCTGTGAAGAATAAATTGCTAAAAGCTTGTCCCACCATTTCCATTTTCCTGAAGCGGATTGAGTTTCTCACACAATGAGATATGAGCGGCTTAACAATGATGGATGAACCTCTGTGACTGGGTGTGCTGGTGGCTTAGGACTCCCTGCTAGGACTTTACACACATATATACGCACACACACACACACACACACACACACACTTGTACAAACAATGCCAAATACTGTGGTTCCTCCATCTGGTTAACTTACTGTTTCAGTCCTTTCTTCATCTTTGTCTCATATTAAATGCTGAAAGGACATTTATTTTTTGTTTGTTTTTTCTTGGGTGAAATTGTGTTCCAATTCATTGAGTTTCAGGAATTCAGGGTTACGCAAAATTCACAGCGATCTGGCCGTGTTTCATTTCACTGATTGTGATGCTGTAGCCGTGTGTGCTGTGAGCTCTCCAGGCCGTGTGAGGGTGAAAGGACGGATTAAAGGGATAATACAGCAGATTAATGAAGAGTTATTGTTGGACTGAAGCACTCTGGGGAAAGGAGTAGTGCTTTTCTCCCTCCTTTATAACTTTAGCAGCCTGTGGAGGAAACAGAATTGTGTTCGAAATGTCATTATTGTGTATTTTACTATATTCCTCGACTATTGGACTTGGCGCAATGTGAAAATAGCTAAAAATGTGTGTGAGGGATAGTGTTATCTTAATGTTAGCTAGCTTGCAAAACTTGGCTAGCTAGAAAGGGAACATGGCAGATTAGCTTGGCTAAATTTACTAAACACTGAGTGATGTGCTACTTCTGATCTTAAAACACACAAAGAAAAATCAGAACTCAAATAGCTGTATTGCTATGAGGCTAATGTAGCTAAACAGACATGAAAACATATAGCCAGATTTTGTGTAAACTACATGTTTAAATCGTCACACATTGTTTTCCCCAGAGACACCGTTTTGTATTTTGTGCTTCAAGATGGTGCTACAGCTGTTTTTATGTCCTTTTGTGGATTTTTTTTTTTTTTTTTTAGATAACTGTTTGTCAGAAACCACATCAAGTCTCTCTGAGACACTGAAAAACTCCACAGAGCTTTCTGAGGTGACATGACCATGTGATATAGAAGTGTAGTTAGCATGATGCTAAACTGAAGGCTGTATGCTTTTCTTGCTAGTTAGCTACACTATGGATTAGCTTGGTGGAGGTTAAACCTTGCCTGGTTATATTTTGTGAACAAGATGAATAATGATTTCATTTATTTAGTAAATTTCTCTTTTTGGTAGGCCACATTTGCAGCTCGCTACCCTGCTGAAAAGATTTAGCATACACCATTAGAGATTCCTACTGGTTTAAAAACCCACTAGGAATGGCTTCTAGTGGTTCCTGATTTCATATGGAAAGTTCTGGAAATCATTAAGCCAGTTTGCATGTCATCCCCCATATAGCAGCATGGTTCTGAATGTGTGCTATATATTTCTGATCCTTAGACATTTCCACACACGGTACGTCTCTTTTTACATTATTTTCATGTTTCTCATAATGAAAGGTGTATAGTGTGTCTTGGTCTTTCAGGAAAGAACTGTGTACTAGCGAGAGATCAGATTTTAGGTATGTGATGTTTTAAGTGTGTGATTTGAGTAGATTACAGATCCTCGTAGACGAGTCTGTGTGCAAGTTTATTCCTCGCGCTGTGACGCTGTATCTTCCTGGAAGTTCCTCCTCTCCAGATGTTGATGTTTACTACGGTGTCGGTGTGAAGACGTTTGATCATTTGCCAGCTCGGTTCCTCTGCGATTGTGTGTGTCTGAAAGCGAGCTCAATGAGGAAAAGACCTCGTTCCTCGTCAGGTCGCATGCCGGGGTTAATTCGGATCTGCTGCTGATTTGGAAGTCATTTTAAATGTATTTTAAAAAGTCACATATTACTATTTCTCAGTTTATAGTTAAGCATTAAATGATGTGAAACAACCGCAAAAGAAGTTACAAGCTCTGAATATTTGTAAGGCATTTCTAAGGCATATAGCTGTGGTATATATTTAATTATGCATCGATTTGGGTTTATCTCGGTGTACAATGTGGGGGAAAAAAAATAAATTTTAGTTCATTTGAGATGCTAAACTGATGAGGTTCAATAAATCTATTTTGTTCTTAGATTAGCTGAATGATTGTTGTAAATAATCATGATTTTGTGATTATTGTGTAAGCCGTTATCATAGTTGTGTGGTTTTTGTTTGTTTTGTTTTTTTTTTATCATATTTTTTAAAAAATTCTTTATTTATGACTGGATTTAAAAAAAAATTTTAATGATATGAATGAATGAAGGAATATTATTACTCTGAATAACTCCTACATATTTAAAGGTTTTGCTTGTCTGTGCAAGGTGTAACAGAACAGGTGGTGTATGGAAAAAGAGAAAATGTAATAAAGGTTATGAAGACAGATGTACACTGATCAGCTATAACATTAACACCACTGCCCGGTGACGTGAATAACATTTTGATTATCTTGTTATAATGGCACCTGTCAGGGCGTAGGATTTTAAAATGGGCGAGTATAAGGATCTGAGCGACTTTGACCAGGGCAAAATTGGCTAGATGATGGGGTCTTGTGGGTCCAAAACGTCAGGTCTTGTGCGGTGTTCGCATTATTCAGTGGTTAGTACCTACCAAAAGTCATCCCAGGAAGGAGAACCAGTGAACCGACGACAGGGTCGAGGGCGCCCAAGGCTCACTGATGCGTGAGGGGAGTGAAGACTAGCCCGTCTGGTCCGATCCCACAGAAGTGCTTCTGTAGCACAAATTGCTGAAAAAGTTCATGCTGGCTCTGATAGAAAGGAATCAGAACACACAATGCATCACAGCTTGCTGTGCATGGAGCTGTGTAGCTGCAGAGCGGTCAGCGTTCCCATGCTGACCTCCTGTCCACCACAGAAAGCTCCTGCACCGGGCACGTGAACATCAGAACTGGACCATGGAGCAATGGAAGAAGGCGTCCTGGTCTGAATCACGTTTTCTTTTACATCATGTGGACGGTCCTGTGTGTGTGCAGCGCTTACCTGGTGAAGAGATGGCACCAGGATGCATTATGGGAAGAACGTGAGCTGGCGGATACAG
>JANDJT010000103.1:21594371-21621521 GCA_024331685.1 Stegophilus panzeri
AGTAGAACCTTCCCCTTTTCATACATTCATACATCTGCCCCCCCGCCCATATATATATATATATATATATATATATATATATATACACACATACATATACACAAACATACATATATACACACATAACTTTCTAAAACACTTGCTTTTTACATGGTAGGTGATGCTAGCTGTCATGTTTAGCACTGGTATGGAGAGTGGAAGCTAGCACTAGCTTTCTAGTCACTTACTTAGCTAGCTAGGTACATACACAGACTACAGATCCAGAGGTGTGGTACTGTACATGTTTAACTTTCTTCACTAGCTAATAAACGCTATGCAATATATCAGCAAAGAGTGTCAAAGTATATTATGCGGTGTCTGAATATTAGTTAAACAAACATTAGCTCAAACGACACCACTGTAGGTAATAAGGTGTAATTACTGTGGATTATGAAGATCAAAGCCAACACTGGCTAATATTTGTGCATTAAAATGAAACTCTGATGAATGACGTGCAGCAGAGACGTTTATAGAAGAGGCCAAAGAGCTAGCGTTTAAATTTACGTATAGCTAGACTAGCTACGTCGCTTTGTTGTAATGCTAAACGTTATTTAATAAGCAATACTGCACTCCGTGTCATCCTTGTGTAAGAAAATAATCAACGAGAGGGTGGTGTGATGAAGCGACGTTAAAAGTTCCTATAACAGAATGCGTTTTATTTCACGAAGTCATACTTTCCCTCCGTTTAGCACTACATTTAACGTCTACGTTACTGAGAAAACGCAAAGCGTGAGCTCCTCGGTCCTGAACTTTCCCCCGGACTCTGAAAACCTAAAAGTTAAAGCTTTACTTTTGACTGTTACAAAAGCACTGACACTGGAGACTCCTTTCATAAGATGTCAAATAAAAACACCTCCTCAAAGAAAACTGCACGTTTGTAAGCATTGAGAACATCTGGTGTAAATAATATAGCAGTTGCACAGACTTTGAGCTCAGTTTTATCCAAGAGTGTGTAACTAAAATACTAAAGAGCTCACAGAGAGATTAGAAAGCTGAACCTGGACTGCAGGGTGAAAGGGGGTGAAAGCATTATTAGCTGTGTCGTCTCTCCAAAACTCTTTTTGGCAGTGCGTGCGCACACACACACACGCACACACACTCTCTCTCTCTCTCTCTCTCTGAATGTCAGCTTAGCACACAAACATTCTTCGCCATCACAGCGGCCATCACCCCGGCTACTAATCTCTTTCAACAGCTGTGTTATTGCTGGAGCTGTGCCAGGCGAGGGGGGTGGGGGGGTAGAGGGGGGCATAACACAACACAATGACACCGCTTTATTACACCACTGACGTGGGTCAGTGTCATATGATCAGTTCAAAATAGGAGTTTATATTTTCCAAAAACGTCTATCAAGAATCAGTTGTGCATTTCCATTAAATATTGCTCTACTGAAGAATCTAAACAGGAGTAAAATGATATCGTCAAACAAGCAGCAGCCAAAAACACACAGTCATGAACAGACTGGAAAGCACACATCGCTTCCACTCTATACCAAATCAGCCTTAAGATTAAAACCACCTGCATAATATTGTGTAGGTCCCCCTCTCCTTGTGCCTCCAAAACAGCTCCGACCCTCGAGGCACTGACTCCACAAGTCCTCTGAAGGTGTGCTGTGGTATCCGGCACCAAACGTTAGCAGCAGATCCTTTACGTCCTATAAGATGGGAGGTGGGGCCTCCATGGATCGGACTTGTTTGTCCAGCACATCGCACAGACGTTCGATCGGATTGCGATCTGAGGAATTTGGAAGCCGAGTCAAGACTCTGAACTTTTTCTCACGTTTCTCAGACAGTTCCTGAACAATGTTTGCGGTGTGTCAGGGCGCATTATCCTGCTGAAAGAGGTCACTGATATTAGAGAACACCGTTGGCATGAAGGGGTGTACTTGGTCTGGAACAGTGTTTAGGTAGGTGGTACGTGTCAAAGTAACATCCACATGAACACCAGGACCCAAGGTTTCCCAGCAGAACATTGCCCAGAGCACCACGCTGTATCCGCCAGCTCACGTTCTTCCCATAATGCATCCTGGTGCCATCTCTTCACCAGGTAAGCGCTGCACACACACCCGACCGTCCACAAGATGTAAAAGAAAATGTGATTCATCAGACCAGGACGCCTTCTTCCATTGCTCCATGGTCCAGTTCTGATGTTCATGTGCCTGGTGTAGGAGCTTTCTGTGGTGGACAGGAGGTCAGCATGGGAACGCTGACCGCTCTGCAGCTACGCAGCTCCATGCACAGAAAGCTGTGATGCATTGTGTGTTCTGACTCCTTTCTATCAGAGCCAGCATGAACTTTTTCAACAATTTGTGCTACAGAAGCACTTCTGTGGGATCGGACCAGACGGGCTAGCTTTCACTCACCACATGCATCAGTGAGCCTTGGGTGCCCTTGACCCTGTCGTCAGTTCACTGGTTCTCCTTCCTTTGAGCACTTTTGGTAGGTACTAACCACTGCATACTGGAAACACCTCACAAGACCTGCCATTTTGGAGACTCTATGACCCAGTCGTCTAACTGTCACAATTTGGCCCTTGTCAAAGTCGCTCAGATCCTTATACTTGCCCATTTTTCCTGCTTCCAACACGTCAACTTCGAGATCTGACTATTCACTTCCTGCCTTATATATCCCACAACTCGACAGGTGATAATCAGTGTTATTCACTTCACCTTTCACTGGCTTTAATGTTATGGCTGATCGGTGTAAGAGGAATAAAACATGTGATGTGCTGTTTATAGGAAAATAAACAATTACTTTGTGTTAGTTGTCAGTGATTATTTTCCTATACCTGCATGGCACAAAGTGTTTAATTACTTACTTATTAGTGTAACAAATATTAAAGAAAAATAATTTTAAAAAATAGAAATGACTTCAAACCCACAAGACTTTATATCATAATATAAACATGTTTACAGAGGTGTATAGCAGTGTCCGGTTAGAACACTTTTCTTAAACCATGGTGAGATTTCATTATAATTATTATAATTATATCAGGTTACACTTGATTAAAAAGCTTGATACCCCTGCTCCATTGGCATAATGATGCTTTCACAGACGGAAAACGGAACATCCTGTACTTCCTTAATGGTAAATGGCTTCTCTATAATCAGATCGTCACAAGAGATAAGACCATCCTGGTCATCCAAGCTCTGATATCCAAGAACCACAGCTATATCGTTCTTGGGGGGCATGATGTGAAATAGTTCGGAGATTCCTGAGTCTGTACAACTACTCCACATGCTGTATTCAAAATCCGTCTGTATCGTTGGGTCCAGGTTCTTAGACGACACCAGGAAGTTCTCGCTCAGATAAATGTTTGCAACTGGCTGTTTAGAAAAGGACAAGCTGCTGGAGTTTGATAGCGAATATGACCTATTGCTGATTCCCGAGCTGAATTCATTCAATTGGTTGAGGTTTGTAGATTGGTTTTCCTTATCAAGCCCCCACCGAACATCTTCAGAGCTGTTCTGGTCCACGCTCTGGTAGTCTGTTTTGGAGCAGATCAGTGGTGCCAAATCGACGTCTTTTCCCAGACTGACGCTATATTGACTGTCTTTACACTGGACTTGAGAAGATTCCACACTGTTGACAGGAGAACATTCAGATTTATTTTTTAGAAACGTAACATGCTTTGGATTTTGCACAATGTAAATGTATAAAAGTTGAAAGCGTCACCATGTCTTCTTGTGGTTTGCTGTTGGATCAAGACTGACAGATGAGAACTCGTTTTGAAATGACAGTAACTGTGGGACCTGATCGAGAAAAATATAAAGCATGAAGGAACGAAATCAGACATCTTGTACTTTTGTAGGATAAAAAGACAAGAATTAAAGCATTTCCAGAGTTTTTTAATAGGTTACTATTGCCTAGTTTACAATTCTATAAATATGAAACACCTGCAGCTACAGTTTATATTCAGCTGCAATAGAAAAATATAGGTACCAACAAATCTGATGTTCAGGGTTGTAGCTGAATAATATTGTTAATTTAACAATTAAGCTCATTAGAATTTATTTCGATAAACAGGCAGCTCGGTTACTAAGTCAAATTAATATTAAAAAAAAAAAAAATCATCCATTTAATTTTATGATGTTCAAAAAAAAATAAAAATCTGCTGTCCAAGCAGGATAAATTCTTTGAGAATAAATTTTAATGCGTCTCTTTGTATGGTAGATTTACGTCTTTATGTTAAAAACAAATATTAAATGAAACGATTTGTGGAAATGTATTATTAGAAATGCTCCATATTGGAGTAGCTGATGGAAACGGCGTTGCCTACCTGTTTTACAAAATTTGTAGAAAATTTCGGAGTAGGAATCTTGTCCCACCATGGTTTTAGGACTCTGTAATAAAGAGGTGCAAAAAAAATAAATAAATACTAATGAGTTTCTGACGTTAAGGCTTGTGTATAAGAAGTAGTTAAAAAATCCATGACAAAATTGTTGATGAGATCTGTGACAGGGGATTTGGAGCCCTCTCTGGTAGAAATGTGATATTGCAACCACCGCATGGGGGAGCATACGTACAGTAAGTACATTTACATTTACATTTACATTTATTCATTTAGCAGACGCTTTTATCCAAAGCGACTTACAAATGAGGAACATAATAGCACTTTATTAATCCCAGGTGGGAAATTCCAGTAAATATTTTAATGGTGTGTTTCCTCCACATACCCAAAAATAAAAAATAAAAGGCGACCAAAATAGGAGAAAAAATAGGAGAACTTTGTGGTTCTAGTCCATTTTTGACCAAGGTGTAAAAAAAAAGAGACTGGCAACTAATTCACAGTAATACAGGTCATTTTGTAAATGCTTGTCACTTCCTTCAACTTGGTAGAAGTGCTTGGATTAACATTGTTCCTTGACTGATCAAAAGTCTTATTGAAGACTTGTTGATGAAATATCTGTGAAAATTTGTTGATTAAAAAATGATTAAATGAAAATTATTACAAGGACTCTATTCATTTGGAAATGAATGAATGTATTTAATTTTATTAACATTTAAAAATTGTGTATGTTGAGACAAATATTTGCAAAGTAAAGAGCACAGTGTTAATACAGTATTATTTGTTTTTTGGGGGTGTTTTTGTCTGTATATTTTACAGATTGTGATGCACGATCTATGCTCAGCCAATTAGCAATAAAACACTGCTGACAACCTCGCCTTGTTGATGTTGACCTTGGGCAGGTACTAAAAAACATTTACACTGTTTAACACTGGTACCTTTATTTCTGGACAGGTGCCTGATAGAACAAAAAAAACAGTTCTGTTTTTCAAGTGCCAAAAGTTTCAGTAGTTTCTCTAGTGATAAAGTAATAATGCTGTCACTAATGCAAGTCCTCTTATGCACTCTGATAAATATGACTGATGCGACTGCCGAGCCTGTATGCATTCAAGTAATGCGAGATTGCAGCAATAAATCCACCATGACTCATGGCTCTGAAATGCGTGCGTGAAATCCGACCTGACAAGATACTGTATGCTGATTATATCCAAATTCTTCTGAAGGAGGAAAAAAAACAAAAACACACACACACAGTACACGATGTAAGAGGTCTTACCTGTTGAACCAGAAGTAGATTGAAAATACACAAATGATCAGAATGAGACATAAGATGGGGATTATTATCTTGAGAATGTTTTGTAACGATAGTGCTGGGAAGACACACAGACACGAACTCTTGTTAAACATGCAAACAAACAATACATTTCAAGAAACGGTTTCACACACACCTACGTAATAAAACTTACGTGTTTTGAACACATGTGCTTCACTGTAGTCACTGAATGTTTTACTAAGGGGGTAGTTCGATTTCACTCTCGCTCTCAAAGTATATCTGGAATTTGGTTGAAGGTTCCTGCCCACAATCTCATACGTAGTCTGACCAACTACCAAAATCTGTGTCACCTGTATGAAAAGTGAAAATTATTGTCATAGTTTTATACCGAATAAGATAAGATAAGTTAATGAGTTATGTTTTTGACATTTTTATTTTTTTTTAAAAGTAAGTGACTCACGAAATCATTGCTTCCAACAATGCCATACGTGAGCTCTACAATCAGCGAGTCAGAGAAAGGTTTCTTCTTGTAGGTGGTGTTCAAGCTAATGAGAACGTCTCCGTTTATCTTCTGAATGACTGACGTGATGATCGGTCTTCTAGGCTTGACTGCATAGAAGAAATAAAATGGATGTGTGGGATATGAGCTATACATATCAGGATATGTTTAGTTGAGGATATTCCTATATAAACGAAAGGTTGGACAGATTAGTTGATTAATATATACACTTTAACGTTCAGATCTACGTGTTACACGTCACTATCTAAACTTGTTGAACTAGCCTAGAGTCTGATCAGAGGCACATGCAAGCGCAGACTTGTACTTGGAAGGCGGGCCATTGTGCTATAAAGATGGCTCTATTGACATGCACGAGCTTCCATGCTGCGCATGCTCAGTTCCAGAATAAACTATTTCAACCTAAAAAGCATTGATGCTGGAAATGTATTTCGCAGCCTACATATGGATGTCAAGTGAAGTGCTGTTTGATGCAGTGCACTAATAAATTAGCATAAATATACTGACGTCACGCAGCCCTCAGTACAAACCATAATTCACTTACTGCTTTCTTCAGTAGTGATCGTTTTTGTGTGCCAAATCTCGTCTCCTTTCGACACGTTTACTGTGAATATCTCCATAATGACAAACCCTGCCACTTGGATTCTGCATTCACATGCACCGGGTCGGATTTCATCAAAATGGCAGGTATACGACCTGCAACATCAGAAAGAACAATATAAAGCAAATCCCACTGATAAACTGTATTTTTTTAAAAAATGTCATGTGAACTAACCTGTTTTTAGTGAAGATTATTGAAGCATTGAGTTTGTTTTTGGAACAACTGTCGGGATCAGCCATGGTCAAACTGCACTTTAGCTCGGTGTCATAATCGTTAAAGCATTGCAGAAGCTCTGAAAAGTTCAGTTTCAAGGTGTCAGAAATATATGAGAGTTCATTTGAAAGTCTCATTGATAGAACAATAATTCAATTAAGTGCCAAAATTATGTTGAATGATTTATTCATTACTTTTTCTTTGTTTTTGTTTATATTTTCTGGTCATTGACCTCTTGTTCTAATATTTGTTCATCCGGATGTGTGTCGTTTATCGTTTCACTGTTTGGATGCCAGAATTTTACCACCAAAAACCTAGCGTGTGTCAGTGGAAGAGATGTGCGCCAAGCGACAGGAAGTAAACAGCGTGGCAAATGTCCACTCTTACTTAGTTTATTTATATATATATATATTTATTTATTTATTTACAGAAGCAAAAATTTTCCCCTTTCCCCTTCAGTGAATCGGCTTTTCTGTCAAGTGAATTTTATTCTTGTTTGGTGTGCTTTGTATCTCGGTAGCAACAGGTAAAAATAAAAAAAAAGTTAATCCTAATACAAACCATAAATATTGGCACCCCTGAAAATGACCTAACCGAACAGACTGTATTTGTCGATGCGGTGTGTCACTCTGCTGTCTGTGAAGAGAACTGTCCTTGCTTCGAAAAATTTGATTGAGAAGTCTTCGGTTCGCCCCCAAATCCGTCCCTTATATCAAAACTACATCAAGTGTCTTTTAAGGAAAAAGGAACAAAGGGGGGGTGGAACAATCGAACGAAATCCACTGTATGGCAAAATCTTACAAATCGCAGTTTTTCCTAAGTTATCTTTTGATCCTTACATAGGGCACCTTTAACATGCGGAATGACCGAAACAAATTTAGTTATGTATTAGTTATTTAGACAAGACAACAAAGAGAATGACACGACACGATGTGAAAAAAATTTATAACCTAAAAGGATGGACAAATCGGAATCAGCAAAGTATTGGAGAAAGCATTTAACATATTTCAAGGATTCAAAAGGTTTTAATTGTCACATATTTTGGCACGAATAGAAGCCTGTTTGAATCATATACGTTTTTAAACATGATGGAATTTTAACGTGAAGACGATTTCCCAAATATTATATGACTCTTGTTTGCCTGCTGAATAGAAACTGTAATAGTAGTAATAGTAATAGTATTACTAGTATAATAGTAAAATTAGCAGCGAATTTACCAGAGGATTCGGTGAAGCCAACACTGGAGAGGAGTAGAGTTACTTGCAGGATTATAATTAAGGCACCCATTGTTTATTCTGAAATAAATTAAGCACAAAAAATACATTTGAGGGTTTAATAATGTCGTACATAACATAGCTTGATTATAGAGAACAGAGGTTGTTACCATTACCATCTCCATAAGCTTCATTTAAACTCACCTGTGCAGGTTGCACTGGGCATCAGGTCAAACAGGTATCAGAGTCATCCTAAAATTCACTGCTGTCTATAAATCGCAGTTGAACCCAGTTTATATCTGAGTGTTTAAGGATTTACAAGCATTATGAACAGCAACTCATCTCTCAGCCTTCCCCGTCTCGAGTGCTGTCTTATGACAGGATTGCTTTCAGTTGTTGTCAGAACGAGTTGAAGCAGTTCTATGGAAATTTAGAGGCACAGTTTCCGCCTTGCTCTTCACGCACACCCAACAGGAAAACAGAGAAGAAAAAAAGGTTGGGACTGATGTTATCTAGAATGGAATGAAAGGAAAGGACTTTATCTGTGTCCAACACCACGTGGGCTGCCTCGTGATATGTACTGTATATGCATGTTATTGTTTTACAGATCAAATACATAGAACATAAAATCATCTTATAGGTGTGTGGTACATGATTGTGTAAAACATATCAATGAAATTAAGCTTTATTTGAGACTACTAATAAAAAAAGTGTGTATATACAGTATGTGCATGTTGTGCTTATATACGGAAAGCAGCGAGCGATGATGATGATGGTGATGATGATGATGGTGATGATGATGATGGTGTTGATGATGATGGTGATGATGGTGTTGATGATGGTGATGACGATGATGGTGTTGATGATGATGATGATGATGGTGATGATGATGGTGATGATGGTGGTGATGGAGATGATGATGATGATAGTGGTGATGATAATGATGGGGATGATGGTGGTGATGATGGTGGTGATGATGATAGTGATGGTGATGATGGTGGTGATGATGGTGGTGATGATGGTGATGATGATGATGGTGGTGATGATGGTGGTGGTGATGATGATAGTGATGGTGATGATGGTGGTGATGGTGATGATGGTGGTGATGATGATGATGGTGATGGTGGTGATGATGATGATGATGATGATGGTGATGGTGGTGATGATGATGATGATGATGATGGTGGTGATGATGGTGATGATGATGATGATGGTGATGGTGGTGATGATGTTGATGGTGATGATGGTGGTGATGATGTTGATGGTGATGATGGTGGTGATGATGGTGGTGATGATAGTGATGGTGATGATGGTGGTGATGATGGTGATGATGATGATGATGATGATGATGATGATGATGGTGGTGGTGGTGGTGATGATGGTGGTGATGTTTGTTGATGGTGATGTTTATTTTCATGTGTGAAAATAAATGAATCATGTGCAATATTAACATAAGAAGTGAAATGAGTTGTGAAAAAAAAATCTCTTGAAAAATCAAATCAATTGAAAATAAATCAAGTGAACATAAATGAATCATGTGGGGGGGGAAGCGTGTGGAAAACACTGTACCTTCCAATAATATTGGCACCCTTTGTAAATATGAGCAAAGAAGGCTGTGAAAAATTGTCTTAATTGTTAACCTTGAACTTCCTGTTCCTAGTCACCCAGGTGTACTAAAAAATGTAAAATATCAATGGGAATATACTTCAAATATATTTTTCTCATTTGAATTCATAAGGGTGCCAATAATTGTGGCACACATAAATTTCCAGCGTGGATCTCGAAATGTGAAGGATCTGGAAAGATTCTTTATGGAGGAACGGTCTCAGATCCCTTTCCATGTATTCTCCAACCTCATCAGGCATTATAGGAGAAGACTCAGAGCTGTTATCTTAGCAAAACGAGCTAGCACAAAGTATTGACTAAAAGGGTACCAATAATTGTTGCACACCTATATTTAACATAGATTTTTTTTTGGATAAACCTGTGTTTTATTTGCAATTGTTTGATATCTATGAGAGCAGAGTATTTTTGTGAATTTTTTAAACAAAATTTCAAAAGGTTAAACCATAAAGACAAATTTGCAAAGCCTTCTTTGCTCATATTTACCAAGGGTGCCAATATTACTGGAGGGTGCTGTATAAACACATGCACTAGTTGTGATAAATGTGAGAAACATACCATAAATTTAAAAGTGTATTACGTGATTATTTGCATGTGCAGTTCATGTGACTTTTCTGTGAGCAGAGAGAGAAACACACTCACACTCACGTTAGAGAAAATCAAAAATAATTGTACGAAAATCAAATCTGATGAAAGTGCAAGTCCAGTAGTTGGGACTTTAGAGTGGTGTGCATAAGTATTCACCCCCTTTGAACTGTTCCACATTTTGTAATGTTACAATTTGGAATTGAAATGGACTTGATTGGGATTATATATATAGTATATCTCATGAATCGACACAAAATAGACCATAATATTAAAGTGGAGAAAAATAGTCAGTGTAGTTGATATTGTTACATTTTTTTTTTTTTTTTTACAAATAAAAATGATTGTAACATCATAAATTTCCCCCTGATTTCTGTGAACCTTCGAAACATCAACATAATTTACTGATGTCACATAATTAGTTAAATGGAGTGAACAATTAAATGTGCAATTAAAATGTCGTGTGATCTTAATATACGAATACATATATTATATATAGGTTCCTGGAAGAACCTAAGAGAACATACCTAAAAAAAAAACAGCACCGTTCAGGATAAAGTTCTTGAAAAGTATCAATCAAGATTTGGTTATGAAAAAAATATCCAAAACATCCTGCAGAGTGAAATGAAATTTTTTATTTAAAAAAATATGGCACAAGTGGAAGTGGGGATTAGTCAGAGAAGCAACCCAGAAGTCAAGAGTAACTGCAAATGAGCTAGAAACTACAAAGTGTGAAAAACTTCAATGGGGGTAAAAACTTATGCAGGCCACTGTAAATGTAAAACGACAATAAAACGGACGTAAAGTCTCTTATTCATATTGTGCCTGTACAGTAAAATACAACCTCGTTAATAATTCATAATCACAGCCTGATTATGTTTAAATAAAAACACCACCATTGTTGCCGTTCCAAAGAAATCTAAAATCACCTAATTTAAAGAACTACTAACGAGCTGCACGCGTGTCAGTTATCAAGTGCTTTTAAAAGGGCTTGTAATGGTACACATGAAAAACCCTGACAGCACTTCAAACAAACTATATCACTTGTGCTGTAATTCAGCTGAAATTAGTCAGGATTTTATATTTATTGATAAACTGAACATTTAAAAACATCATTTGTTTAATTCTCGTCCCTATGCATCATCCATGCGCGTGTACATGAAGCCAAAGTCCACAGTGACTGGAGTTCATCCATGTTAGTTCGGTCTCTACGAAGAAAGTATATTTTACTGAAATATTTTACTGCTGTAAAGTCTTACGGTACAGTACTAAACGTTTATAATGATTGAAACTAAAATGAACAATAACACTGTCAGTTTCATTGAAGTCGACATGCAAAATTATCCAGAAAATGCACTTGCTATGTAAGTAGGCTATAATAAGCGATACTAGAAAAACAATACTGATGAAGCTGAAACTCCATCATCGAAGAATACATATAATTATAATATTTTTAAAAAATAATAAATGTGAAAAAAGGTTACGTGTACATTCCTGTTTTTCAATCCTGTACCTTTTCCCTACATGTTTACTTGTTAGATCAGTTTTAGCGCACGTAAATCAGGTCATTAAATAATTCATCAAGAAAAGTCTGATGCAAGTTGCAAGTTGCACTGGGTGATACCTGGGAATTTAAAAATGAAACATCTTGTACATGGGTCTGATGATAAACTCTGAGCTGTTGGTCTGAACTCTGATCTGAGTTCCCATTCAGCACGTATTTAAACCGGGATGAGTCACCATTCACGGAATAACTGCACAAGTATAGACTTGTATAAGGGTTGCATGAAAAAGAAATGACTACTAACCTATGATTTATTGTTGACGTTTTTTCAACATACATAGTTATGAAGAACTGTGATTTCTAGGCAGTATGCAGTGCTGTACATGAAAGCAGATTTTTTTTCCCCAAAACAGTTTTGCAGATTCTTTCCAGGGACAATTTGGTAACCCATGCTCAAAAAGTCACTAGAAGTCACCTGAAGGCTTCATGGACCGATTTTCTTATTCAGTAAATTGTCCTGATCATTTGCCTTTCTGAAGAATAGAATGGAATAGAAATAGTTTTTTTTTTCTTCTTTTTTTTTTCTTCAGAAAACAATAGATTATATATTATTTCTTGTAGAAAGAAGAATTCTTTGATCAGTGCAACACAAGCTGACTACTGTATGTATGACATACTGTATGTATGGACATCAAATACTATAATTAATTTGTATGCAAATTATGCAGTATGCAAGCAGTATACAAGTACGCAGACCAAACAAAGCAGTGGTAGTGAGGAGTTGGGTAATAAACACAAAGGACTTGGTTGCAGATGGAATAACTCACTTTTATTACTGTAAATGCAGTTTAAAATAAGATCAAAGATCAATGATGATCAGTGATTGGCTGGTAATAATAGTGATCGGTGATTTGTCTTTTTAATCTTATATATTTATCACTAATGAGCAAGCCAGAGGCGACAGTGGCAAGGAAAAACTCCCTGAGACAGCATCCAAATGTCCCAGTTCACCACAACACTCTATCCCCGTGAACCCTCCAGATCTGCTCCTTTACCTAAAAAAAAACTATTAACAAAAAGCTTGAGTAAACAAATATGTTTTCAGGACTTAAACGCCGAGACTGTGTCTGAGTCCCGAACACTAATTGGAAGGCTGTTCCATAACTTTTGGGCTTTGTAAGAGAAAGCTCTTCCCCCTGCTTTAGCCTTCGCTATTCCAGGTACCAACAAAAAGCCTGCACCTTTTGATTGAAGTAGGCTACATATTTGCAGGGGCTTTTTATTGTATTATTTAACTACTCTTTAAAGCTTTGTGATTAAGTGATGGTGACCAATAAAACATTTCTACTTTCCTTGTCACATATATCATGGCTAAACAAACAGATATTATCCATCCATCTTCTACCACTTACTCCTTTTCAGGGTCACGGGGAACCTGGAGCCACACAAGACAGGGTACACCCTGGACAGGGTGGCAATCCATCACAGGACACACAATCACACATGTCTTTGGACTGGGGGAGGAAAACCAGAGTACCCAGAGGAAACCCCCACACAGGGAGAACATGCACATGGCCCCGGCGGGACTCGAACCCCGGTCCCTGGAGGTGTGAGGTGAACGTACTAACCACTAAGCCACCATGCACCCAAATGGACATTATGTCTTTTTCTATTCAATTTCCTCTGTTACCCTTAATGGTACAAATTTGTCCACCTGCTGCGTCATAGTGGTAAATGAACACAACAACCAAGTAGCACTACAGAATATTATACAGAGATGCACAATGCATATGTAGACGACCATACAAAGCATGTTTAGTGTCGGAGTTTTATTTCTTTTGATTTTGCTAATGTAGATAATAATGGATGCTTGTTGCCTTTTTCTTATAGTTGAAAAGTACTCAGTTGAAAGTGCATGGCTAAATCGTCACACACGCTTCTCAGAATACATTTGTCTTTTTTGTCTTAAAGTGATTTGCATAGTTGGTTTCAGACACTGTGATTGATATCTATACAAATGAAGTAAAGGGCCCAACAGATCCATAAACAAGACAGTTGTTGTTCCACATTGAAACTGAAAATTTCAAGTGTAAAAGGATTTAGCTTATAGCATCACACTACATTTGTAGCTATAAATTTCTATTATCTGTTGGCTACATCAGCCTTGTAGCTGCAGTGCAAAACTAAAGACACCAAACATTGTCTTGGTAAGCCAAACTGTTACTTTAACTGTCCATCCATCCATTTTCCAACCTCAAACCTATCCAAGGGATCTCAGGGCACATCCTGGCCCGATGCCAGCCCATTGCAGGGCACAATCACATGTCAAATTCCAATCAGCCTACAAGGCATGTCTTTGGACTGGAGGAGGAAACTCTGAAGCCCAAAGAGAACAAGAAAGGTCCATGCACACAGAGGAGAGGCAGGATTTGAACCCCCAACCCCTGGGGTGTGAGGCAAATGTGTTAACCACTAATCCCCCTACTTTAACTATACTTAACAAAGCATTTTAAAATTCCAATAGGCTAGATATTCTACCATTAGAGGGAGTTTACAAGTTTAAATTACTTGAACTATTCATTTATGACCTTCACATGATATGAATGTTTGAGGTCATTAGAGATGTTAAGTAATTTGTAGTCTGTGAGAAAAGATTTCTATTTACTTAATTAAATTCTGAGCTAATACGTCATAACACTGAGAATAGCTGTGTAGTCGGCCATTTTATACTTGTATTTGGGTGTCTTTGATTATTATTATTATTATTATTATTTATTTGTTTAAAATTAATTTTACGATCGAGTTCACATTTCACATTGTACAGTAGCCTATGTGTCGCCTAAATCCGTATTTACTTGATTTTTCCGCCACCTGCTGGACACATGTGATAGTTGCACATTTGAAATAAAATAGTAACCCTAAAAACACATACAAAGAGTAAATTATATTCGCGTGTAGCTACATTAATACAAAAGTAAACCTCTTTAATAATTTTAGTGATGTACTAATAATACCAATTGAACACCCGGTTTGGCATGCGAGTCTGCTGTTTTGGACGTGTTTATGGTTCTTACGCAAAGTTCCTCTCCTGCGCAAACAGCGTAGTCAGCGGAAGGTCGTTTGTTTTCGCCAATGTGGTTGATCATAGCGTCGCAGAAAGTGTTACAAACTGTTATTATCGCAGTGAAAACACCTAATTACACTGTAGCTAAGCATCTGAGTGTTGCTTCTGGACAACACACAGCTTGTCCGGTATTGTTGTGTCTTTTTTGGGGGTAGATTACTGCGTTTTGACGGATTTGGAGAAGAAACTGGAAGCTCGGCATATTTGAAGGTAAAATAACTTATCGAAACAGTACATGATTTAAGGTGGATTTTTACTAAAAGTGTGTACTTTTAATAAGCATGACTGTTTTGTCTGTGTTTGTTGACGTGTGGTCCAGTTTGACAAGGTCTCAATGAGTTGTAATGGGCGTAGAAATCTTTATAGTTCTGTATAATGACCACATTACATACATTTAACATACTTTCGTATACATTCATGTTTAACTCCCTGAAAGTAAGGTAAGATACTCAGATTTTTGGGTTTCAACTTAATTCCCATAGGTTGGGTTCATATAAATCATTGTCATGTTGTTTTAAAGGAGTAGTTCAGTAACAACAAAAACAACAAACAAACAAACAAAAACAAAACAAATTTCCACCATTCCCACTTTACCCCAAGTGTGGATCCGAAGCCTGTCCCAGAAACGCTGGGCTCAAACTGGGAATACACCCTAGAAGTTACACCAGTCTTTCACATGTTGGGGTAATTTACAGTAGCGTCTCCACCAACTGGCATGTTTTTAAACCGTTGGAGGAAACCGGAGAATCCAAATGAAAACCATGTGAACACAAACCGGAGAACGAGCTGTGAAGCGTCAGTGCTATCTGCTGCACTACCAGGCCGCCCGCCCAAGTGTAATTGATTAGCCAGAAGAAGTTTGGCATCTAATGTTTGCTTCCTTAGTTCTGTATTAGAGACTAATAAATCAGATTCGAACAACCGGTAACTTCTCACGGGAATAACAAAAATACTGCACCAACCAACAATTTTCACTAAACACATCACAAATGTTTCAATATAAAGATATTTTCAACGTTTCAGTAAAGATATATAAAATATATTTTCAGTTTTCAATGAACACTTCTTTGTAAGTTCAAGTCCCACAACAAACGTAGGCGCTCATTTGAAATAAAATAGTAACCCTAAAAACACATACAAACTTTAGGCTAAAAATATACATATGTAGCTACATTAATAATAACTCTTTAATAAGTTCACGTATAATAATACATCATGAACTTTCATAAATAACAAATCATCTTCTTAAAAGCATACACCAAACAAGGGTCCAGCAAACTCTTCACTGTCCTATTTGTTAATGGGGTGGAATTCTGTCATTATATTTATGTTCTTCATGAAGAGAAGATCAGAGAATGTGAAGGAGCAAGTCCCAAAATCCCACACAAACTTACTTTCTCCATTTTGGTTAAATCCTGGTCACCGTTAATAATAAAAGCTTTTCCAAGTCTCCTTTCAGCTCAAGGGAAGTGAAACTCTGACAGTAGTGCAGCTGAAAATAACAGGTTTACTTTATTGCACCCGTTCTAATACGTGATCGTTTCTATACCTTTCTATGCTCAACACAAAATGTGTGCTTTAACAAAGAGAAGCATATAATTGTTCACGTGATTAAGTTTTCTGTGAGGAGACGTTAATTCAAAACTTTATGGAAGGAGTCTCCAGTGTCAGTGCGCTGTATCAATATTTGTTTCTCACGCATTGTGGATTCTCGGTAACATGACAAGGTGTGTTTTATTGTTTTATTAATTTCAAGAAAAAAAAAAAGAAAGGCTGGTGATGGAACAACTGTTTATAGCTACTATAACGTAAGTTGGTTCGTGGACATTCCACAGAGATTAAATGGAACTCTAAATGGATAAAATTATAATGTATCATTTTATAATCGGGGCGCATGGTGGCTTAGTGGTTAGCACGTTCCCCTCACACCTCCAGGGTCGGGGGTTCGATTCCCACCATGGCCCTGTGTGTGCGGAGTTTGCATGTTCTCCCCGTGCTGCAGGGGTTTCCTCCGGGTACTCCGGTTTCCTCCCCCAGTCCAAAGACATGCATGGTAGGCTGATTGGCGTGTCCAAAGTGTCCGTATGAATGGGTGTGTGAATGTGTGTGTGATTGTGTGCCCTGCGATGGATTGGCACCCTTTCCAGGGTGTACCCTGCCTTGTGCCCGAGGCTTCCTGGGATAGGCTCCAGGTTTCCCCGTGACCCTGAAAAGGATAAAGCGGTATCGAAGATGGATGGATGGATTTTATAATCAATATTAACTATTAAGCGTTGACGTATTGCTGTTTTATAAGAGGAACAAAACACTTTAAATAATAGTAAAATGGTGCACTTATATAGCTCTTTTATCCAAAGCGCTTTACACTGTGTCTCATTCACCCATTCACACACACACACACACACCAATGGTAGCAGAGCTGCCATGCAAGGCGCTAACTTGCCATCAGGAGCAACTTGGGGTTCGGTGTCTTGCCCAAGGACACTTCGGCATGTGGAGTCATGCAGGCCAGGAATCGAACTGCCAACACCTTATGTGATTTAGGATGGTTTTTTAGACCCCTGTATTATTCCTGATTTCCAAGAACTTGATATCTTGACTTGTGGTTTTTCCCTGAAGAGGTCTACAATTCCCACATGACTACAACCGTCAAAATTACTAAGAATTTCAGGCTAAGCAGTGATCCTGCTCTAAATACACCCTCTCATTAAACAGGAAGGTGTTGTGGTGAAGTTCTCATCCCTCATCATACTTTAGAGTGCTAGCGGCGACAGATGATGCATCCTGGACTAATGCTGACTAAGACAGCTTTATGATTTACTTGTTTACTCAAAGCAGCTGAAGACACTTTAGAGATTCGGGAATATATATGTCTGGTCTGGTGTCCTGGTTACGAAACCTCTTCCCTAGAATATGACTAGTGTTTTTAACACACTTTCATGATCCCCAGTGAAAAACAGCAGCGTCCATAAAAGTGTGTTCTGAATTTCCTCAGACTTTGGCATGAATGACTTTAGTAGAAAATGTCCTAAGTGTATTAAAATGTATTAATCTCTTTCAAACCATATTTCATGCGGAGTTAACGTGGAGTTAAATATGCTAACATGGTTAATGAATGAAAGCTAAGGGAACAGTTAGCATGATGTAATTAGCATGAACGCTAAATCAAATGCCCTGTATTTATTATTAGCAGTTTTTAGCTAGCATTTTTGCAGTGCTTTTCCTCACACACCGCGCGTGTAACATATATATTTTTAAAGTGATATTTCTGGCATTAAGGGATTTATTTCTTTTTAAAACCCCAAACCCTGCAGTTCCACTTCCTTTCAGATGATGTCACTAAATGATTGTGTTTAACTTAGCCCAATTTGGCCGTTGCCATTTATCTTTTCTTTCTTTCCTTCTTTCTCTCTTTCTTTTTGTGGTGTATCATTAGCCCTGTTAAAATTTTAAACCAGAATAATAAAACTTTTCTTTATAATTTCAAATGTCTCAGAATTTAGGAATATCGCAGCGATTACTTTAATAGTGGTAATCAGACAAGTTAAACAGACGTGTAACATTAGCATGAGTGTCTTGTATTAGCTATTGAAAACAACAATAATTAATCATTTATTCATGTATATTGCATATAATTATGCAGTTATAGATTACAGCAAATTAAATAAATATATAGTGCATGAATTAAACATATTTAGTATGACGTACAAACGTATCTAGCCACTTTTCCTTCACACATTCCACTTTTATTCTTTTTTGCTTATTTTGAGGAAACTTCTGACTCTTGTTTTACAGTTTTATCCATGGTTAAATCCTGGAAACCATTAATAAAAGTAATTTAAATTCTTTATCAGTTCATGAAGTTTATTAGATGCAAATTATGATGATATGGAGACGTTTTTTTTAAGGAGACATTGAACTTTTTGGGAAGGAGCTTTAAGTTTTCTGACATCTTCAGGCCAGGATTTTATGCTTTAAATAACCAACTTCAGGGTGGTGATGATTTTCCTCTAACAGAATGACACTGAGTGTTGTATTTCTTTTTTTTTTGAGAGAGAGAGAGAGAGAGAGAGAGAGAATTGTGGGTCTCTTTAGTACATCTCTAACACGCAATAACTCCACCATTAGACACAGGTTAAACATTAACATTTACATTTGTACCCAACGTTCTTGTTAAATGAATAATTGCGTACATCAAAATTCATGCGAATCGTGCATTGTGTGTCACAAAAAATTGTCTTTGAGTATAATTTTAAAAAATATATACACTACTAACTAGCTAGCAGGGTAGATAAAGAGCAATGGTATTTTGTTAGCAAACCACACAGTGCTGAGTCTGTACTTTAGAAAGCCAAAAATAGCTAATGAAACTGTTTTTCAACCACATTTTCTTGCCATGATTCTTGTATGTGTGTACTACAAATTGTGCTTTTGATCATCTCCACTCCTCAAAAAGTGCACCTTGGTGTAGTGTACACATCTGAGTCATTAGGGGAAGTCAACAAGGGCACGATAAGGACATTTTGGGAAAGTAGTGCTCTTGTTACAGAATGTCACTTCTACTTTCTTTCCAAATGGTGGCACTAACTTACCACGTTTAACTTTTTTTTTGAGCATCGCACTTAGGCCAACACTTTCAACTTTAGTCTGTAAGCTGCTGTTTGCTCTTTGGGTCCAGATGGACGTAGACACACAGATGAATGTAACATCTGTCCTACGTAAATCCTGGTTTTAAGCTGCCTGGCAGCAGGGGACAGGAAATCATAGCGTGCTGATTAATGCTGAGCTACAGCACCACTTTATTAGACGACTCCACCTTTTAATGGCTACGTTTTATTGATTAGCTTTGCGCCTGTTGCACTTTTTAAGGAGATCTTTCATGCAAAGTGACAGGAACTAGGAGCCGAGGTTGTCGTGGGTGATGAGCAACTGCTATTAAATGCGTTATTGCCTTACATGGAGGCATGGTCAGGACGGAGTTGTCCTTGATTGTCATTTTTATACTGTTATCATGATATTCACCCAGTACTATTGTCTCCTTATGATCACATTGAACGTGTAAACCGACACAATTTTAACACACACACACACACACACACACACACACACAAAAAATCAAATATAAATAAATTTTGCTTTCTGTCTATTTAAAAAAATCTGAAAATGCATTCATTAAACACTTTAAAACATTTTAATTGCATTTATCTAAAAATGATTAAATATATTTATAATTTTAAAAAAAAGTGTTTTATCTAATTTGTTCTTTTTTTGTATTTAAAAGTGCTCGTGAAGCAATTATTATTAATATATTAGTATATATTATATAATAATATATTATATATAATAACTATTAAGTCCAATTTGAATGCATTTACGATTTATACATTTGAAGCAATGTGATTAAAAAATTAAAAAATCTGATATAAAAAAATAAGTCAGGCGTGTGATAGAAAAATGTATTATTTATTGCAATAATTATCATTTAGCGAACATTGGCTTGACTCACTGGTATTGCAGAAATTGCAATACAGCCCTTTTGTGCAGCCGTATGTTTAGATGATTTTATTTAAAAAAAAAAAAAAAAAAAAAGAAATATGCTTTGAGAAAATTTGAATGCTGATTATAAAAATGCAAAGCTGTAAAGCAGACATTGTGAGATGCCATGATTTTTTTTCATACCCTTAATCGACCGAATCTAAGCTTTATTAAGGTTTGTATTTTTGTTAAAAAAAAAAAAAAAAAAAAAAGCTGAGTCATCTGTAGGTCTGTTAAAGGTTTTTCATTGCCTAATCTGCATCACATGCAAGTTTGAAGGTGTGCCATGTCCTGTGACCTTATTGTATTTCATAACCAGCATTGCCCTAATATGGGCATCGTTTCCGTGTTTGTAAAGCCGAGCCCTGTGTCAGAGAGGAGATATGTAGAGTATCACTTCCCCTGTTTTAGGAACGCCGCACCCCGCCGGTGCCGTGAGCCGATGAATAGGGACGTATCCTTGTTGGCAGAAAGTGAGAAGGCAGGAAGCCTCAGGTGGCCACGATGCTGAAGATCCTCAAACAAAGGAGCTTCAGGACTCCGGCGGGACAGAGTCGGGGATTGTGAGAAGGTTCCCTATCAGGGTTTTATAAAAGCGGGAGGCCTTGAGGGGTCTCATGTTTAAGACATTTGTTTTGCGTGAGAGAAAGAAAGAAAGAAAGAGACGATCTCACAGACCTTCTCACAGAGCTCCTCAGAGGGCCCCAAATCTTTTGACCTTTTTTGCTCATGTGGAGGAAAAAAAAAAAAAAAAATTCTGCAGGTGCCAGTGTGCCACACAAGTTCCCTCACAACCACAACATCACTTCACTTCCTGCTTTCTCAAAGACTCTTCAGCAATTTATTGTGGCTTTGACTAATTATCCTGATAATGCCTGAGAAAAGAGAAGTTAAATCAATTTAATAACTTCCTCTGTGTGTGTGTGTGTGTGTGTGTGTGTGTGTGTGTGTGTGTGGAACACAACATTTATTGTTTATTCATTTTGGTGTGAAGTCGGGATGTCTACCTAAACGTGTCTCTTTAAGATAAGAGAAATAAGATTAAATAAGATAAGACTTTGGTAAGAAACATAATAAAATAAAAATAGAAATATTCTTTAAAACAGTACAGGGTAAAGGCAGTATGAATAACAAAATCAAATAAAACAGAAATATATATTAAATATAAATCATATTGTAAACTGTTGAGCGATGAATTGTTTTTAGTTTGCTTTTTTTAATTAAAAAAGAAAAAAAAACATAAAAATGACAAGACAGCATCTACACCTTTTATTCATAAAAATTCCACTGCTCACCCCCCCCCCATCCTCTTGCTTAATATTACTAACATTAGCTAATTTAGCTAGCTAGCAAGTTGCTAATAATCTCATATTATTTTAGCAAGTTGAAAGAAGTATAATTTCCCAGGGAATGGGATGACGTAAGGAGTAAGACACTCCATGTCATGCTGTTATAGTGAAATAATCAACAACGGGGTCGGTCGATGAAGCAAAGGTGTGGGTTTACCTCGCTGAAGTTATTTATAGACCAGCCATTTGCCAATGATTACATGTTTTGTTTATTTTATTTTAAAGAATGACAGGTTTTATGTGTTTATAGTTACAGTAAACGTTGTGTCCTGTCATCACTTACATTACAGTCGTTCCGTCATTAGCCTTTCTTTTCTTAGGGGCCAAGCACCTGCATTTGCGTAGGCGCCTTGTTGCCATTGTATGTTTTCTTCTTCTTCTTCTTCTTCCTCACATTTGATCAAATTTGGCACGGTGATCGAGGGCAGTCTCAGCTCCCTACACAGCAGCTGTGGTTTATGCCACTGAAATGCTCTAGCATCCCAACAGGGCAAATTTGGACGTGTGTTTGCGATCATAACTCAACAACGCACGACAACACAACGTCCGAGAAACATGATTTCACTTCCCTCTGATTCTGTGTCATGCCGTGTTCAATGGATTGACGGTGAACTTGGTATGTCACTGGAAACATGGATAGATGGCCATACTGGATTGTCTTCTTCATTCACCACCATGGGCCGCTACTAAAACCAGGAAGTGACGCAATATCTGAGTAAAGGCTTGACACATTGCAATCAGATTTAGTGTAGTTTCTCCTTGGGAAAAGTGTTGATTGTTTCTGGTCTTCTGCTTTCGCAAAGGGGCCAGACAGTGCTTGACCCGTTAAGCGCTGCTTGCAGTTATATTCTCTTTTGAATTTAATAAATGCAGCTTGTCACATCTAGTCCCGCCAGGATTTAGCGATTTTGCAATCATATAAATTAACACAAAATCCAGGAAACGCTGCAATATTCTCAGGAGCTTGCAGTTTTTCAAAATCACCGCAGATTCGGGCCGAGACGCGTCATGTGACATCATCACAACGTGCATTCAGCCATAGCACTCTTCAATTCACATGCATCGAACATGAGTACAGCTAAAAGGTCTCGTTTACCAACAAACATCACTGTGAAAGAGCGTTCAAAACAATTTCATGAACAATTTCACAACTCAGCAAGTTGCATCGCAAATTTAGAAGAAAAAAAAAAAGCCACAGTAAAACCAACCGTTCAAAAAAAAACTCCACGAAATCCTGTACGGACTGTAAAGCGTTAAACATTAAACTCACAGCTTTATCTCTGACTATCGCAAAGTGCTGACACCGGAGACTCCTTCCATGCATGTTAAATAAACGTCTCCTTACAGAAAACCATGTCAACTATTCTATATTTTTTTTCCTGTTAAATATCAATGCATTTTTAATAATAATAATAATAAAAAAAGAATTTAAACTTGGACCTAATGTGCTCCGTTGGTGGAAATTTAAGTAAATCAAAACCCATATCTCTGTAATAAATAGGCAGAAAATTACTGTACACATCTTAAATAACGTTCCTAATATTTGAATAGTTGAACGTTCATTAAAATCGATCTGTACTAATGGGATCTGTGGAACTTCTTTTACAGTTCAAAGGTTCCCTGGTTGCAAAAAAGTTGAGAACATTGTGTATGACCTAGATATGATTTCTTCTTCGTTCGGCAAGGACGGTTTTCACACGCATTGGCTCTAAACTTCCCCCTGCAGCTGCGGGGTTTTTCCGAGCCGTCGCTCATCAGGTGCAGTGTGAAGGCACTGTCTCAGAGCCAGGTGTTTACTTCGGTGTCTCAGAAAGTCTCAGAAATGAATTTCTCTCAGTTACATCACTGTGTTTCCCTTTCGGTTTCCTCCTCTCGGCCTAGCTCTTCTCATACGTGCTCAGATCAGCTCCTCCCGCTCTCACATGCTTCCTGTGTGTGTGTGTGTGCGCGTGTGTCCTTGAAACGTGGGCATGCCTTCATACCACTGGTCTCTTATCATGCGCTTGCATCCCATAGTGTGTGCACTTATTATTTATGGTCTAACGTCCTTATCACTCGCTCTTCACAGAAGGGGAAGTCACTGTGACACCGTGACTGCCGGTGGAATTTCCTTTCAGTCATATAGACCAGGTCATGTGATGTGTTTTGAAGTCTGACTGACATCATCTCATGTGATCTCTCAGAAGTCATCTGGTGTTCCTTCTAAAGATTGGCATGATGTCTAGTCTGGTGGTTAAAAGTCAGAAGATACTGTGGGGCTTTAGGTTTGACATTAGTGCTTGTAAGGAGTAAAACACTCCGTATCATGCCGTTTTAGGAAAATAATCAACGACAGGGGTGGTGTGATGAAGCGGAGTTACTGTTACCACTCCTAAGACGATCATTTTCCAATAACCGCGTGTCCCAAAGTGTTTTATTCCTTCTATACTACAGCATCTTATCATTACGGGTCGTATCATTACAACACGTCCTATTTTTTAATCAATTCATCGTTACACGTTCGTGTCGTCGAACGTCCGTGAATCAAGCTAGTTCCTGTTCTCCCGCACGTTATAGCAGCTCACCTCGTCGTCCCCTCACCAGCCGATTCTCTCTCTAGACGTTAATTAGACGACAAAAATAACGCAGCGTGTTACGGAGAAACTCCTCTGTCCTGAAGAAGTCTGTGACTGTTCCAAAGCGCTGACACTGGAGACTCCTTCCATGCGTGTTAAATAAACATCACCAAATCAGCAATTAAAACCCATTCGTGTGGAACGTTCACCGCAAAATTCTCAAAATGTTTAAGTTGTTACTATAGAAACGTTAAGGTACTAGAACGAGCCTTTTCCTGGTCTAAACTCTTATCACGGCGTATTCACCGCAAATAAAACTGGACACATTGTGGTCTGCTGCTACTGTACGTTATCTAACCCCAGTGGCGCATGTTTTTATCGGTTTCTCCCATCTCTCTAAATTGGCCTGTTCACCGTGTTCCATTTTCCTTACTAATCAACACACAGCACACACTTCCGCATAACACAACTGTAGCGCTATGGCCTCGTTGCGTTTTCCTCTTTTACAGAGGCCTTGTTTTTGAGACCACCAGCGAGCGAGGCGAGTTACAGTCGGACTTTTTAACCCCGCGGGAGTGGCGTACGCCGTGACGGACACGGCGTCTGTAAATGCACACTTTGTTTTAAGGCTGTACGTGTTGAGGTCTGGTGGAGTGAGATTGTAGGTTTGAGCTGAATAGTGGTGCGTTTCTTCACTGCTGAGCTGAATGGAGGCATTTAGAAGGAGGGAGACACCCAGAGACACAATGACTGAGAGTTCGTTCTGCACGTGTGTGTGTGCGTGTGGTGCTAGTGAAACTCGCTTCTGGTCTGAGAACGCGTTCATCCTCTCTGTCTTGAAGAAGAAGAAAAACGCAGCTTGTCACGTTCCCGAGAAACCAGAAAAAAAGCATCAACGCTTCTGTCCTGATGTCGGAAAACGTAACGTTTAACCGGAGACTCCTTACAGAAACCCGTCGTACCCTGTGAATGAGCTGTTACTATAGCAACGATAACGTATTAATATAACGAGAGCATTAATTAATTAATTAACCTGTGGCTTGCAGCTTCACTACTGTCAGAGCTGCTGTTCTAGAAAAATAATCAACAGCTCCTCTTCTGACCAATCACAATCCAGAATTCAAATTTCACATTTAATATAAAAAAAAAAAGGTTTAATAAGATGTGTGGCAGTTTTATAAAACTGTTGCACTTTACTCGTTTATATAAGAGAAAAAAAACAATAGAAACATTACAGAAATTCTAATGGTTTCCACTATAAATACCATTACAGACCATCAGCTGTTAACCCTTAAAACCATTACCAAATGTCAAAGGTGTTCTAGACACAACATGCCACCAATAGAAGGCAACGAGTTACCAGTAGAGAGCCACAGGGACCGTTACAGTTTGCATTAAAACCAATACAATTCCCATTATAACCATTAAACCCTTCACAAATTCTGTAAGGGTTTCTGCTGGGGGTTATTTTTCAGCAGGGGATATTTCAATGTGTCCATGATAACAATGCGTATGTTACAGTTGCAATAAAAAACAAAAGCAGCTCAAATAGTTCAACACGACGAACGCTTCAACTGATAAGCTGCATTTTCAGTCGAGTTTGGGGAAACCACCTGAAGCATTCGTCGTGTTGAACTATTTCAGTCGTTTTTGTTTGATTTGTTCATCGCTAATGGACGAAATTCTGTACATTTTGACAATAAACCTGATTTGCAATGGGTTTAATTATTTTGATTGCAACTGTAGATAAGGCATTATAATAATAATAATGTAATAAGGCATTTGCACCAAACAGTTGAGAGGACATTGGACACACCATTTAGTAAAATTTGCTCAAAGCCAATTGTTTGTATTTGTAGCTTTATTCGATTTTATTTGCATAAAATCGATTTGTCACGTGATCGCAGCTCAGCAGCGTGAACCTACACAAGCGTTTAACCCTGCCGTGTATTTTGGCTGGATTTCTGGATTGTGCGTAGCGAGAGGAGGAAATAAAAAATACTGAATAAAAATAAAAAATTTAAAACAATAAGAGTGACTCCAGCTGAAGAGATGTAGCTATGGGTATGAAGGTATGGTGTAAGGTTGATAAATATTGAAAAAATTCTTACCTAAAATGTGTGTGAGTGTGTGTGTGTGTGTGGGTGGAGTGGAGTGGAGTGGGGTGGGGGTGGGGCTAATGGGTGGATGGGTATTGATGTATTGCTTAGTGGTGTTGTTGAGTTACAGTTCTTCTTTTACTTCACTACAATGCCATTTCATTCAGAGTTGTGTTTTGAACTATGAGCTGGCAGCTCCTGACTCAAGCTTGTGTTTGTGTGTTTGTGTGTGTGTTTGTGTGTTTGTGTGTGTGTGTGTGTGTGCGCATGCATGCTGACGTATGTTGGCATTATCTCCAGGAGCCCGTGTTTGGTTAGGGCCGGGCACATCGTGATAATGGTCCATTATTGCAACCGAGGCCTCATGTTGTTGTGTGCAGATGGACACACACACACACACACACACACACACACACACACGCGCGCAACTTTTTCCACACACCTGCGTTTGGGGATTTGCAGAACATGAGCTATTTTTAACCCATCCATTAATTTTGCATGACACTAGCCTGAGCGGATGACGTCAGCCCGAGAGGATACACATGCACAGTTTTGTTTGGAGCTTCACAACATGCTGTTGTCTCGTAGTAGCGATTAAGTCCGGTTCTCCTTACAGTCGGTTCTTTCTTTAC
>JANDJT010000103.1:21621621-21634361 GCA_024331685.1 Stegophilus panzeri
TCTCTTTCTCTGTCTGCCTCTCTCTCTCTCTCTCTCTCTTTCTTTATATCACTTCCTATGTTCTCTCTCTCTCTCTCTCTCTCTCTCTCTCATATCCTTTCTCTATTGCTCTTTCTCTATATCACTCTCCCTCTTGTATCCTTTCTCTATTGCTCTCTTTCTTTCTGTATAGCATTCTCTTCTCTCCCTTTTGCTCTCATTCACTCTCTTGTTCGTGTTCTCTCTCCCTCTTGCCCTCTCTCTTTATTGCTCTCACTATCTCCCTCCCTCCCTCCCTCTCTCTTTTGCTCTCTCATCATCATCATCATCATCATCATCATCATCTCTCTCACGCTCTTCATTGCTCTCTCTCTCATCTCTCTCTCTTTCTCTCTATCCCTCTCTCTTTTGCTCTCTCCATCATCACCATTATCACCACTATCACCGCCTCTCTCTCTCTCTCACTCTTTATTGCTCCCTATCTCATCAGCTCTCTCTCTTTCTCTCTCCCTCCCTCTCTCTTTTGCTCTTTCATCATCATAATCATAATCATCTCTCTCTCACTGTCTTTATTGCTCTCTCTTTCTCTCGTGCTCTCTCATCATAATCATCATCCTCTGTCTGTCTGTGTCTCTCTTTCTCTGTCTGCCTCTCTCTCTCTCTCTCTCTCTTTCTTTATATCACTTCCTATGTTCTCTCTCTCTCTCTCATCATTCCTCTTTCTCTATGGCATCTTGCATGCTAAAATCATCTATCTTGCAGATAAATGTGTGTGAAAGTGCACAGCTTTATAAGAGAGTTGATGAAGAATAACTGCTCTTGGCACTTAAGTGTAATTGTTCATCACAGTGCTGACGTTTGGCTAATGTATCATTTTTGCTGTGGAATGAAAGAAGTAAATTGAGTAGTCGAGTTAGGCGCCTCTACGTTAAAGGAAAACACCCACACGGAATTAACAAGAAGAAAGCATGGCATGATCGCAGGCTTAGTGCGACTGAAATTCTCCACAGAGGTTTTTGTAAAGAAGAAATTGACAGTAAATGCTCGTGTTTGTTTGGTCCATCACTAGAAGACGGAAAAGTCCTGAGGGATTTAAATGAGCAACACCGAAGCGGGAGATCGCACAGAGTAATGGTGACAGCTAGATGGCAACAGAATATTGAGTGATAACTGGCACGCTAGACTGAGGCTTTATTTGTCCACGTCGAACTTTCCCTCACCCAGCCTTTTTTCTTCTGAGCTGTTAGTTGATTGCAGTGTAAAAGACTTTAGTGATGTTCTAGCATATAGCACAGAATCCTCATCTGCTTTTGGTTTTATTTAGAAACGTCGTCTATTCTACTACAGACTAACCCTACTCTTGTCAGGACTGAATCTACTTTAACTTTCTTCAGACTGACCCAAACCTGCTGCTTTCTGTCAGTACATTTACATGGACAACAATAATCCAATTTTAACCCGATTAAGACAATACTCTGATTAAGAAACTAGCATGTAAGCAGCAATTTTTAATTACCTTAATCCAGTTAAAGTCATACTCGAAGTAAACACAAATGGAATTAAGTCATTAGGAGTATTCCTGTTTTAGTTGCATTATTGAGGTGTATTACAGACATGTACACACCTTAATCACACTATTAACGCCGTGTGGGAGTTTTCACCGCATTTTGTGACAGGACACGATCACACACGCACACACACACGGCAGTGCTCAACCGTATTACGGCAAACGAGAGCTCACGGCTGCGTCTGAAACCGCGTACTTACCTACTATAGGCCTATTGTAGGTGAAATAGACGTATCTCAGCTACTATATAGACGGTAAGTACGCGGTTTGGGACACGGCCCACGGCTTCAAGCAGTCGTCTATTTGCACGTACAGCACGACAAATGATTAACCGCACTCAAAGCGTTCGTAAAAATTAAAAATAAAAATACCCAAAACTGTATACGGTACCATAACGAAGACCAACTGTATGTTGATATGTGAAATTCTGGAGGGACGGCGTGGCGCGGTGACGTAATGACGTGTGCTGTTAATCGATCTATGTTCTATAACATGTAAAACGGGTACATGAAAGGAGTATTCTAAAAGCGACTCATGTAAACACCTTAATCACAATATTGTCTTACTCAGAGTAAGGTCGATAATTAGATTACTGCTGTCCATGTAAACGTAGTCTATCTGTCCCCTGCATCAACACAATTCCTCAGGATCATATTAATAGGCACAATCCTCTTCACCTCACCATCACTTCACCATCACTTCCTTTCCCTCAGTGAACTGGCCACTGCGTCTTCGCCAAGCTGGCAGAACATAGTGCGTTTTCATGAGTCATTCGCCAACTGGAGTCCATTGCTTTAGAAAATGAGGTCAAGGACTGCATTATTTATGTTTACAAGCCAAGCGTGTTCCTCTGGGCTGTTTTCTTTTCTTTTTTCTTTTTCTTCCCCCCCCCCCCCCCCCCCCCCCCCATTCAAGCAGGACATGCTTGGGGACTGAAATTTGCTGCATTTTGCTCTTTAATCAGTAACAGCACTGAGGTTTTTTTTATTTATTTATTTTTTTTTTTAAGCATAGAATTAGCCAATACACAAAATGTGGTCGTCTAGCGTCCATGCTAATGGAATGAAAACCTTAATGACATTCTTACTGAATTAATAATTTGGTCAACTGGGTCAGAGTCAATATCACAACATCATCTAAATAGAAAATGATGACAAAAGAACAAGAGAACTTGCTTTTCTTTGTCCTGTGATCTTCAGGAAACTCATGGATTCAGGATGTTCCATGTCCCAGGGGTCAGCTTACTTACGTGCCTGAGGTCACGGGTTTGACCCCTACCGTTTTTACGAGCAAGACACAGATACGTTAAAGCCTGCAGCTGGTTAATGCAGGTCTGCTTATTAAACAATTAAACATAAAACTATTTAGCATGCTCAATTTTTTCTTAATTGCTTTTCCTAATCTCACCAGAATCATTTGGATTTGGTTCCATTTTGGTACTGCCCTGATTAAATAGTCATAAATGATACGTATGCATAGTTTGCCTTTGTTTCGGAATAAATGAAGCCCCCCCCCCCCCAGTTCGTGTTTTAGCCGTTTCGAGGAATAAAGATGTGATTTGTAGCGCTAACATGTTGTTCCTCTTTGACCTGGAACTCCTCCTACGCATCTTCCATTGAAATGTGGCTTTCAATGTCACGAGCGTTCTAAAAAGGAAATGGTGCATGGTTCAGTAGAATTTTTCTTTCACCAAACACTGGTTGCAAAACGATTGGCAGTGAATCGTTGGACAGCGTGTATTTATTGTCTTGTAACTTGTTGCGTATTCGTGCTACAGTGTTAAAGTAAAAACCCCCAAAAACAAACGTAGACAGCAAAACCAACGAGTGTGCGTTTGTGTGTTTCTTCACAGTTGCATGTTGGTGAAAATGTCCTCTAAGTCGAGCTCGAACAACATGGCCCTTGCGAGGAGGACAGTACAGCAGCTCCGGGTCGAGGCCAGTATCGAGAGGATAAAGGTAGTGATGTTTTCTACGCACAAGTTTGTAAAGCTTCAGTCCCTGTATACCAGACTAATGAATGAAAGCGTTTTACAGGGACATTTTCATGCCTACACACCCCTCAGACAAAGTGTTTTTCATTTTACTTTGCTTAATTACAGTGGTGCTTGAAAGTTTGTGAACCCTTTAAGAATTTTCTATATTTCTGCGTAAATGTGACCTAAAACATCATCAGATTGTCACACAAGTCTTAAAAGTAGATAAAGAGAACCAAATTAAACAAACGAGGCAAAAATATTATACTTGGTCGTTTATTTATTGAGGAAAATGATTCAATATTACATGTCTTTTGTTTAACTGGGTTCTCTTTATCTACTTTTAGGACTGTATGTGTAGTGTGAAACCAAACCAAATAGCAAAGAAAAAGAATAAAAAGCAGCAAGAGCGTGAAAGCCACTTCTTAAAATGCCCGTGTGAAAATTCTGACCCGTCTCTTCTTGTGGTTTTATTCCTCAGGTGTCCAAAGCTTCAGCAGATCTCATGCGCTACTGCAGCGAGCACGCCAAGTACGACCCCCTGCTCATGGGCATCCCGGCTTCAGAAAACCCCTTCAAGGACAAAAAGCCTTGCACGTTATTGTAGTTAACTTCTTTGCACTTAGCCTTCTTTCTTATTTAATTAACACTACCACTCAACACTGCCTTAACTCTAACTGGACCAGGCTGCGTGTAAATCCACTGTGTATTAACGACAATCAACACTAATCACAGCCCAACGATTAGCATCTTTTTGTTGTTATGAATAGCGTATAGCGTGTGTTCCTTTGTTGTTCATACTGAACTTAATGCATTCCAGGGAGTAAAAACTGTGCCATGAAACCAATATGTTTTGGTCTGTATGAGAGTAAATAATTCCGTCCCTAATTTTTTCATCACTGTTGCTCGGTGCCAAACAGCTTACATCAAATTTGATATAAAAAATCACGTATGCAGGAAGGTATTTGAGTTTATAACTGTATGCATCTTGATACATGATCTAAAATTGAAAGTAGTACAAGTGATACAATCCAATATGAGTTAAGTATTGTGCAAGCAATATTTTAGCAATTTTGAGGGTGTTACCTTTGAAGAGGCCACACCCCTTTCATATTCATAAAATTATACATTTATTATTTAGTTTTACAAATTTTAATCTGCATCTTTAAATGACCAGTTGTATAATGCATCACTCACACACACACACACACACACGAGTGTAATATGATGAAAAGAACGGTGAGACTTCGATAATAAAGCTGTTGTTCTAGTTTAAATGACACAGTGCCTTACACTACAGTACATGCCACATTGTTCCTCGTACGTGAAGCTGTGAAAACATCTGATTACATCTGCTTACATCACACTGCACCTTTCACATCGCAGTGCAGCATGGGAAAAGCCACCTTTGTCCCACTGACCTCAAACGTCTCTCCTCAGATTGCAAGAGCTTTGTAACAAGACGTTATGTTTAGAGTTTATTCTCTGTCGGTTGAGATATTGTAGGAATTCCATTTACAGTCAAAACACCGCATGGTCATGTTATAGCACAGGGAATGCAAGACGAGCTGAAGAATTAGCAGTGGGGTGCCAATACTTAAAAACACCCATGATCCTGGTCGCCGTTTTGAGGTTTGAGATTATACACTTCAGAAGCTGAACTTAACTACAAGGCATTAGCATGTGATGCAGCGGTTCTCAAATTGTGAACGTACTTTGCGTTTTTAAATATTCAGACACTATTATATAAATATCATCCTTCTGGCTAATTAGCAAGCGCAGCAGTGAGGTTTCGGAATAAAAAGTTCCGTAGAGAAATTGATGTTTAGGGATCAAGTTCAAACCTGATAGAGTCGAAGCCATAGGTTTAAGCCGATGTGAACTTTGTGGAAAAACAGCATTGATAAAATCTTGTTTCAATCCTAAACGTCATTCGAAGATACGTCATTTTAAGATACATCTTCTAAGTTCTAAGTTACGTCATTCAAGTTACGTTGTCCTAAGTTACGTCCTAAAATATACGTAATTCTAAGTTAAATTGTTCTATGTTACGTCGTTCTAAGATACGTCGTTCTAATATATATTATTCTAAGTTACGTTGTCCTAAGATACATCGTCGTAAGTGATGTCGTTCTAAGATACATTGTTCTGACTTGCATTGTTCTAAGATAGACATCACTCTAAGTTCTAAAAGATATGTCATTGTAAGATACATCATTCTAAGTTATGTCATTGTAAGTTATGTTGTTCTAAGATATGTCATTCTAAGTTACGCTGTTCTAATTTACGTTGTTCTAAGTTACTTTGTGCTAAGATATGTCAGGCGAAAGTAAATACACAATAGATACGTCAGTCTAAGTTAAACTGTTCTACGTTACAAGGCATTGTTCTAAGTTACGTTACCCTGAGATACGTCATTCTAAATGATGTTGTCCTACGATATGTCATTGTCATTCTCAGTTACGTTAAAAAGCATGACGTGTTGTTCATTAATAAGTAAAAAATTGTTAGTGTCGGCAAATTGTTGTGATGTATGAGGAATAACACACTCTGGTCCTTGCTATTATAGTAAAATTTCAGGGTGGTAACAGTAACTCCGCTTCATAACACCACCCCATTGTTGATTATTTTCATATGACAGCATGACGCCGAGTGTTTTATTCCTTACTTAAACCACAGTGCGGCTGAATTCTTGAATCAGAAGGCGTTGATTAATTTTCCATTGTTCTAGCTGTGACATTTTATATTAATGCGCTTGTTCTAATATGTTACCGTTTCTATAGTAACAGCTCATTCACACAGACTTGCATGGTGGACCTGATCTAAGGCTAATAATAAATGTATTTTAAAAACGGTAATGTTGGTAAATTTCCATGATATGAGAGAAAATAAAACACTTCAGGCCTTGCTGTTTTAGGAAAATAATCCACACACGAGTGGTTTGGCTGTGAAGCTTGTGTTATTCATGACATGCTGTAATATATAGGGTGTTTTGTGTGACTGCGTAGGAGTGTTTAGTGTCTCAGTGACCTGGAATGTGCTGATGTGGAAGCCTTGGCCTTTGTCCATGTAAGGTCACACCCCCTGTATATCAGGCTCCTCCCACTTTCTGATGTAACTGAAAGAATCAGTAGTACTAGATTTCAGAAAATAACATGCAATAATAAAATGAACTTAGCACAACTTTCTTTCCCTTCACCCCAAACACCAAATACTGTCTGTGTCCACATTTCAGCAAACAGCAAAAATAACGTTTATTTATTTATTTATCTATCTATCTATCTATTTATTTATTTATTTATTTATGCATAATGTGGAAGTGAAGGTTGTTTATACGCTGTACTTACACTGTTATAGAATCCACATCGTCAAACCTACAGCTCCACCTGCGCGCCAAAAATAACCCCACTGAAGACAGGGATGACATCAGACTCGACATCACCGGAACATTCCAGGTTGAGTAAGTTTTCTAAACCGTGCTGTGATACCGGTGCTGTAATAATGGAGGTCAAAAACCTGACATGATTGTCATCATCAATATCCCGTTATGATTTGTTAAAGTCTTGGCAAAATGACATAAGTGCGAGATGAGGGTTTTGTTTTTTTTCCTCAAAAATATGGATGTTGTCTTATACACGTCATTAAATTAAGTTAAATTAATAGCTTAATCTACTAGTTAGCTAATTGACTAGCCAAGGCATGCTTTACACTGAGCGATTTCAGGATTATTACTCGTCACACTGTAAATACACCAATAAAATCTCGACTGAATTCTGGAACAGACTCCGTGAGAACACGTTCTCCAGATCACACGATGAAGATCCTCTAACGATAGACCTGTGATTAAAGAAAATGACCCAAGTTCTGCCTGCGTCATCAATCAGCATGATCCATTATCGTGTTTAGCACGTACTGTTCTTGTGGAGTTTGGCGACGTTCTAATGCCGTCCTCCTACTGGTAGCTTTTAGACGAGCATTGTAGCAGAGCTCACGCTCTGAGATTTTAATAAAAAGTTTGTCACGCTGCCAGAACTTTGTTGTCGGCCATTTTGTGACCACGTCGTATAATGCGTTCTACGACCGTCAACCAAAGAATTCTTGTACGATGTGCGATGTTTGTCTGCGACAGCAAAATGCAAAGAATAAATAAATAAATAAATAATAAATCGCACAGTGGCTTAATTGAGCTGTATTATTCATAGGCCACGCCCATCTCATTAACATCTACGTGAGTGATTATAGCATGGATGTTTATCAAAAGGGAAACTGATTGGAGATCATGGTGTGTGTGTGTGTGTGTGTGTGTTGATTTAATTTAGGATATGTGTATGGAAGCACATCACCCGCTCTGTCTCGTGAGTCATGCTTTCTAAAAATAATGCATTTAAAAAAACACGGACAGTATTTAATGCAATTCTGCTAAGTTTATATTACTGTTATACACATTCTATTTCAAAATTCGGTTTTTTTTTAATCAAAGCTCCATCAAAGTGCTAATAACATGCCATACGATACCTTTATATGCATTGCAAATCCACAGTCAATTTTTATAAATCTCTGTTTTCACTTTGTTTAATGGTTTCTTACATTACCCACAATGCCGTTTGACTCTCCACTGACAGCGGTGCAGTATTTAACCCTTGCTTCATCACTACGTAAAGAGAGCGATGCACAATTCTATCCTTGGTGAAGAAAAATCCGCTTCACAACATCTAGCCAAGTCAGGAACACTCTGGAGGAGGTAGGCTTATCGTTGTCAAAGTCTACAATCAAGAAGCGCCATCATGAAGAGGAAAGGAAAGGAAGAGCTCATGATCCAAAGCATACCACAGCATCCGTCAATCATGGTGGAGGAAGTGTTATGGCATGGGCATGTACGACTGCCAGTGGAACTGGGTCACTGGTGTTTATTGATGATGTGACTGCTGATGAATTCTGAAGTGTATAGAGCTATAGTCTCTGCTCAGATTCAGTCAAATGCTGCGAAACTGATAGGACGACGCATCGCAATACAGATGTATAATGATCCAAAGCGTACCGCGAAAACAACCCAAGGGCTTCTTAAGGCAAAGAAATGAGATGTTCTTAAAAGTCCGAGTCATTCACCTGACCTCAACCCAATTCAGCTGCTTTTCACTTACTGAAGACAAAACTGAAGGCAGAAAGATCCACAAACATGCAGCAACTGAAGGCGGCTGCAGTAAAGGCCTGACAAAGCATCTCAAGGGAGGAAACTCGGCATTTCACGACGTCCATGGGATCCGGACTTCAGGCAGACAATGACTGAAAAGGATTCGCATCAAAATATTAAAAATAATCCTAATATTCATAATTATGCTAGTTTGTCCAGTTACTTTTAAGCCTGTGAAAATGGAGGGACATAATGGCTGTAATTCCTAAACGGTTAACGCAATATTTTTGTTAAACCCCATGAATTGAAGCCGAAAGTCTACACTTCAAACACACCTCGATTGTTTCATTTCAAATCCAGTGTTGTGGTTTACAGAGGCAAAATGACGAAAATTGTGTCGCTGTCCAAATACTTATGGACCCAACTGTATCTACATACAACTGGAGCATCAAGTGCAAGACACGAAGTGCATTAGACATGACAATAAATACAGAAAGTGCAGAAACAGGACTGTAGTGCGTAGAGAAAAAGAAAGGCAGTGCAGATATGGACTAGCATTCATAGTGTGATCTGGAATCTGAACATAATTATGAACATCTGAGACATTTCTAGGACAAAGCATAAGCGCATGTGATAAAAGAATAATCAGTGACTGTGAAACACGCCCACACTGTCGAAACTCGCTTCATACTTCACGCTCCTTCCTCACAGACCGGAGTCCATGAACTTCTGCCAGGTGGGTTTTTGCCGTGCAAAGGTAGAGAACGCCTTGTGATCATGACTCTGTTTTTACATAGGGAATTTCCTGCTGACATCATTGGCAAACCCTCACCTGCTTCACGCTTTTATACACAGACAAGCAGGTTGAACAAGCCGAATGAGTCTGGTGCGCTTAGTGGATACTGGATGTAAGGCACAAACGCTGAGTTCCAAAAAGTGCTCAAAATGGTGGTGCGGAAATGATCAGAAGGTCTTGGGTTCAAATCCCAGCACTGATTAGCTGCCACTGAGTGCATTTACTTGTAGAACATAATCTGATCGCTAATTAACAGAAAAGAATGACAATAGTAGCTAAGCTAGCTTGATACTCATGTAGCTAAATTGATAAAACCTCCACAGCACTAGCTATTTGACTGTAGCTACGTTTGCTAACAAGCTAGCTAATGTTAGATACTACTCTATAGTGTAAACCAAGCTAGCTAAAATAGTAGATATAAATGTTTACTAGCAATTTAGCTATTGTATGTAACATGTAAACGTTGATATGGTGAAGTTTTCGGTAGGGAGACGTTTATGTAATGTTTATGGAAGGAGTCTCCAGTGTCAGCACTTTGTAACAGTCAGAGGGTAAAGCTGTAACTTTAAGTTTTCCGACATCTTCAGGACAGAGGCTTTTAAGCTTCTTTGTGGTTTCTTGGTAACGTGACAAGCAGCGTTTAATTTTTTCGTCTTATTAATGTCTAGAGAGAGAAACAAAGATCGGCTGGTGAGGGAGCGACTGTTTATAGCTGCTATAACATAAGCAGCTATAAGTTGTTTTGTGGATGTACCACAGCGTTAAAAGTAACTATAAATGCATAAAAAGTACGACGTTCTTTAATAAAGTAAAAATTGTAATCGTAGAGTAACAGTAACAGTAACGCCACTTCATCACAACATTGTTTATTTTCATAAAACAGCACAACGCTGTTTTATTCCTTACTCGGATAATCCTTGGACTGCCCAAATTATTATTGTTCATGTAAACACGTATTTTTTTTGCGCTACCATACTGCCTGACCCCAAGCAACTACTATTAAGGATACAGTCCAAATTATAGCACACAGCTGAGTAATTGAAGGTTATGAGGTTTGCTCGAGATCCCAACTGTGGCGCTAAATCGCTCCTATGAATAAACGCCTCAGCTGACGGAAGATTTATCGCTAGCTTATTATTATTTTTATTTTTACTATTATTATTAAAATGGTATGAAATATTTTTTATTGGCATAGAAGTGAGTCAGAATAACTTCCTGTTTGAGCATTTGACCTTTTATGGAGTTTTGTAGACGTCGCTTCATGCAAATGAGCAGTTTCGTGAAGGCGTTTTGCACTTCGCAGCTAATCAGGTGGAAAATTTTAGTTCAGTTTGGCTTACGCAAACATTTACAAACAGCTTTACTAAAAGATTTTTAAATGAGGCCTGTTGATTTTACAAACAAGACGATAGTTAAGCGAGACCAAAGCCCAAGACTGAGACAAGCCCAAGTACAAATCCAAAAAAATACAGGAGACAAGTTCAAGCCAATACAGAAAGCATCTCGGGACTTTTCTCGAGTCCTCCAGCCCTAGAAGCGAAAGCGCTGAGCTCTGGCACAGAGTCGGTTCACCATGTTGGGAGGATGAAAAGGGTGCAGGGGCGACGTGAATACCTCGTTACGCTGACTACAGCAGAATAAAGACAGGAACTGGGGGCTTTTGTCTGTTTGTACTGAGGTTCACTGAGGTCAGAGTGGGGCCCGAGAGGAAACGGAGAGAAAAAGAGAGAAAAATGTTATGTTTTCCTGCGTTTCAGTACTATCTTTATACATCAATACGATAGAACAGTCTCCCGGATCACGTACGTTAGCGTATCTTAAACCCTGTGGTGTTTCAATGGTACATCAATTAATATTACTACACCTGTTTTAGTATTATCGTACATTTAAAATCGTTTTTTAGCATATTCTCTTATGCTTTTAAAGTTTCAGCACGTTGATTTGAACCTTAGGATTACTATTTATGATTATACACACATATTTATTTCTAAGTGATAGACAGGTATAGATAGATACAGTTCATGCTAATGAATCCACCGCTCCAGCAGTGTGAACGTCATTATTTTTAAAGCTTTTATTTTTTTTTTTATTATTATTGTTGTAGATTTTAGGATTTGACCGATTGGTAAGTTATTTGTTTGCTAATTAAACCGCTAACGGGAACAATATAAAACTGTCAACTTACGTCAACTGTCGTGTCGACTGACTATTCAAATATATGCTAATATTTTAATTTTTTAAAATTACAATACTTTTTATGATTTACGTCAGCATTTAGGGCAAACGCCTTCGGAAAAATGACACACGCGCACAAATTCGAATGTCCACGAACATAAACTTGTGAATATTATAAAAGATAATATAAAAGATAATATAAAAGATGCATCAACACCGTTTTGTTTTTTCTTTTCAAAATATATTTTATTGCGTCGCAAAATACATCTGTAACCAATCACAGGTCTGGTGTCAGTATAAAAAGAAAGAAATAAGCTTAAATACTTTTTACAGTGAATAATATGAAATAATTTAATTTACAGTCTAGAAAATGAATGATTAACTTAAAAAAAAAACAAAAAAAACAACAACAACAACATGGAACAATTTCTGAATCCATCTCTTTTTTTTATATATATATATATATATATATATCCATATATAAATACTTTTCACAATAATGCCAATAATAATAATAATAATAATAATAATAATAATAATAATAATAATTTTTTACAAATGTGAACACATAAACGTTGAGATTTCCGAGAAACTGAACAGCGTAGCGACTCCGGCGGCCTCATCCTGAATCCATACTTCCTAGAAAGAACTCCTTCACGTGCGAGCCTCACTGCTCAACACAGACAGTTCATGATATTTTTTTCCCTCCAGCTCAACGCCCTCCCAATCTCTGAAAGCAAAAATAAAAACCCGCTGAGTCATCTTGACAGGGGTTGCTGGAGAAAAACACTCCTCCTCCTCCCCGAGAGCAGGCTGAGATCGAGTTCCAAGATCCGCCGTACTCACGAGGCAGCGCTCAGGACTTTTATAACGTTTTGTTGGTTTATGGTTTTTTAAAAAGTATTTTAATAGGGTTTTTAAATTTTTTTTTTTGGCTCATCGTTCGGGGAGGTTGATGACGGGGACCCACTGGTCCATGCAGCGGCTCTCGTGGCAGAAGCGATGCACTTTCCAGAACGCCTGAGTCTTCCATGAAGACGCACGTGGGTGCTAACAGGGAAAAAAGAAAGAAGAAGACTTGTTAGCATTTGTGTGTGTGTGTGTGTGGGGGGGGGGG
>JANDJT010000103.1:21640027-21650611 GCA_024331685.1 Stegophilus panzeri
TTAATATCTATATACCGTGTTGATATTTCTGTAAAGCTGCTTTGAGACAATGTCTACTGTAAAAAGCGCTATACAAAAAAAATTGAATTGAATTGAATTGAAGTTGCATTTTCTGTTGAATTTGTGGAAACCACCTGAAGCATTGGTTGTGTTGAACTATTTCACTTACTTTTGTTTGATTTGTTCATCGCAAACAGTTGAAAGTCTGTACATTTTGACAATAAACCTGATTTGCAATGGGGGTTTAATAATTTTGATTGCAACTATACAGTATGATGAAACCCAAATAAAATGTAGGGCTTACATTCATGCTTTTGAACAGTACAAAAAAAAAAGCTGAAGGTACAGGATTAAAAAAAAAATGCATCCATCACAGTGGACATTGGTTTAAGCGGTTACTGTAAGCACGTATCTGTGGAGATATCAGTGTTAGAAAGTGTATTAAACTGTAAAGAACGTGTTTTTTCTTTCAGATGAATGCAAATCTATTTCAGTTATATTTTTTTTTAAAAATCACGCAATCATGTAAATACGTGTTTATATTTAGGGTTCACTGCATTAGTGGCCCTGAAGTTTTGAAGAATGAAGATCCACTCACGACTAAGACAACTGGCGAATTTAGAAATGGCAAATGCATTTAATATGTTAAATAAATATAGTCTGATCTAGCTTATCATATATTTACTGGCTCTTTTTTTAAATAATAAAATATCATAAATAATAATTTCCCACAAAATAACCAATTTAGACAGCAAGGCAGATAAGCAGCAAAACAACAACAACAACAACAAAAAACAATATGTGAAAAAAAAGAGGCCTGTACTTCTGTTTTATTATTGTAATATTTAAATCATTTTTTTTCCATTATCAAAAGTCAATATTTGTCTTATGAGTTTCGTCTCTTTGGATCATATATTTATTGTACAAGAAATAAACCCCACAGCAGTTTTGTGTTCAGACACCAGGGGGCAACAGAGCTTCATTAAATACAACTTTAAAGAAATTTGCATCTGAATTCATCCTGAAGAGATTATTTCTGGAACATGGGCCACGTGTGAAATCGCAGAGAACTTGTTAATGAGATTTAAATGCTAAAAAGGCTATTAATCACGTACTTTTGAAGAACTGAAGATAATTTTTGTCTATTTAAATTGATATAAACAGTGACACGAGTAGACTACGCAGTTAGTGGTGTGATTAAACGTCTTTATAATGATCAAACTTGACCTGTCCTGCAAATGCGACTTGTTTAACCTTTCGTTTTTGTTCTTAAAATACAAAAACAAAACAAGTCGTCTAACATTTTTCTTTTCAGTGCTGTAAAAAAAAAAAAAAAGACCATTAACATAAAGTTAAATATTAAATATTGATATCGAGATCATTCTGGAAGAGTTTGTCTGCTGATATAAAAAAATAATAATCCAGGCTTACTTACAGTTATAAATGATTAATTTATTAATAGTGCATAATTAATATTCAAATCTTCATAGAAAATACAGTATATATTTTAACTTAGTATCTAAATAATGTATATACTGTACATTAAATAATTTCGGCATGAATAAAATATATATCATGAGCTCAAATCAATTTTGTCTTTAGTTGACTTAATTTTTTGTGTTTTAATGCACTATATTTTATTAACACAGAAATGATGTTAGAAGCAAATTTAGGGCGTGACTTGTTTCAGTGTATACAGATTAAATATTTAATACTGGTGCTATGTTTTATTTTCTAAAACCACATCAGGCTATAAATGTGCTGAAGGCCTAAATGAGCTATATTATTATTATTATTATTATTATCTTACTATTGACGTTATTATGGTATCTATGGGAGAGCATTTTACAGCATTCAGCTTTCATTTCTGTTATTAAAATATTACAAACACCGATTCTGAGTAAAATTGCTTGTATTTTGGCCATTTTGTGTTTTGGAAATCTCTTATACAGCAGTGTTTTTTTTTTTTTTTAATACATTAAAAAAAAATCTTTACATTGATAAACACAACACAATAAAACACAGAGTGAATCGAGAGTTTAACATAAATCTATGTCAAACCCTTGTGAAAGTTGTGTGATGAACAGTAGGTTAATACAGTCCAGTGATGCTTTGAGAGGTCTATTCGTGTGACGGCTGACAAATGTGTCGAGTGCTAAAGGATGCCAGCTAAAATATGTCTCCTTAATGGACCAATTGCTCAATTAAGTGGCTGATTTGTTCCGTGCCGCACTCTTTAATATGGAGAGAGTCATATTTCCTCCTAGATTAGTATAGATACTGGCTGACAGACTGCACTGCTCAAGGTATTTGGCCGGCATAATTCATTCATAATGCCACAATGCAGCCCATCTATCATCTCATTTTTTCCCTGCCACTTCCTCTCCCTCCCCAATTCACTTCCAGGCTCCTGGCTCTTTATCGAGGGGGGTTCTGTGTGTGTTGTGTGTGTGTTGTGTGTGTGTGTGTGTATGTGGTGGTGGTGGTGGGGTTGCAGGACAAGGTTGGGACGTTGGCAGGTTTTTTTTCTGTCCGTTGATGTATTAGGCAGCATATGCAAGCGATGAATTACCCGGCGAAGGGAGTCAATTATCCAGTCTGGGAAAAAAAAACGGGAACGGTGGCCCTTTGCTTGGCCTAAGGGCCCCTTTTTCCATTTGAAGGCATGATTTTTAAAGAGGGGGTGAGAAGGTGGGGGGTGTACGTATAAAGGAAAGGGAAGCACAAGAAGAAGAAGAAGAAGAAGAGAGGGATGAAGATTACAGAGGGGACGTGATGGGTCTCAGATCCTCTCTTTAGCTCATTTGGTGTCATTTCTTTTTTTAAGTTTTTTTTTTTTGAAGGAGATTTGGAACAGGCAGCCATTTTTTTTTTCCACCCTCTCCTCTCATTTGTCCCGCTTCACATCAAACCCTGCCCCTGGTTTGACTATTAGAAGTGGAGGTCAATAGGGATATGAGAACTGCCACACGTGCTCGCACGTCCCAAACCACAGAGCCTTGTCACTTTTCCCCACTGATTTCACCCCCCACACCTCTCTCTTTTTTTTCCAAGGCGGAGGAGGGGGGACGTCCCGTAAGAGTCGCTGAAGAGATGCTGAATGCTTGCCAGAACAAGCTGACTGACATGGGTGACACTTAGGGAAATGAGGTCATTAGCTCGAATTACGGGGGGTTTTGATAGCTCAGTAATGGGTTTTAATGATGGAATTTAGCATGCTCAGCCACCAGGGACACGTGCCCAACACAGGCGGACAGGTCGTTTAATAAAGAGACTTTCCACTGCAGAATAAGGATTGTGTCTAAAAGAGTCTAAAATAAAATCCAGAGACTTACCTGCACCATCATAGAGTAATTTTTTTTTCTTTTCCGTTCCTTCAATTTCCTGAATATTGAACACTTTTCATAAACCATATCAGAAGTCCCAAACCATACCTTGTTGTTCTTCTTCTTCTTCTTCACCAATCCTACAGAGATAGAAAAAGTTGCGTTATAGTTTTATCAAGATAACAAACTGCACAATTATCATATGATTTTATATTATGACCCAAACAGTGGATTCTGATTGGTCATAAGGTAAGTAGTTTTCAGTAGTTCAGCTCCTAAATCACAGGTTTATACTCTATTAATGCACTTGTTAAAATATGTCATCGTTTCTATAATAACAGCTCGTTCGCAGGGACTTGTATGGCAGACGCTAAAAAAAAAACGTTTATAGAGGAGGCTCCAGTGTCAGCACTTTGTAACAGTCAGAGGTAAAACTTGGTTTCTTGGTAACTTCAAGAGCGAGAGAGAGAATAGAGAATAGACAACTGTAGAATTTACAGTTTTGATAGTTACTCCAAAATCACATGCAGGTCATACAGGGATAGAGGTCACATTTATTATATTATTATATTATTTATAATACTTTAAGCTGCATCATTAAGTCATGTCTGGAAAATACAAAAACGTTACGAAACTCTGTAGTTTTAACATCTGGAGGCCGCACATTTCATTATCTACGCAACTGAGGTCGCCTATAACATGTTGTATAGCATGTGTTTGAGCATGTGTTTGGCGCCTTCTAGTGGGCCTTCACTGAAATATGATAACACTATGTGTGGCGTAAAAATGGCTGCCAGTCCTGGATGTGATAGATGCATATTGATAGAAGCATTCCACCAAAAGATTGTCCAATTAGAGGATTAAACACTAGGATTAAAATCAGTACTATGAGCTTTTTTATTTGAAGTATTATTTGTAGAATGCTGCTGAAATAACGTGCGTCAGTTTTGATACTGCAGGCTTTAAGTGTAAGTGTAAACAAAACTACCTGCTAGAGGAATTTCAGTATTTTGTGTAAGTCAGTTAATACCGTGAAAGAGAAACGGGATGGTTAAAATGCCTTATTGGGGAGGGGGGGTTGGAAATGGGTGAAAATAATAAACTCAGAACGCCAACAACAATCTGCAAAATACATTTACCCACTGGGATGAACTAAATGTTTAATTTAGAAAACTAAACTGTTTTACATGGTTATGTATCAGTCCTCGTATCAGGAATTTAACAGCACACAGTTGCCAGATGTAACACACGACAGACTACAAAAGAAAAAAAAAAAAGAAATAAAGAAGATTAAACAAACTGGCATCAGGCCACTCGGGGATTCTGCAGAGCTCCAGCTGTGTATGAAGAACTTAACATGAGTTCGTGCATCATATCTACTTCAACAGTAAGCTTGTTAAACTTTTTAAACTTCATTTTCCACCAGAACTCCTTCTGAATCATTCCATAGCCATAGTGAGGCCTAGTGTGCTAAAAAAAACTATGCTATAGCTCTCGCAGAACCGTGTGAGGTTCTCTGAGGGAACAGACGGACTCTGATCTGGATATAAGGAGCAGATCCAGTGCTAAGCCACGGAGAGCGGAGTGTGTAATGGCTCGTTGAGCTGCTGAGGCCAGGCCCGGGGCTTCGGAGCAGCCATATTTCAGCGTGTATCGATCAGGCACTGCGTAAACGCCGCCAGGCCTTCCTCCCCTCCGTCCTTGATCCTGTAAAGTAATAACCGTACGCGTGTCAGGGAGGTAATTATCATTGATCTGCTGGAGAAAAAGTGAAAAATTTTGCTGTCGTACCGTGGCATGATTCATACCCGTGTTGGTGAACGGTGCTGAGCAAAACTGGGTTTGTTCCATTAGTACACGTAACCTTCACAACTTTTATCTATAACATGAGTTACAAACATCAAATTAATCCAACATACCAAATTTGATAAGACAAATGTAGGACAGAGGTGTAGCTATGTGCTAATGACCAGAAGGTTGTGAGTTTGAATCCCAGCAGTGAACGTTTACAATTTATTCCATACGGTCGCTGGGCCTCATTTATCAAACTGCATATGAAATTTATTCGTAAATTGTTCGTAGGAGCACCTAAACAAGAAACTTGCTATTCCTGGACATTCAGTTCGTTTGGAAAAACGTTCGTACATTTCCTACGTTTCGCTCCTGATTTCGTGTAAATTTACGAGTCTCACTAACGTGAACCGTGATCGATTCGGTTCAAATCATATAATTATCGATGAGTTACTGCGATTTTATTTATGATTTTATTGTCCATCATGTTTAAATCACTTATTTATATCAATTGCATACCGATTTAATGAATGCTTTGTCATTTCATATTAAAGAAAGCATAAAGTAAGACAAATAAGTCGAGTTGTTTAATTAGGACAAAAGTAATGGCACCCAATAAGAGCAGGAAGCGTGTGTCTATGGCACCTGATGCACTGCAGTGGCTGAGCTGCACTATTAGAAGATTTAGCACATGCTGTGTTTAGGAGCCGCTGTTTCACCGTATAGTCAATATTTTGTCGTTTTCAACTCTGCGTGAAGTTTGGGCGTGGCTAAATGTAAATGTGCTTGGCAAATTACGGGTGATTTGCATTTAGGATACCTAACGTTAGTGTTGAGATAGTTTGATGTATTTTTGTCCATAACCTGTTACGATGCACTTTAGTTATCGACCGTAAGATGTAACTGGCTACTACTTGTTTGTTTACCACATGAAGAAAGAGGCTTCATGATGCTGAGTAGTAAAAAAAAAATTCCAAATCCAAACCAAACCAAACAACAAGAACCAACTTTGTTGCGTTGACTGGCAGCCTCTCTTCGGCCGAGTCTGCTAAAAAAGTTATGATCCTACTTAGCCGGCAGTCCCCACTGGCAACGACGGAGCAGAATGCAGCGAGCACGTCAGCTGGTAACAAATGAGCGGGACAAGGCAAAGGGCTGTGAGATTGCCACATTCATCATGATGACGTCGAGGGCTCGTAGCACTTACTGCTGGGTTTGTACGGACAGGCTAAGCCTCGGATCCTACAGAACTTCCTTTTGATTAGAAGTGATGTGCTTCCGTGCGCCTTATCGGTGTATAAAAGTCTTTTGACTTTAATTCTCTAAAATCTCTTGTTTTTGCTGTCATTATGATTCTAGACAATAACAAAATGTTAATAAATGTTAATACAGTTCCCTAACCATCTTCTTGCTAATTTAAACATCTATAAAAGCACTTTACATGCCAGAACACTCCCCGCTCTCGCTCTCGTGCTCACTCTCTCTCTCCCCTCTCTTTGAGTTTTGATAGATGACTGATTGCCTGCCGGTACAGAAAGATTTATTAGTGTTTATCCAGCACTCGGTGGTCACCTGCGGCTTAGAGACCAGGGCCTGCTGCGTCAAACACACCACACACTCAATATGTGTGTGCATTTCAAGACTCTCATCCATTATATTCTTATATACACAAGACCCAGTGTGTACAGTATGCATCTGTATGCATGTGTGTGTATATATATATATATTTATATTTTAGATATTCCATCCCTCGATTTCATCTCACTGGTTCAGACCCCTGAAGCCCATCGCCGGTCGATGGAGGAATAAACTTATAGGGAAAAACCTGATAGAGGTGACTCCTTGTGCTCCGACCGAACGGAGCGACCCGCAGATCTCAGCCATAAATTGTGATTATGGGCTAAGTGGGGTGAGCGGATGCAGGAATTCTTCGTCGGGATATTAGTTTGACACGGACGCACTCCGGGGAAAACACGCCGGCGTCCAGGAAGTCTAAAGGACATTAAAGTCAGTCAGAATGCATTAATTCTTGGCTTCAGATGTAAAACCGTCTTTCACTCCAACTTTTAAGGGTTTGTGAGTGAAATTTAAAAAGTTTCTTCAAAATGAAATCATGAAAGTTGTTTCAGTGATGTTTTTGACTGATTAGAAACTGAAAAACAACGTAGTTTACTTCCTTGTCGTCATAGCAACAGAGCAAAAAGTGTCAATGCTAGACCAATATTATTATTATTTTTACTTCAAGATTATGCTAGCTATGAAACCAGACATTAAAAATGGCAGCTAGCTGCGATAAGATGATGCAGTACCCTGATACAGTGCTACTTGCTCAAGTTATTTGCTAATACTTTTACTAATACCAGTACTCTTTGTTAATATGTTTTGCTAATATTTTGCACTAACACTTCACTTATATGTTTGCTAATACTTACTTTTTGTTGCAAGGACATATTATCTACCATGTAGATCTTTAAAAGCTTCGACTTGAAATGTTTCATGTCAAAATGATTCTAGCGAGTCTAGCGTCGTACCTCTTTGGCAAATCTTGAAAATCTTGATTTGTCTTATATTCTTAAAAAAAAAAAACAATCCTCCAAAGATTATTTTTGTGGGTCTAGAAGAGTCTATAGTGCTTCAAAACTTAGGTTTATTATCTTGGAATATTTTAACAGTTCAAAATGACAAAGTGTAGAGTTTAGGAACTGAAGCAGTGCTAGTTTGTTTTTGGGTTTTTTTGCTAATAGGAACCGCTTAGCATTAATTCTAGGACTGTTCTTCGGAATAATTTATCAAATCAAAATGATGCTAGCTGTTAAAAAACTGGTAATATGTTTCATGCTGTACATCTTATCCTCATGTCATGGCAAGGCTAGTTCACACATACAGTCTATAAAGGGTTCGTGCTCGTAGCTGAAGTGAATATATGATTACAAATCCGGCGTTTGACGTGTTTCGCACCACATGTGCATGTTATATCGATGTATATTAGCCTTTGGTCATGGGAGATAACGGTGTCCATTAGTGATGACACGTGTGGACTGAGGATGCTCATCCTGATCGCTGTATATCATTGCGCTTGCTGTAACCTTTCCCGTGTGAGAGATAGAGAGATAGCGAGAGTGAGGAAGCGGAGAGGATGGAAGGAGACGGTGAGAAAGACAGGCAATCATTTCTCTCGTTGAGGGCAGCGGAGCGGGGAGGCGTGTAGATGAAACCCCATTTTCCTCTGATTAAGTCCTCCAAAAATATTCCATTTGTCAGTGCCAGCGCCGGTGATGGCGGCCCCGTGGAGCCAGCCGAGTGTGTCTGTTGACTATGTAGCGCTGCCGATTTACATCGGTCACTGACAACATCATCTACTCACTAATGTCCTCCTTCACTCTTCTCTAACCCCCCCCCTCATTGTCAGCCCACCTGTCTCTCTGTCCACCTATCTCTCTGCCTGCCCCCCTCTCTCTCTGTCCACCTGTCTCTATCTCTCTCTCCCTTTATCCCATTGTCTCTTTCCCTCTCTGTGTCCCACTCTCTCCCTCTTGCTCCCGCTTTCTCCCTTTGTCCCACTGTCTCTCTCTCTCTGTCCCTCTGTCTTGCGCTCTCGCACATGCTCTCCATCTCTATCTCTCGCTCCCTCCCTCCCTTTGTCCCTTTCTCTCATTCTCTCTCGCTCTCCCTTTGTACCACTGTCTCTTTCTCTGTCCCTCTGTCTTGCTCTCTCTCGCTCACTCTCTCCATCACTAGCTCTAGCTCCCTCTCTCTTTGTCCCACTGTCTCTCTGTCTATCTCAGTCTCTCTCTCTCTCTGTCCCCTTGTCTCTTGCTGTCTATCTCTCTTTTTGCCTGTCTCGCTGTGATTCTCTGTCTGTCTCTCTCTCTCTGTGTCTATGTGTCTTGCACTGTGTTTGTCTCAGTCTCTTTTTCTTTCTCTCTTTCTTTTTAACTGCCTCTCTCCATCTCTCTCTCTCTCTCTCTCATGTTTCCTCTTTCAGTGTTTCAGCCTATTTTAACTTGATCTGCTCTCATTGCAGGGTTGGCTGCAGCGATTTCCTAAAAAAAAAAAAAAAAAAAAAAAACGAGAGAGAGAGAATAAAAAAAAGAAAACGAAAAAGGACCCGTCTCTGTCATAGGCGCTCTCAATGTCATCAATTTCAATTTCCAATCTCCTCTCGTCTTTTTTCCCTGTCTCCTCACTACCAACCTTAGCCACTCTCTCCTGCCCTGCTTTCTCTCAGGGAGTTTTTTTCCTCAGTTTTCTTTTCTTTTTTTTTTTTTTTTTTTTTTTACTTCTCTCCTCCCCAAGCCTCATGGCCCTCACCCTCGTTCTCCTCTCTACACATATTACCCATTACCTAGGCCTGCGCTTTCTTAGGCTTTGTGAAATAGAATGCAATTTCGCCCCTCGCCTGCCTCGTGATGAGACCCAAATGAAAGATCGTTAATATTTTGTTTTAAAGAAGAAATGCACCCTGTGAGTTACATGGCTTGTTTTGTCAGATCAGTGAAATTCATAATAACTTTTATTTAGAGTAGATAAATGCTAATTATCACTATTTATTCATGAGTGTTTGTGCCTGTTTGTATAAATCTAAAGCAGCTGTGTGTGGTACAGCTAGTGGAGTTGGTATAGCAAAGCAGCATGGATCCATCCCTTTGGGCTAATATTTATTTGGGTTTCTGTATTTTTTGTGTTTTCTAACTTTCCTCCCACCACTGGAAAACATTATTATTTCCAATTCCAATATTACAGTATCACAGTAGTGATGAAGATAGAGATGTTTTATATTCTTTTTCTAAACTCCCGATGTTTGTTGCTGCACTTAAATAAACTGTATATTATTTACACAACATCAAAATCTGTGCACCACTTCTGCTTCTAGACACATTTAAAGTTCTTCATGCAAGACAGTTAACTTTCTTTATGTTTTAAAACATAGTGCATATTTTACACAAACTAAAGCCACACTCACCAGCCATGTTTTCAGATTATTCTTTGCAAACTCTAGAAATGGTTGCATGTGAAAATACCGGTGGATCAGAAGTTTCTGATAAACTTAGACCAGCCTGCTTGGCATTAACAACCACATCATATTAAAATAACCTTTCTTTTCCATTCTTATGCTCAGCTTGCACTTCAACAAGTTTGTTTTGATCACCTTCACGCCTAAATGCATGACGTTACAGCCATAGGATTGGTAAGAATAGAAGAGCCTTTATTTGTCATTACACATATACAGATGTACAGTACATTGAAATTGTTTCTTCTCATATCCCAACTCCTATTGAGGTTGTGGTCAGACTGCAGGATCACCCCTGGAGCTCACAGGGTTAAGAGTCTTGCGTTAGGACCCTACAGTGATCCTGGATTTAAACCCCCAACTTTCTGGTCAATAGACCAACGCTCTATTCATTAAGCTACACTAAACTAACTACCAAATAGCTGTTTGGCTATTTGCTTACAATTACTCAAAAAG
>JANDJT010000103.1:21669746-21687341 GCA_024331685.1 Stegophilus panzeri
GGGGGTTGCAATATTTTTCCGGCCCAAATTAATGACAGCGGATCTAATGCCATTGCCGTACTTCGGAGTGTGTCCAATACTTTTAAAGCACAGCGTTAATGGAGACTTGGAAAGAGATTGATTTGAACATCAAACAGTACCCAATAGGTTGCCTTCTTTCATGCTTTTGGGTTTTGAAAGTTCTGATGGCAGTGCCGGAGCTTCAACCTGCTCCTCGGATTGATGTAATTATGCTCGGAAGTGGCGTGTACGAAGCGTACGGTTGCTGGCAGCCTCACCATGAAGGGCTGATGATCTCTAAACGAGGCTTATTTATTAAATAACGCACTGGAGATTGAAATAAACATTCATTGTGGATGATGAAAAAGAGTCATCATCGCTCTACGATAATGATAATTATTTTGACTGATAGATAACCTGTTCGCACCCCAGTGAAAGGCTGAAAGTCTATTAGACGGCATCTTATTAGCCATCCATCCATGAAGAAAGTAAATGATATTTCAGTAAGCAGGCCGTCGAATGAATTGCGAACTCTCTGACTGTTTTGTGATGACACCTCGGTGACTTTGAAAACAGCAGCTTTTTTTTTTTCCCTTTTCGTGAAGGCCGGAACGAGCTCGGCGGCATTTCCGTAAACGGCGGAGTCAAAAGGTGAGGTCACGGTGCGACTCGGACCGTATTCATCATCAGTGCTGGGTGGAAATGCACGCTCTGAACTGATGAAGCCTGGCCATCGTATTCACGTCGACCGGTTCAAGGTGGGCGCTCGAATGGACGAAATATTAGCGTGGAGGGGTAAGAAGGTCCAAAAGTGATCCAAAAGGCAAATGGCACAAAGTCCAACAGCTCTGAAGTTCTCCAGAAAGGATGGGAGGGAGGGGGGGGGAGGTCGGGGATAAGGGGGCCGGAATAGGTGGCTAGAACTCAAGTATGAACTCTGAACTTAAAAAAAAAAAAGTTAATCATTCTGCAACAGCGACTAGTAGCGGATAAGGAAATTGACGACCCCACTCATCTAAACTTCATTTTATTGTTTTACTATGCCATAGTCGCTAATGACCACCATTCAAATGTCTTCCTTCCTTTTTCCACATGAATTTCAGTCCCTTTAAAAAGTAAATTTCCCACTTATCCATGTTGCCGTTAACCAACACCCCGGCGTCCACCTGCTTCTCCAGCGTCCACGTTTCGGTCCTCCACACACTCGCGGCCCCGGGGCGGTGTTTGGGGTGAGCTGGCTCAGGCCTCGGCGGCTAATCACCCCTTCCCAAGACGCTGCTCATCAAAGCGCCTCATACAACAGATCAATCTTCTCCTGACAGTTCATTTAGACTGAATTAATTTGGAATTAGAGGCCATTACGGCAATTGGCAGCCGCTGATATTCCCCGAGCGCAGGCTGAAATCCCCTCTCACAGAGAGAGCGGCCTTTTCAATCGACTAGATAAGGACCTTTCTTTTTTTCTTCTCCTAAGCACTTCGAAGTTAGGGCTGAGCAAAGAATTTAATTTTCACTTTAAGCAAGTCATCATTGTTTAAAATGGACTACAAACACACACACACACACACACACACACACACACACACACAGTAAGTTGTTTTTGTTGAATGCCATTTTATCGCTTGTAGTATTCCAAAGTCACGTGTGCATGTAACGAAGACGGAAGCTGGCAAACGTATTAGAATATCATAAATTTCATACAATTAATTTATATACATGCCATTAAATATTACCCCCCCACCCCCTCCCCCGTGGTGATTTAATACATTTACATTTTTTGCCAATGTTTTTTTTCTTTGTTTTGAAATTGCTAGGAGTATGTTTCTCGTTTAAAAATCCTATCATTTGTAATTACATGTTATGGGTTTGAGATAATTTTTAAAAAAAAATCAGAACCCTAAATACAGCATCACAAAAGTACAGATTTTATGTGAATTAGGCCAAAGGTGAAGCATCCAGGAGTCCCAGGGAAAAATAAATGCTTTCAGAGTGGTCATGACATCAAAATGGGAGCAAAATGTAAGCAAATTTAGTTGCTTAGGTGTCGGGGGTTCGATTCCTGCCACTGCCCTGTATGTGTGGAGTTTGCATGTTCTCCCCATGCTTCGGGGGTTTCCTCCGGGTACTCCGGTTTCCTCCCCCAGTCCAAAAACGTGCATGGTAGGCTGATTGGCATGTCCAAAGTGTCCATAGTGTATGAATGGGTGTGTGAATGTGTATGTATGTGTACCCCACCTTGTGCCCCATGACCCGTGGGATAGGCTCCAGGTTCCCCGTGACCCTGTAAGGATAAGTGGTATAGAAAATAGATGGATGAAAAAGTTGATTAGTTGATGTGGCACTTTGTGGTTTTCTGACTGTTAGGTCTTGTGTAAAGTAAAGTAGTAAAATGAATTTTAAGTAAAATTTCGCTAAGCAAATCATCAACGAACTAACAGATCATGTTTTATCAGAGGTCCACGGTTGCATCCTGAGTGTTTGGAAAGGGGACTATATGACTAATCGGGCATATAAAAAGGAGCAGGTGTAAATGCAATAAATACTTAAATAAAATGCATTTAGCCACTTATACAAGCTTAAAAACACATCTATTTCATCAAGACACATCTAAAAAAAAAAAAAAAAAAAAAAAAAAAAAAAAAAAAAACACACAACACAATATTCCTCCAAATAAATGACACCATAATGCATGAAAACAACCCAAGGTTCAATCCCACAGCAACGATGTTGGAATGTTGGATAGTTTAAAAAAACAAACACTGTTTTTTAAAAAGCAAGAAGACATTTCCTTTTTTTCCAAAATGTCCTTTAAAAAAAAAAAAAAAAAAGCTTTAGGATGAATCATGAAAAAGTAAAGGTTATGATTTATTTTCTGTCTGATCTTTAGCAAGATTTTGCATTTCTTACTGTGCAAAATAAATAAGTAAATAAAATCAACGCTTCAAACAATAAAGATAAAAAAAAATAAAAACATCGGCTTCCCAGATTGGCTTCCTATTCACTATACATGCTCCCTACATAAGGTTTATCATAACGTATGCCCAATAGAATGCTGTTTGTAATGTATTTTTGTTCAGAGTCCATTTGCACTCAGCATCCTCTCCGTTTATTCATAAAAGATCATGATTAAAGTATTGGCACATCTACCTTCATATTGGTCAAGCTCCACCATTACCACTGGCTAACAAACTGTGTGTCTCACGTTCGGTAGTTTGCCACACACTGCATTTTAACATAAAATAAAGATAGAAGCCTGTTTGTATTTCATGTAAAAGAACATGGATTTGTTTTTACTAAATATTTAGGTAGCTACAACTTCCAGAGAACTTCTGAGATGGAAACCGGACGCAAGTACTCAAAAATCAGTATAGTAAGTGTACTGTACTGTACTACGACATTTGGTGGAAAAGCACTAACACAGATTATTAACCACTAAGCCTACAGACTTCTTCTGAAGGTGCAAGATCGCACCATCTTGGCAAAAATCGTCAGCCGTGCCTGCTTAGCTTTAGATCTGCCAAGTGATGAAATGTCAAATATAAATATTAAGCGGGTGAAAATATGTGCAAAAGAAGTGCAGGAAGAAACAGACGGTATCCAAACATGAGGAGGAGTCTCCAGGCTGTTCTGCAGAGGTAAATATTAACTCTGACACCATGCTGTGAAACCTCTTCCTCACTCACTCGCTCACTCGTAGACTGGAAGAGAGGACAAAAGTAAAGGAGAGTCAAGTCAAGGGAAAGAAAAAACAAAAACACAACAAACCCTTCCCTCCTCTGCTCAGCATGACACGCCGGATGACATGCTCCCTCAACACCTCCCGACAATCCTCAAAGAGTAGCTGAGCGAGCCTCTCGTCTTGACAGCTCACCCTTTTACACCAACGCTACACACAATCACACGTCCATGACAATTCTTCTAAAGCGACTTAACAGACTGCAGAGTTTCCAACCGACACCTGACCCTGTTTTAACCTCAACCCAGACCAGAAGTAAGAAGTAAAGGTCTAAGTGTCATGCTGTTGTTTGGGGGGAAGGCGGGGTTACTGTTACCACCACAAAGTTAATTATTTTCCATAACGAGGTGTATTATTCGTCATACCTCACAGCAATTTGCAGACAATTACAATTCTGATTTATTAAAGAACAACGTGTACAGTGCTGTGAAAATGTATTTGCCCCATCCTGATTTCTTCTGTTTTTGTGTACATCTCTTACTAAATTATTTCAGAAATTAAAACAACATCTAAGATAAAACAAAGGCAAACTGAGTGAACATTAAATACAGTTTTTAAATGATGATGTTATTTATTGAAGCAAAAAAAGTTTTCCAATACCAACTGGGCCTGTGTGAAATTGTACTTGCCCCAGTAGTCACTAATTCCCCAAATCTATGAAACTGCATCGATCATGGGGTTCAGCTGGACTAGACACAACCAGGCCTGATTACTGCAAACCCTGTTCAATCAAATCAACACTTACATAGAACTTTTTCAACAGCATGAAGTTGGTTAAAAGGTCTTACCCAGTAACACACTATGCCAAAGTTGAAAGAAATTCCAGAAATGATGAGGAAGAAGGTGATTGAAATACATCAGTCTGGGAAGGGTTACAAAGCTATTTCAAAGGCTCTGGGACTCCAAAGAACCACAGTGAGAACCGTTATCTCCAAATGGAAAAACTCAGCACAGTAGTGAACCATCCCAGAAGTGTCTGACCTTCCAAAATTCCTCCAAGAGCACAGTGACGCCTCATCCAGGAAGTCACAAAAGAGCCAAGGACAACATCAAAGGACCTACAGGCCTCTCTTGCACCAAAAAAATGTCACTGTTCATGACTCCACTATCAGAAAGACACTGGGAAAAAATGGCTCCATGGAAGAGTGGCGAGGGGAAACCCACTGCTGACCCAGAAGAACATTAAGGCTCATCTGAATTTCACCAAAACACACCTTGATGATCCTCAAACCTTTTGTGAGAATATTCTGTGGACTGAGGAGTCAAAAGTGGAACTGTTTGGAACTGTTTCACACACACACACACACACACACACACACACACACACACACACACATTACCATAATAATTACCAAACGAGATGTGAACATTTCAGCATCTTGCACCCTTTAATGTCTCAGGTATATTATACAGCATGCCATCCTACGTACTATAATAATGAGACCTCAGAAAAATGTTTCAAAGGTTTGTAAAATCTTCCAGGATTTCCACAGAGTCCTTTACTGTTTTGCAGTTCAATGGTGAAGATGTTCTTAATGTCTGTATGACAGACTAGGAGCGCCAGTGAGAAAAAAAACAAAACACAGAAAGTGAAGTTCATTGCAGGTATTTAAAGCGTAGGTGTCAAATTTCAACGCAGTCACGATAATAGAGTCGACACACATTACCTCAGTTTAGAGCTGAAAGGATGTATATGAGGAATTTACAGCGGCGGGTATAAAAGCGGAGAGGACACCATGACCACGACGCTACCTTTCATCTGACCGCATCGATTTATTCGCTTTTTCCCTGATCTGCTTTGCTTCTTCTCTTAAATCTTTCCAAAAAAAAAAAAAACCACTGCACTTTGAGATCTCAAATCAATCCTGAGCATACAGATCTCATACCACGAGCTTATAAAATGTCGAATCCGTTTCCGTCTGACTTTTCACTCCTGTCTCCATCCTCTCTCCTCAACCTGTTGACTTTAACAGTTTGTCGAGTGCACTGGTGTTTTTAACTCCCCGGGTCACTTTAAAGGAGGAGAACTCGGAGATCACACACTGGACTTCAACACCCTTCAGCAGCAGAGCCGGATTTATAGGAGGTCTGTGGAAGACTTGGATTCAGTGTTCTTTCAGTACTTTTACATATCAGGCAGTTCAATAGAGGGAGAGAGAAAAAAAAAGTTTTATCTTTCCCCTTTCCACATGTTCCTCAGCAAACGTGTTGAGTTTTTCTGTGCAGCATGAAACCAAATCAGTCCAAAGAGAGCAAATGTGGTACTTCTGAGTTGTTTTTGTATTCCGAGTCATGAAATGGAGGTCAACGGTACAAAACCAGCCGGGATCAAAACGTTTTTAATCCTTCATGGCAAGACTTAAGATCGTACTACGTGTTAATAAACAAGTAACATTTATCAGTTCTCTACAGGATTTCATTGTTTTTTAAATTTTTTTGTGATTCTTGCAACCAAAAATGGAGCAACTCGGAGTTTCGGGGGTTTTTTTTGTATTTTTTTTGGGGGGGGGGGGGGGGTTGGAACTACTTGAATTTCCGAAATTGCAATTGCACGAAATTGTTTTGTTGGTAAATGAGATTTTTTAGCTGTACTCATGAATCGAAGAGAGCTTTGAATGAATGCGCATTGTGATGACATCACATGACACGTCTTGGCCTAAATCTGTGGAAAATCTGCGGTAATTTAACAAAATTGCAAGCTCCTCAGAATATTGCAAAATCAATTATCATAAAATTATAAAAATCAATTATTAAATAAACGGACTATAGTTTTATTTTAAGCTTTGCAAAGTGAGATCATCAGACAACAAACAAAAATCTAAGCCGTCACTGTTTTACTCGTTCCTCTCAGAGCCCGCTAGATGCTCAGGTGAAAGCAGGATTTGAGCATTATCATTAACACCCAGATTTATGGGTATTTGCGAGGATTATTACAGCTACAAGCCGAGCAAACGGCAAGCTGAGCGGCTCCTTTTTGTCCCGAAGGAGTCACCGCATGACGCGACTTCACTGCGGGTGGTAAAGCGGTTTCTACGCCACGGCCACATGTAGCTAATAGCGTTTAGTTCCAAATGAGCTCAAATCAAAGGCACACATGAATCTAATGTTAAAATACGAAATAGCAGACAATGGATCGTTTGGATAATAACGCGATTAATGTTAAGGCCTTTGAATAGGAATTTTCACACTTGGCCCGAATACTTGAGTTGCACGCAGGATGGATTCTGTGCTCGTTTGGGGGCGGAGTTCATCTCACATCTTACACACCATTTCGCAATTCCATACATAACCTTTGTGCGCACAGGTTGGGAAAATGGTAGGCACTAGGCTCATCTGTTTGTCGTTGTTTTTATTATCTTCCTTTCGTACCAACACCAAATGGCAGGCAATGAGAATTGACTGCTCTGCAAAGAGAACTGGAGGTATAGTACAAAGATAACCCTTTTTATAATGTACATAGCCAAGAATCCTGTCATGGACTTTTTTTTGCTGTTCCTGCAGGGTTTGAAATGTGAATAATTTCTTATATAGGCATTATTTATTATTATTATTATTATTATTATTATTATTATTATTATTGTGTTTATTTCTTGTGCTCACTCTCCCACAAAAGTAGATGGACGTTAAACTGGATTCAGGGATCTGCCGCGGTATTTGATCTCCTCTCGGACTCTCTTTGGCTGTTGCTTATTGCCGTTTTCACCGCTGGTCGTAGAGACGCTCACAATTAACTGTGAAGAATTTCGAACATGCTTGAAAATACTACCATAGGACTTCGTAGCCATGCTGATCCCCAGAATTAGTCTGCAACACGGAAATCATGTCGTCTGAATTCAGCGTTACACCCAGTTTACATGCTTCTTAAGTGGACACAGGACGTTATATAATTGCAAACCTAATATCCATTCGAATGCTATGCCTTTGGAATTTGGCAGGACCGCAGAGAGCACTCAGCTCTCGGAGGGAAAGGGTGGAAACCAGGGCCGACCCGCATTACATAAATATCAATTAAAGAGAGGAACAGAGGCTAATCTGCCCCCTGAGAGGAGCAAGGGTGTGAGGGGAACAACCGGGGTGGGAAAAGGGAGGGAACGGGGGAGGAGAGGGGAAGGCCGCTGGGAGGACGAGGGGCGGAGACGACGTGTCATTTAAAACAATCAGCTGCCTCTTTTTATTTGTAAGGTCCTCCCCTAGTAGTGACTGATTTGACTACGGCTCTATAAGCCTAACTGCAATTATTACGGCTCTCAAAGCAGTCACCTGACTGAAGAAAATAAATGAAACATTTAATTGGAAAACCAGTTTAGTGCATGTGGAAGAATTAAAATTCAATTTGGATGTGGATTTAGGGGTGATGAAGTCAAGAATCATTAGTGTCAAATGTCTTATTGACTGACTGACACACTTATCATAAAGCCATAAACCCCCAAATGTGTGGAGTGACTGGGGTGAAGCAGGAGGGGAAATGGTATAGAGGTGATTTTTTTTTTTTTTGGGAAATGGGAAGGATTTATCCTCACTGCTGCTCTCCTCTTTCATGTCTAATGGGACGACTGGTTAATAAAGCAGCCGGTTAAGAGGATTGTGATCAGCATTGGGCCGCGCCTGATAGCGGCCCCGGGAAGGTTGGTGACAATCGGTGCAATAGGCTTGGCTTGAACATTCATGGCTTGAGGGATTTGCCCCCAATGGTGTCAGCCCACCATAAGTCACTCTAATGAAGGCCAATTGGATAGGGACTGGCCTGATATCGAGGTGGTACCAAGTGCCAATAGCGCAAGCGCCTCGTCTATAGGGTGCAAGTAAATCCAGGGCGGCGATAATCCACAGCTCTGGGTGGGTGAGATTGCAGAATCCCGGCGCTGGTTGGGATTATTGAGGAGGTGCAATACGTGATTTATGGGACAAACTAAAAAAAAAAAAAAAGACGGTTTGAGGGTCCTTATACGTGAAATTGGTCAGAGATTTGCAGACATTAATGTCTTCAGCATGCTTCAGGAACCTCAGAGGTCCATTTGTGGTTCAAATATTATAAGTCATGAGATGATGCTAATCAAGTACAGCACCGTCCACCATTTTCAAATTTTTTGGGGTACGCATTTGTCATCGATTTATCAGGGATGTCCAGGATGGTGTTTAGGCAGAACTAAAATGCAATGAAGACATGACCTCATGAAATCCATCCAAGATTTTCCAGAAGGTTTAGTGGAGATACATTGGTTTATCTTCTTCTTTTAAGAGACTTTCCTGATTGGTTCCTTCGAGCTCTTGAGGAGAACCTATTATCTGAGATCTCACGATCACATGGTGCATTTTCGCATCTTTATTCCCCCTGCTGGTGCGCCCATTCCATTGGTATTACTCTGTAAGCATATTTTAACTGTTTAACCACCTTATTGTTTCTGTAACACACTGACCAAACACAATGACTATGAGTTTCTTCCTGCTGTCCAACATGCTCAAAGTTATCAAGGACGCTGGAACGCAATTCCGGATCGTTCCGGCTTTCTTGACCATAATACGCCCATGCCATCCCTTGTGTTGGTTGGTCATTTTGCAAGTGAAAACCAGACATAAAGCGAGAGGCAAGAGCCTGAAGAACATTATGGAAATATGTATATTTGTGGAAAAAAAAAAGAAAAAAAAAAGAGCTAAAGCACATGTCTTCCTGTGAAGTTGAAAGATTTTACTGTTCTTTTGGCGCTGATAAAGACCTCTGTGGTTTGTCAGCTGGTTTGATGGCTGAACTGCTGCTTTCCCCACTACTTCATCTCTCGGGCCTCAAGCTATTTTACCTGTCTACATTTTTTTTCTGCTACTGTAAGCTCAAATTCCCCCTCCATCGATCGCGGCGTCTGTATCCCCCCTGTCCGACTCGCTAATTCTCCCTTTTGCCTCTTTCATCCGGATCGAGGTGGTACGATGAGGCGGCAAAAAATAAAGGTGGAAAGAAGAAAAAAAAAAAAAAAAAAAAAAAAAATCAATAACAGCGCCAAGTGAGAGGGGTCAGAGTTCAATGGGGTCCTTGACTAATGGGAGGAGTGGCAGGACTCTGGAGCTCAGGGGCCGAGAGAAAGTGGGGGTGGCGGGAGATGATGGAGATCACGTTCGCAACCATCGATCCGGTCAGTGTGCGCCAGTGAAGGGTTATCAGAGAGGGGCTCGAGGCAGGGTTATCAGATCAGCAGGAACAGGAACAGGCTTTATCTGGCTCGGGGCCAACGAGTGTCAAGTCATCAGAGAGAGAAAGGAAAGGATGGTGTCAGGAAAAATGCTATGATGCTGGAACTTTTCCCAGGAGAATGAAGGTTAACGAGGGCTAAAGGGTGGAAAAAAGAACAAAACATAGATCTTTCACTGCAAATGAAGACTGGTGGTGAGAAAATGCTAACAAGGAGCTAACATGAGCCATGAGGAGTTAACGACACTGCTGATCAACCCGAGCAACACGACGAGGAAGCAGCCGAGCCGAACCGGACTCTGCTTAGAGAATTAGCCACTTATTGCGAGAGACATAAATGAGAAAATGTGACAGTTTAGAACTTTACTCTTTACTTAAAGACACCAAAAACAAATACAGGGAACAAAAAAAATGCCAATATTTGCTATGTATACAATGTAGAATTTCTGTGGATAAGTTCTGGATTCTGATTGGTCAGAAGGTGTTGATTCATTTTCTATAACAGCAGCTCTGACAATAGCGCATTTGGAAATCACAGGTTTATATTAATGCAATCGTTCGAATACGTTCTAGTACGTTATTTCTATCCACAGCAACACAAGCTCAAATGTTGCATTCATGAAATTCATACGCTGGTGCAAGAACTTTCCGAAAGAAATGATCCAAAAATATCCGAAATCTTCATCCCAAAGATAATCAACGTAATCACTATTTATTTATTTATTTACATATATTTTTCCATTTTGTTATGCTTATGTCCAGGGCATCATCTTTGTGCTATTAATATGATTTTTTTTTAATTGTTCATGGGTATATTTTTATTTTTTATTGTTTTACTTTTATTTAAACTATAAAAGAAACATCAGTAATACAGCAGCAGCAACAACAACAACAACAATTACTACTACTACTACTACTACTACTACTACTTATAATAATAATAGTCATAATAATAATCCATTAATCTGTTCTTTACCGTGTGAGAACATTTGTTGACATTCTGACACTCTCAGGACCGAACTCTCTCTGAACGTACAATTTCAGATCTGTAATCGTTCACTGTAATCTCTAAAGTGCTGTTTAATCACTCGGCTTTTCTTGGTATCAGCTCATTTTCCTCTCAATGGACTGGAGACGAGAGAGAAAGGGGTGTGTGTGTGTGTGTGTGTGTGTGCGCCAGGGAGGAGGGAGAGCATGAAAAGCAAATTAACTGCCATTTGAATGACTGACATCTTCATGATACGGGTAATTATCACTGCTGATGTTCTCAAATGAGTTGAGAAGGCCTGTTCACCGGCTGCCTCCTGAGGGATGTGGGGTTACACAAAGATGATGTAATACACACTGGCTGCTAGCCTACGAGGGCGCACACACACACACACACACACACGTGGGCAAAATAACTCAAAGGCATATCTATGATACACGATGTGTGTGCAATCTCCTCAGTAGTCTTACGTTTGGTACTTTATTTAATGATGTAAAAAATTAATTTTTAATTTAAAAATAACATTTCTATTCATAAAAATGGGGGGGGGGGGGGGGGGGGGAAACAATTTTACAGACTAAGTACAACATAAAATCAGCTGGTTCCAGGCAGTTTGTAATTATTTTTAAATAAAAATAATAACTATATCACGAGATCCACAATATCTCACAAGAGTGTATTGTGGTATAATTTAAAATCATTATATCGATATTATATTGGCACAGCGCCCAGCCCTACATACAGACACACTTTTCCTTTGTAGTGTCTGAGATGTGTTTGCAGGAGGACAATATTGTTCGCATTTCCAAGTGAAAAGCTGCTGTTCTGTTTCTACACACAAATACTCAAATATTAAACAAGTGTGTAGGAGTGTGAGAGAGAGAGAGAGAGAGAGGGAGACGAGATGAGACAGAACGACAGAGAGAACGTGAAAGACGAGTTCTGTGGGCGGACGGCCAGAAATCCATTTGCAATTTAGATGGAAATTTAATGACCCCACGGTGGCAGTGAATTATGAAGCTGATCAATTGATCATGTCAAGGACAAATAGGTAAACAAACATGTGCATTAATTCTGACCGTTCTCCTATTCCTCTGCCTCCTGACTGCCGAGACGGTGATCACACATCACCCGACCATGAGGGGAGAGAGAGAGAGAGAGAGAGAGAGAGAGAGAGAGAGAGAGAGAGAGAGAGAGAGAGAGAGAGAGAGAAACAAAGAGAGAGAGACAGAGAGAGAGCAAGACACAGAAAGAGTGAGAGAGAGAGAGAGAGAGAGAGAGAGAGAGAGAGAGAGAGAGAGAGAGAGAGAGAGAGAGAGAAACAAAGAGCTGATGAGATACAAGAAAGAAAATAAATTCACAGTTGCATCGTCACATCAGTAAAAATAAAAAAGTATTAGACTATCGATAAAATGATGTGTAGAAATAAAAATATGAACATTCAACATAAAATCATATATAAAAAGTAAAAAAAGTTTAAAAAGAGAGCAAAAAGAGATTTACAAAAATCTACAAAAAAGAAGTAAATTTAAACAATATATCTAAAAACGGCAAGTCAGTTAATTAAAATAAATAAATAAATAGACAAAAATAAATTTGTAAATTAAGGACAATGGAACATTTACAGTGTAATGGCAAAAAAATATTAAACTATAAATTAAATACTTAAAAAAGTTAAAGTAAATTATAAAATAAATAAGTAAATAAAATAAAAAACTTAAGCTCTGTACAACAAATAGATAAATGAAAACTTAAGTTTAGAAATGACAAAATCCAAAATAACATTTGATAAAAAGGAAATAAAAAAGTGCAAATGTAAAATTAAAGCGACATACAACAAATATATAGGGAATTTTTTTTTTTTTTTTTTTTAATCTGTTACAATAAGCCCAAAAAGGAGTTAACTGAAATAAAAAAAGAAAAGAAAACAGACTGCAACATAAATGTATATAAATTTGAATAAATAAATAAACTTAGATAGATAGATAGATAGATAGAAAGATTTCATTCTCTCTTTGTCTCCCACTGAGATGGTCCAACCCTCCTCTTTACATGGATAGTTGAGCTCAGCAAGAATCCTTTCACCAACATGGGCTCAGGAGATGAAGAGAGACAAATGAGAAAGAGACAGAGAGAGAGAGACAGGTGGAGACACACACACACACACACACACACACACACACACACACACAGACACAGCAAGAGACAACCTCCTTCAATCTGGGTGTCTGATCCAGATCTCACAAAACCTCTGGTTCCTTTTACTTCATTTCATCTCATCTGATAAAGTGCATCATCGTGTTCTTTCATAAATGTTCGAGTTTCATCCGTTTTTAATCATATAGTTAAACACAGAGGTTGTTTCAGGTGGTTTAAATTCTTAGCTGTTACAGTGTTGGATGTACATTCGAGCAGGTTCCTGAGGCGTTTTATCAACGACAGTGCTAATTCTGATAACTAGCTAACTATCCTTGTTACCATAGGAGGTTATGATTAGCTAGCTAATTTAGCTTAACTAGAGACTCCTCCTGTTAAAAATCAGAACTTAGCATGAGGGCAGAATCCAAGGATAGATTTGCATGTTCCCGCTAAGTTACTCTGTAAGAATAAGCACATAAAAAATAAAGCTTAAATGCTAGCAGTTTAGTGATAATTATAGTAACAAATGAACAAGTGAAATTCACTTAAACAGGTAAACTACTTCAGGAACTTGTTGGTAGCTAGCTAAAGTTACCACAGAAGATTGTTGTTAGCTAGCTAGCTAGCTAGCTAAAGTTACCACAGAAGATTGTTGTACCACAGAAGATTGTTGTTATCTAGCTAGCTAAAGTTACCACAGAAGATTGCTGTTAGCTAGCTAGCTAAAGAAACCACAGAAGATTGTTGCCTGCTAGCTAGCTAAAGTTACCACAGAAGATTGTTGTTAGCTAGTTAGCTAAAGTTACCACAAAAGATTGTTGCTAGCTAGCTAGCTAAAGTTACCATAGAAGATTGTTGTTATCTAGCTAGCTAAAGTTAGCACAGAAGTTTGTTGCTAGCTAGCTAAAGTTACCACAGAAGGCTGTTGCTAGCTAGCTAAAGTTGCCACAGAAGGTTGATGGTAGCGCCCTAGCTTACCAAAAGGAGGTTACTGTTATTGTTAGCTAGCTTAAAAAAAATAAAAAATAAAAAAAACCACACACAAGAGGTTTCTGTTAGCTAGCTAAAGTTACCACGTATGATTACTGAAATAAAATGACCACAGAAGACTATTGCAACTAAGCTACAGATACCACAGTGGGTTATTGTTAGCCAACTAAAGTTACCACATATGATTATTGTTAACTAAAGTTACCACATATGATTATTGTTAACTAAAGTTACCACAGAAGGCTATTACCGCCAAAATTATAGTTACCACAGGAGGTACTAATAGCTAACTAAAATGATCACAGGAAGTTACTGTTTTTCAATAAATCATACTCCCACACACAGTTTAGCTAAAATAAAATAAAACTTACAGGTAGAAGTAGTGTTGTTGTTGTTGTTGTTGTTGTTGTATCACAGTGCATTTTGGGTCTATCCAATTTTAATTACTAGCCAATTCGTTTTCATTAACTAGTTACACTAACTGCAGTCTTACTTCCTGTTTTTATTACTCATGTGACACAGCTCAACCAATGAGATTGCAGCAGGTAGAAAATGGTAGGTAATCAATTCAAACTAATTTTTGACATCAACGGGTGCATCAAAATAATAATTAAAAAATGTATGAACATGCTAGTGACTTTGAAACATTATACATAGTGTCGATCAATCATTAACATATGTTGGGTTTTTTTACATTTGAACAATTACGCACATTTTAATTTTAACTGCTTTTTGTTGTTTGTCTTCGAGCTGTATTTTCGATATATACAATATGCTGCATAAATAAATGTATTATTAATTTTCCCGTGAGTGAAGAGCACAGAAGGAGGGCGGATTTCAGTCTTAAAGTCCAGTGACTGATCACCGCAGCTTAGTAACTATTGGTTTCAGCGACACATCAGCAGCATCTGTTACAGCTGCAGTACAATCTATAACCCATCCATCAAACGCAAACAGACTCGTCTACTGTAAACAGGAAGCTCGTTTACATCTCAAAACCGACTGATACGTCACAGGAACGATCTTACTGAGAGCCTGAGAGGCTCTCACAGCTGTCACAGATGAACAGCTAGTGCAGATCACTACGGAGGAACAATTAAGCTCTGAAATAAACACCTTAATTCACCCCTTATATCCATTGATCATCCCTCCTCAAGCCATTTAGCCTCTCCGATATCGCGTCTCCGTGTGCCTGAACGTTGCCCCATTTAACCGATGATGCTAATTACTGCTAATGGGAAAGAGATAAAGGGCCTCAGATGCATGATTCCCTCTGACAGACTCTCAAAACATCTTGATTACTACAAAATAGCTCTGGCCGGGGGTCAATACGTCTCAGAGGATAGAATGGTTACAGTTTTAATAGACGACTAAAATACAATTAGACACTGAAATTAGCTAGGAAGCTAGCATTTATAGACTTCAGATACTATCAACAATGCAGGGGTTTTGTTTTCGAAGCGATGCATTACTAGCGCAAACAAAGGAACAGCATACTTTCACATAACGTTGTTTTTGTGTTAAATCTACTGTATATAAATAGCATGAACAGGATTTATGAAAAATACTTGGACAGTTCGGGTTAGATTTTCTAAATTGCATTAAAATTACAAATGATACCCGGATTCGTGAATATCGTTACCAATTAAAGGGACATTCTGACTTTTTGGGGGGCAAAATGTACAGTTTTGTCTCATTATCAAATTTGCATTCATCAGCTAAAATGAAATCAATGACTAACTTGAATCTACTAGACAATCATAGCTCAGTAGTGGGAATTTGTCTTTCTTATTTAACAAAAAAACTATTTAGATGCTTTACATTCTTCACTTACCTGCGCTCACTAGCTAACATGAACTAACTCGTCAATTTATGAACAATTCTTTTAGGTCATATCCATAAATGCTCATAATCTTCCCTGCTAATGCTAGCTAATACGTTGTGCGAACTACAATTTATGAGCTATTCACTAGATCTTGACCATTTCTGAGATTATATTTAAATCATAATCTTACATGCTAATGCTAGCAATCTAAAATGAACTAATGATAATTTTTTAGGGAATTTTAAATCCTTTTCTTCAATGGTCATAATCCTTACTGCTACCATTATCCAGAGGAATTTCTGAGAGAATTTTCATAAATGTTAATAATCTACACTAATAATTCTAGCTATCTGGCTAAAGTATGCTATATTGAAAGGATATCTGAAAGAAAAACACACGCTTGCTGGTAAACATGACATGATTGAATGTTCACAATCTTACCTGCTGACTCTTATGTCTTTATATTTTAACTTATCTTAATATATTAACTGCTAATGCTAGCTAGCTAACATGAGCTAACCCAAAAGGATTTCTGTGAGGTTTTTTAGGTGCTCATAATTTCATTACTAATGCTTGTTTTCTGCCTAATACATAATAATAAACCTTCTCTATAATGCTAGCTAAATCTTGACCCAATTTCTGAGAAGCTGTTTAAGTCATATTTATAAATGCTCACTGGTAATGCTAGCAAGCTGGCTAACCTATGCTTGATTTTTAATTACGATCTGTAAATGTTTATAATCTCTGTAATGGTAGCTAGCTAATTTCTCAAAGGGTTTCGAAGACATACAGATAAATATTCTGAATGTTAGCTGTGAATGAGAGCGTTCTAAAAAGTTTTACATTTACATTGCTAATGCTAACTTAGCAGGATTTATGAGAAATTTAAGGCCTTAAACACGCCTATGAATTTGCAATCCACAGGATATAATGATCAGAAATGACTTGTGTTTGAGAAGAGAACTCTGACTGGTGTTTTAAAACAGAAATAACTCATAGGAAACAATTTTTTCCCCTCAGAGTATATCCTCTTGACAGTCATGACCCCGGTGTTCTAATGCTATTAGACAGTGACAGGTTGCTCTAAGTGACTGTTTTCTTGGGGGTTTTTGCGATGCAAAGAGCTTTCTGAAAACAGGCTTTTGTAAAACAAGGAGTTTAAACTAGATTAAAGCTCAACAATCACACAATCCGTCATGTTTATGCCTATAATTCTTCCCGAAGAAGAGGATTTATAGTTATCGTAGGAGGCTGAGCATCAGGCAGTCACACTGCAACGACACTTTACAGTGAGGCCAGGTAATCCTGTGGAGGTGCTTCGGAAAATCATTGGAGACGAGAACAGTGTGCGGATTCGAATCGAGGCTTTTCTAAGTGCCGCTAATGCTGGGAGCCACCTCAACATTTCTGAAGGATTGAGAGGGATTGGCTTAGGTGACTCTAATGAGGCTGTTGTTCTTTTGTTTGTGCTGTTAAGGGGAATTAGCCGTATTAAGGTGCGGGAGTCAACCTTCAAGGCCTAGACAGAGCTCCATTGTGTGCACTTACCTGAGCCATGTTTTAAAACACATCATCATTAGGAACGGTATAAAAATTCACACAGTGATAATTATCTAACCCAAAGTCATGCATTTTTTTTTTTTTTTTTTTAATATAACATATATATATATATATAGCTCGTATTTTCTCATTTGTAAGTCGCTTTGGATAAAAGCGTCTGCTAAATGAATAAATGT
>JANDJT010000103.1:21704993-21737877 GCA_024331685.1 Stegophilus panzeri
GGGTCTTGCTCAAGGACCCAACAGCGGCCATGCAGTCAAACCTGGATTCGAACCCGGGACCTTTTGGCCATGAGCCCAAAGGTACCCACTGAGCTACACTGTCTCTAAGAGCTTTTGACCACAGTTGCTATTGGGTCCTTGAGCAAGATCCTTAACCATATCAGCTCCAGTGGCACCGTGTTATGGCTTAACCTGAACTTTGACCCCAACCTCTATACAGGTTGGGATATGAGAAGAAACAAATTTCCCTTGGGATCAATGAAGTATCTAAAATCTAAAAAAAGTTTTACTTTTCTCATGTATTTGTTATGCTGACCAAAATAACCTCTGCAAGTCAAGTACCTTTGTATGCATCTGGAGTTTAGGGGAAATGTCAAGGAGTACAGATTTCTTGTCAAGGTGTCCAATGTCGACTTGCATGGTACCAAAGGTATTTAGAACAGATTACACAAAAAAAATCAATTTATAAAGGACAAACATTTCTGAAGGAGTTCGAACAAGGAAAAGACTAACCAGCAAACAATAAACACTAAGGTCAACTTTGGAGAAACACGTGGTAAGTGTATTCCATTAGTAATCATGTGACTGACAAGCCAGTGTTGTTATATTGACCAGTCCTGAATATGCAATGTGATGAATGAAGTGCATATGTCTAGCTTTACATATGTTGGTCCGGACTGGAAATACTGGAAAGTAAATACAGGCCACTCCTCTAAAAACAGGAAACAGCTGGACCAACATCCTGTATTTGAGTGGCGTCTGGGGAACAGGCTAGCAGCAGACGGGTTGCATTTGCTAATCCCGAAGAAATAATCAGACAATGCAGCCCAGTGTGCATCAAACCAGTCAGGACCCCCAGCAGCATTCTTTCCATGTTCAGGCACCCTCAACATGCCATGGAACATGGCAATTCAATACAAGAATACTGCTATTCACTTTAAACACATCAAACACTACATTTGTGTGTGTGTGTGTGTGTGTGGTCCAATGGGCTTTCCCCCGCTTTTGTGATGCAGGCATGGCATTTTTGATTGTTTAATTTTAGTGAATCTGCTCAGAGACTGAGGCTTTATGTTTGAAATGTTATTTAGGGGAACATTGATGGAGCAGATGAAGTGGAATGTTGCCAGAGTATTTAGGAGAAGAGGGATTAAGAGTTTAGCCTGCATCTCACTACAGTTTGTGGTAAAGACCTTCAATGTGTTTGGTCTGACAGGCCCTTTTAGTAGTAGCAGCTCTGACAGAGTGCAGGCCAGAGTTGGTATGTTGTGTAAATGCATGTGGCTAGAAACTCTCTTAGGTAGTTATAGTATCCCATATAGCATTTTCTTCTTTTTTCCACTTTCTCTCTTGATTTGGTGCAGCCAAATGTCTTCTGCTCCACACATGTCCTTTGAAATCCCCCCAAGCCCTTTTTCATGTTTGTGTGTTGTTGGATTCATACATGTTGTTTATTCACTTTTGGAACAGCACCTTGTTGCACTTAGTCAGTTCCGGTCTCAGACTTGGCTGCCAGTTTTGTTAGTTGTCTTGGCCCAGCCAACTGGTATCCTGGGTGTTAAATATTTGATTTAAGTTTAAGATTTTGGATTTTTAAAAAAAATACTTTATTGATCCTGAAATAAATTCGTTTCTTTGCATATCCCAAACCTGTATGAAGATTGGGGTCAGAGTGCAGGGTCAGCCATCATATGACACCCCTGGAGCTAACAGGGTTAAGGGTCTTGCTCAAGGACCCAACAGCGAGTGTGCAGCAGAACCTGAACTTGAGCCCCAGACCTTGTGGTTGAAAGCCAAAAGCTCTACCCACTAATCTACACTGTCCCCTAATTTGTATGCTAGCAGAATATTTCACAAGCTTGAGATGGTGGTGTTTATCTTTTTCAGCCGTGTTCTTTGCTGAAACGTTTGTCCGGCACCAGTGTTTGTTGGGAAAGTCTGACCCCACGATCAATGTGTTTACCAGTTTGGTTGATAAAGGATTTCCACACCCATGTTATAAATCTATAACAAACTCCAGCTGAAACAGAAAAAGTCTTTGGCACCCATATATCTGTAAAGGTTCTCAGTTGTCCAAGTCATTGTATAATAATGTGTTTCAGTTATAGGCAACTGGACTCTTTAAAATTCATTTGAAAAATGTTTCACCTCTCATCCAGAAACTCACAAAGCCCTTTTAATAGGAAACAAAACAATATTTTATGAATAAAAAAGTCTAGTGGCCTATAACTGATATACATTATTATATCTTTGGCACATAGTTTATAAAAATGTACACAACTTCCGCTCACTGGATAGTTATTTTTTTTTATTTAAATTGTTCAAGAAGACATGCAGTCTATAATTACAACAGGATGTGTTGTAAATGGCTCTGTGAGAGCCAGTTTAATGCTTATGTGGCCCTCTGTGAAAATTAGACCTATACTCCTAATTTAGATGGCGCTGTGATTTCCACCAATAGTTTTTGCCCTAGACACAACCACACTGTGTCTGCAGCGTAAACAAACAGGTGTATGGTGCCACTGAGGTTTAGCATTTTTGGGCTATAGGTAAACCTTTGTGAAACTGATGTATAATGTAAACCTAAGGCTTTCTGCTGCTTTGTTTGTAGTTGTTTTAGAAATAAGGCTAATAGCACAATTTTAACACGCATTGTTTCACTGTGTATGTAAGCAAAAAAAAAAAAAGTGCCTTATAGTCCAGAAAATACGGTAAATGTGATTCATTTTCAGTAGGTGTCACTAAACGTATTACGAAAACGAAACACAATCAGCAGGCTGCAAATGTCCAGCAAAAAATCTATGCTAATGCTATATTTTTTTTTAAATACACCTACATTTCTTCCCATTTATACAAGTTACCATAAACCTGCTTAATTGTAGCACTTTTTCCAAAAAAAGCTTCATTCCCTGCATGCACTGAGGCCGTCCTAATTCAATTAGTCAAAGTGCTCGAATTACACATTACATAATTCCGTACGTAACGTCTAAATCCCTGCCTTGTAATACCAGATTGCTTAATTAAACCTCACTAATTCACCTGTTTTACGGCCAGCGTTTAAACCGTGTTAAACCGCAAACGGCCGGATAATTAGGAAATAATATCACCAGCTCCATCTGCAAAGCTTTTAATTACATTTAGCCTTGGGCTGAAGAAGGAATGCAATTACAGTCCATGCATATAATTTCAGATCGCTGTATATCTAACGCTCCGAGGGAAAATAATTGCAACCGACAGAAAATTCCTGCTTTGTTTTTTTTTCCCCCCGCCCAGTGCATGTTAGCAATGTGGAGCGATTAGCCGAGACGGTGGATATAAATTAAATAATTTTTTTTTTTTTTTTTTTTTTTTTTTTTACTGCTGTGTTAAAGTGACATCATTTGATACACAGAATTTTTGTTTCATTTTTTCCATTTGGGAACAAAAAATAACAACGCTCCAAGCACTTCCACACACAGGAAGTCCATATGGAAAGCACTTCCTCCTCTCGCCGTGTCTGTAAACTGTTTTGCTCTGTAAATTACACAAAGTCGTTTATCTATAAATGTTTACTGGTAAAGCAAATGTAAAAAGTTTTATGTTTTAGATTGAGGAAGGACACGTCCCACCTCCCGTGATGATTCTCGTAGCTGTCCGTTGTTGAGATTTGTACGAGGTGGACGCTAGTCCTGCGTCAGATATTTAACCTTTAACAGTCTGGTCGTATATATCTATCTATCTGTCTATCTATGTAACTCCTCCGGTTGGTTTTCATTGTTGCTGTGGTCATAAAGTTTTACTCGCTCGCACTGTTTCCATCACAGTAAAGTGGTGAACTCGTAGTGTACACTGGTGCCGGGTAAGAACAAATATATACCTTATACGTTTTCTCTATCACAACTGTAGGCTTGAGAACTTGTAAAATAAGTCGTCAATAAAACGTTGCTTGAAGTTATTAAAACAAGCGAGGCTTCTTCATTTTTTTGGTTTCATGTGAAAATGCTCATCCAATCCCACGTTCACGAAGCTCTGTAAGATTTGATGAAATAATCTTCTAAATGAAATGTAAATTTCATATTCTTTAAAAATCTAGCACAGTGCTTTGTCGAGAAAAGTAGCAAGTTGCTACTTTTCGGAAAGAAGTCGAAGTTACCAGATGATGTCGTAGACTGACTTACATATTCATTGCTTCATCACGATCATTTGCATATCAAAACATGCTATATAAAGACGGAAGATTTTCTGAAGACACTCAGAATAGAATAAAATAAAACAGCAACACAGCCACTAACGTCAGCTCAAAAAGTGCCAAATTTGTCATCAATCCACTCCCCCCCCCCTTTTTTTTTTTGTTAAAGTAGCTAAAGGAGTCTAAAAATGATCTAATTCTGCAGCAACACTGATGCAGCAGAACCAACTAAAGTGATACTCTGTAAATCTATGCTTATTTACATTTGATCATTATTAGTGAGACTTCTTAGCTCTTCTTTCCATTTGCTAACAAACAGGCTAACTCGCAAAACTAGCATTAACTTACAAACTAGCAACGGAACTCAAACTAACACGGAAGAAGGCAACAAATTCCACTAATTTTTCGAGTGTTAAAAAGGAACTATTGTGAGATGTAGGTGTTAGCCTGTACGTTAGCATGAATATCAGCTTGTTAACTAGTATGCTAAATATATGTTAATGGCTACTCTGATTTTTTTTTTTAAAGGTCAAAGTTATCTTAAGGAATCCTAAATTTCCCTCAAATACATACATCATGTTTTAAAGTCTATGATATTTGGTTGGAATTTATTAATTTGTCTTTTATTAATTCTTGCAACAAAAAAAACCAAATAAATCACAATTTACACTGTAATGAAGACTCTTATCTCGATCAGTTTGCTAACTTAAGGCTAACTCACACACTAGTATAAGAAGATCATGTAAAACCCACATCTATCTCAGCTAATCTTCGAAATCGGCCATTCATTCAATCTTGCGAACTAGCATTCTTTAAAAAGTGAAGTTAGCAACTGAAGGCAAACAATACACTAATCTATTGATCAGTATTTAAATAGAATTAATGAATTTCCTAGCTGTAGGTATTATCCTATAAGACCACATGAAAACCAGCTTCTTAACTAGCATGCTACAAAAAGTTTAGCTATTTTTTCAGTTCGTTAACAACAGGCGAACTCATGAAATCGGCTGATTTTCATACCAATGTTGATGCAGTGTTACAGCACGTTTGTGAATGTCCTTAATCCATATTAGTATGGATATTATCTATACTAATATCCATATTATACCAAGCAAAATAAATGATCAGGACTCTTTCTAGCTAGCAAACACAAAGCAAACAAGGCTAATTTCAAATCTAAATAACTAGCAAGAACAATAGGACTAATGTATTGATCAGGGTGAAAAATGAGACAGTTTCTAGGTGGTCTTGTTAGCGCATGAGTCAGCAAGTTGCTTGTTAACTAGCGAGGACTAGCTCGCTGACTGGAAGCTATTATAATCTTTCCATAAAACGAATTCTGCCATTTATATTTATTCTACATTAAAAAATAAACGCTAGCTTCCTGTAACCTGTCTGAGAGATTACAACTTTTTATTTATGTTTTGAATAGAACAGCGTTTCTGCTAGCTAACAACATACCATAAGAAAAATGGCGCTTACTACAGGAGCTTGTGTTTGCAAATCCAGATATTTTAAACAGCATTAGTACAGATTATGTTTATCCTCATATTTGTGTGGAAGAACAAGAAGCTGAGTGTGTAGAAATGGTTCAAGAACAAGAGAAAGACAGTGTTGGAGGAGAAGGGGAACAAGGTAATCTCATGAAATAAAATCAGTTTGGGGACACAAGCCATCCCCCGATGAATAAGCGGGCCATTATGCTGAAGAATGACGGCCTGGGGCCGTGATTATGCCGCTATTATATCTTAAACAGCGTGGTTTGTCAAAATGCATAAGCCCTTTGCTCCCCATAAAGAGGCTCTCCCTTCGGTGTGTATTTTACCAGCGGCACGATGCTGCTTCCACTATGCCCTTGCCATGGTCGCTAACCGCCGCTTTAAATACAGCAGATTTAAACAGGACGTAAAATATTCAGTCAATTTGCGAAGAGGCGAAATGTCATCGTCCGTATGACTAAGGGCGCTAAATATTCATACAATTCCAGGAAGGGTTATTCACATGTACATGCTTGAACAGCACCGGCTGCACAGATAAACACTTGAGAACACACGAGATGCCCGGAGGTGCGTGTTACAGATTGTAATATGGTAATAAAGGTCAAGGTCAGCGCTGTCTTGTTACTGTTCCTGTGTTCGGGAGGGAAAAAATAAATAAAAACGTGCTCAAAACACACAGTACAGTAGGTTATGTACAAAGGTTATGGCTGTTTATGAGCCTTAATATTATTCAGAACATCACAGTAATTGAACATATTAACGAACTAAAACAGCAAAATACAGAAATACATCAACGTTAACTCAAAAAAGGGAAAAGATAGGTAGATCACATGCGCGTTTCCTCATTTCTGATTGGCTATAACAAGCGTCATTCATACGACGTTATGAGTTATGAGGAGTTACGAATGCTGAAAAGGAAGCCCGGTTACTCAAGAGAAAGAATTACTCACTATAATAACATACATAAAAATAATTATTTTATATTAAAAAATAACTTATTTTATATTATTGTCATTACTGTTTTCAGCCTTTAAGAATGCCTTTGACAAGGGAAGATCATATTGAAATCATTCTCGTGGCTGGAAGTGTCGCGGACCGACCGAGATGTGGACGTCCACGAACATCTACAACCGACATGGTGCTGGCAAACATAATCCTCGATGTATGGAGGCTTTTGGGACACGATGTAGATAAACTAAGACTAAAATAGTGCAGTTCTTGTTCCTTGTGATAATCACACGAGGCGTCCTCTCGGCAACTGATTTGATTTTGATCTCGGCAAGCTGACTGATTTTCAACGCCGAGATGTTACTTAATTTGCTGTTTGTGAAAGTGTTTTGCACTTACCGAGGGTTTTCCCCTGTTGGTTAAACTTATTTATTCCATACACACCACAAACTAACGGAGTAAATGACTGCATAAGGGGGAAAAAAAACCTAGAAATTGAAAACAGACCACCATTTCGATGAAAGTATTTCATTAGAAAATAATCCTCAGATGCAGCTGAAGATCACATTAATTATAAAGATTAATATGCAAGTCGTTCAGGATGGGTTTTTATCTTACTGTCACATGACAAACGTGTTGAACTGGCACATGTAACCCATAATACTGCATTACACACGTACACACACTTACGACACGTTTGCCTTGCGAGAATCTACCACGAATCAATACAATGAGACGCCTAAATCTACAAAAAAAAATGTTTTTTTTGAAAACCCGTAATGCCCAGTGACCTCAGGAACATCACTGAAGATTTGTCCCAGAGCATCGTATGATGTATCCGGCGTAATTTTTTTTTTAAATGTCCTCAACAGGATATAAGAACATGATCGAACACACAAATTGACATGTAAAGAAACACCTGACAATAAAACCGGACACGGGGAAAATCTGTTAATTAATAAACAACTACCTTTGTCCTAGTGTCTGACAAGTGGGGACTCACAGGTCTTTATTTTATAATATAAGCCCCCCCACCCCCCAACACACACACACACACACACACACACACACACACACACACACACACAATGGCCCTTGAGCATGCCCAGCACAAGAATCACAGTGTACCATTCAATCACTCCCTCCCTTTCACTTACTTCCCCCCTTTTTTTTTTTGGAGCTGCTAAAGGTTTTAGGTGCATGGAGAATGAAAGCTGCCAGCGTAAGGAACCCCGGTCCATTGAAGAAGTGACAGGCACTGCCAGAATATGATCCTAATCCTGTTCTCAGCATTCTCTTAGCCTGCTGGCATTGCAATTTCGCCGCATACTCTCCGGCCTGTGAACTGGGCTAAATCCCTCTAATAGCACATTGCCCAGATACACATCAAAGTGCTCATGGAAACCAACACGGAGGCCCTCGCGGCCCCGACGCCAATCCAGGACCAGAAATTAGCCTCTACAGTCAACAATAACAAAATACCGACCACCTATTAGACATGTGCCAATGATCACGCTTATGACGTATTGCGATATTGGGTATCGGCGCTCCTCACATGTATTCAGAAATAAAGTCATGATTGCTTTTAGATAACATGGGTTAGCTCATTTACATCATATAATATCACATAACTGAAATGTTCGCATGTTATTCTCTTTCTCTACTTGTATCAGTGTAGTGACAAGCGGTACACAAATAACTAAATGTCAAGTCTGTAAAGGGTCAAATCTCATCGTTCTCTATTTACAAAGACATTTCTTTTGAAATAAAGCGCTGTAAGCTTGTTTGTTTTATCAAAGATCGGTTCGGGTTGTTGTATTTTGTGAGAAATAAATCTTAATAAATGTTTGGCCTGTTTACTTTGCAAACCGGTATTACCAACATTATTAGAAGGCGAGAGAAACGCCCATAAAGATGGCGCGTAGGGGATTAGTGGCCGTGTACCACGAGTACATCGTTCGCCCAAAGACTTTTTCTACATGTAAGTGATTCTTACCAACAACCATGTATTTAGTATCCATTTATAGTTACATTTAATGTCCTTGAAACAAATATAAGCATTTTTGTTCTGGCTTATGTTATAGCAGCGATAAACAGTCGTTCCTTCACCGGTCTTTTATACTTGAAATTAATACGATTATTGCTTATTATGAACGTTCCTTAAAATGTTAAATAACCATCTCCAAACAGAAAACTTCACCATATCGACGCTTCCGTACGTTTTTAACCCGTTTATGTTGAGCGTCTGAACAAGCCGTTACTATAGAAACTAATATAAACCTGCGATAAACCTGTAGCCGCACTACCGTCGAAGATTACACCTTCCGACCAATCAGAATCAAGAATTCAATGGCACGGTGGTAGAATTATAGATCATTACCTAATATAGTAGGCTACCGTTTAATCTGAACTGCTATTTGTTCATTATTTTGATCATTTTCTAGTTAGTTTAATGTCTTTTAAGACGTCTCGGGGGTCCGGACTGGAAGCATTAGCATTCCTGATAAATACCCATGCAGCAGAATGAACAAATGAACCTAAGAGAAAGTGAGTGGTGAATGGGTGCAGAGGGGGACTGTGAGTTGTGACAACAGGTGATTGAACTCGGCTGCGAGAGGTCGCCCTCTTTAGTCCCAGCGGCCCTTTTCTGATTCAGTTCTTTTCCCTTTTTATCCCTCTGTTATCGCAAACCCACTTAATCCTCTTAAAGCCGAGGAGAAGCTCTTTTTTTGGTTGTGGGGGGGCAGGGTGGAGGCGGCGGCAGCACTCCAGTGCCTGTCACCGAGGTGCTGTTTCAGTCACACATAATTACGCATCAATGCCACACTACACATCGCTTTTAAAAGGGCACAGGGCATTGTGGGTAAGTGGACGGAGGCCAGGCCTCTCAGTGAATGCGGCGTGTACTCTCACGGCTTAAAGCCTCACTCAACATAGTTAAGCGAACTCGCCGAAATCTGAAATGAGCAGGACGGGTTTAAGATCGTCGCCGATACAGCAAGTGCAATAAAATAGAGCGTAACGTCAGAGCTACGTTTGAAGAAGAATTTCTTAGTTACTTCATATAAAGTTGGCTGTAGAAGAAGTTATTCTCTGCCCCGAGTCAGTTCCACTTGAGTTCTTCTTCCTCGCTTAGCTTCGCTGACTTCGACGGACTTAAATCTGTCTGCGCTGAGGTCTGAACGCGCTGAAGTGTGTCTGAGTACATTATAGTGCGACAAGGATGCAAAGTCGGATCCGTAGATCCGCTGCATGTCAAACTACACACTTATATACACTTCGTTTGCTAAAAACTTGTCGATCTTTAAAGTCAAGTATTTAACACGTTTTGCCCAAAAGGCACCAAAAAAAATTGTCAAAAAAAACCCAACAACTTTTCCAAATCCAAAAAGCTTAACAACTCAAAACAAAACACCTTTCAGTAGCAGAGTCTCGATTTACCTCCGTAGTAATTAATTTAACTGCATAACATAACATAACATTAGCTATGTTAACTAGCAAGGTATCTAAACATGTAGATTCTGCAGCCACTCTTACAAATAAAGGTTCTTTAATGGTTCTTTACAGCACCACGTCTTCATGTCAAGAACCATTTTTCATTGTATAAGGTTCTTGAGTTGAGCTATATGGTTCTTTGGAGATTAAAGTCATTCTTTAAGGTTCATTAGAGGTTCTTCAGAGCCAGGTATTGGTTCTTCAATGTATTGTCCTTTAAAAGGTTAAAGCGAACCCTATAAGGTACTTTATGGGACTGGAAAATGTTCTCCTGGCATCACTCTTCAGAACCTTATGTTGGGTTTTTTAGAGAACTTATAACAACATGGTTCCTTAGTGGCACTGCTGTGAAGAACCATTTCTGGGTTCTTTAAAGCACCAGTAAGTAGATGGTTCTCTAAAGAGTAAAAGGTTCTTTGGGCAACTTAAAAGGGTTCTCCTGTGACATCAGGCTGAAAAACCCTTTCTGGTTCGAATTGGAGCCTTTATTTTTAAGAGTGTTAAAGATTCCAGGTATCTGCTCATTTGCATATCGAAGGTGGTTTAAAAGGTGTGCAGACATACATAGTTCCGCCCCCAAAAATATAGAAGTACCGAGAAACTCTGTTTTAAATGGGAAAAAAATTGATAATGAATAATGAATTTGTCTACTTTTAAGCGATCGCATAAACTCACTTTTTCGTCCTCATAGATGTATGAGGAAAAGATGATTGCAGATCATTTAAGGCCAGAGTTTTTCATACTTCTTGTCTGTTTTCAATACATGTCTGTTTATAATAAATAAATAAATAAATAAATAAATAAATAGGCTATATAAATTAGGACCTTGCCGCTTTTTCACCTGTCTGGAGTTTTCATTTGAGTAATCATCTCAGAGAGTCCTCTCTAAACAATCTCTGTACAGCTATAAGCACTTAATAGCACTGTGTGTGTGTGTGTGTGTGTGTGTGTGTGTGTGTGTGTGTGATGCTCCATTTGTCGTTATTATCTTCTAGCTAATGATGTGCTTAACATGAAAATAATGATCCTGACTGAGCTTCCTGACTCTGCATAAAAGAAGGGGGGAAAAAAAGTGTCAATCAATATGAAACGTCACGTGCAAAGAAAAGTCCATTGTGAAATACCGATATTCGGTATCGTATCGATGCGTCCCTGTGGTGCGAACGTGATCTGACCTCACCTCGCAGGTCATGGAGGCTCCAGGTGCTATCAAATAACCAAAATTCGTCATTATAAAAAGATTCTCTCTCACACACACACACATATACACACACACACACACACACACACACACACACACACATTTGTGGTGTACGATGCGATTCCGGCATCACGGGTGAAAATAACTCGTCCCTAATGATCCCTGTTTCCTGAGTGTTAAAAAATGTAAATTTATGTAAAAGCCCATATGGAAAGACATATTTACAATATGTTTAGGTAATCACAAGATGCAGGCATGGAGAACTACAGCGGGCCGCGAGACGCAGCCGACGCGCAAAATAGTTTTTTATGTATCATTAATTCTCTTTGCATTCCCAAATAACCCTATATTACGGCGGTAATACAGTAATCACTCACAATCGCACAGAAAATTATCTGCACTCATCTGTGGAATCAAAGGCGAATGGGAAAACGAGGGCGAAACATCCCATTTTGGGATCCTCTTGCGTCCTTAATGTTCAGCCAGAAGCCCGGCACCTAAACGACAGCGCGGCCAATCTCGATCCCCGCGCCGATGGAACACTGTTTTCGAGCAGCTTAATGACAGCGGGGAGTCGATGGCCTTCCCCGGTGCCGTCCTTAAAGTGCGCACACCTTTTCATGCTACATTGGCCCAAATGGGAGGCAGGTTCGGGGGGGGATAGACAGGGTGAGGAGGGAAATTGAAGCTCGTACGCTCGTGGAAAACAAAACAGACCTCTCAGAGCCGTGGAGTCGGCCTCGGGGAGCCGCGGCGGTGCGCTGAACGCGTGACTCGACGTTAACACAGGATCGTACACGTGTGATCACGTGTCGAGAGCATCCGAAAGCGCACTTCAACACGTCGTGCTCCGAACGTGCACGCGAGCTCAAGTAAACCCCCGCGACATCGTGATAACAATACGTGATTGCACGTGAAAAAGAATCGTTTGTGTGAGAAAATCATGAAAGAAAGAAAAAAGAAAATCACGTGAAAATAAATCCAACGCGTAAAAAAAAAAGTCATTAAAGAGATATAAACGAGTCATACGAAAACAAATTAATCATGTGTATATAAATAACGAATCGTGGGAGGGGGGGGGATTCACGGAAGGAATCGGGATCATGTGTAAAAATCAGACGTGAAACGAATGAATGAATCATGTGAAAAACAAAACGTGACAAATCAAACGTGAAAAGAAGTGGATTACAGATTCATCATGAGTAAAAATGAATGAATCAGGTGAAAAATAAATCGTGTGTAAAAAAAAAAAATCAGACCACGTGAAAATAACGTAATAATAATAATAATCACGTGAAAACTAGACGTGAAGAACGTGTGAAGCGTAACATGAAGCATCTAAAATTGTAAATATCGTTGTGTGATTATTCTAGAATACTTTTCTGTAACACTAACACGTAAGAGAACATTTCCTTCCTGTAGGATTACACAATTAGTTACCGCGTTTAATTCTCCGCATGAACACGGTTGCGATTTGTCGCCATCTTTATACTGCAATTAGAAACCTCTACATCATCCTGCATTTAACGTCCTGCTGAGTCTGAGCTGATCTCTGTGATGAAGCTCGCACTGAAAATCACAATCTGATAGATTTCACACTCAGGTAATATTCCTGTAGACCTTTTAAAAAAACATTAAAAAACCCCTCCTTCAACTCGCTGTTTTCATATGTACTGTCTTTATAACTTATTTTAACATTATATCATTATAGTGTATAGAAAACACTTCTCAGATGAATCAAATCACAGATAATCATCTTAATGCACATATGGATAAATAAGAAAGCTGATATTTCCACTTTCATTTTATTCTAATATTGTGATAATTTTTATATATATATATATATATTTTTACATAAAATACTGAATATTATTTTAATATGCATATTTCTAAAGACTATCTGTAAAAAAAAAAATTTTTATTAAACAAAAAAGCTAAAATCCTCCTCACGTGATCTGTGCACTGACTGGCCCTAAACAAAACAAAACCACTATTTATTTAATAAATATCATTTAAATGTAATTAAACTTCTTAACTGCATTTGGTGGAAGAGTAAAAAGTTTACACAGCCAATAAGAGGAGAAGTAAAACTGTTTACTGTTATGATGGTTATGAGAGTTATACAGCACTATTGAAAGAACACAGCAAATGACTTTAATAAATAAACTGCCAAATATCGCCATCTACAGGCCGGAGAGAGAAGTACCAATAATTTACACTTTACTTTTTTTTTTTTTTTTTTTTTTTTTTTTTTTTTTTTTTTAATTTATAGGAAAAATAAATACATCAAAACTTTATTACTATTTCAGACTGAACTTTTGGACGCACTGACTCAAGGTGCATAATTATTTTCACTTTGTCCATTAAAAATAGTAATTATTTTTATTTGAGATACCCTGACTTGATGTAGAACCTCACAGAGTAAAAGGATCATTAAATGAAGGAATATTTTTTGCTTAGTCTAGATTTACTTTACCAAAACGTATATTATTATACACATTTAGAGAAGTAGTGTGGCCAAGAAGTAAATTTTATTTCTTCAAAATACGGTGATAGTGTCAGAAATGACATCATCAAGACCGGGATTATACTGTACATCATGAATCTACACAAAATACTTTACACCATAATACTAAAGGGGAGGGGGGTCAATATAGGTAATTCTGCACAATGATTTACAAAAAATGATTTACAACCAATCACTTTCAGAAGTCACAATAATTAGTGGAATGGAGTCCACAATTAAATCTCAGTATAATCTACTACATCTGTTCCTGGAGTCTGAGATCACGCTTTAAACACACAGCATCATGAGGAATAAAGAGCGATCAAAACAAGTCCAGAATAAAGTTCTGGAAAAGTAGGAGTCGGGGTTTGGTTATAACAAAATCTCAAACCTTTAAACATCTCATAGAACGAAATGAAATCCATCATTTTAACAGTGTGATTCTTTTTGCTCCCATTTCAAATGTAGGGGCTATTTTGTGTAGATTCATGACGTAAAAATCCCAGTTAAAGTCCCCTTGAAATCAAAATTACAGTTTAGTATGCCTTTTAGTATGAATATGTCAGCCTTAAGGTTATCTATACGCTAGTGCGCTCCAAAACTATGAAAAAACCACGTTCACAAAACGCACGCAGTCAAAATTTACACGATACAAGATCAACAGCTTTGATGACATCATTCCACACTTCAGCTTCTCGTCAGATTTTCTGTCCAATCAAATGCTCTATAGAATCCGAAGTGCCCCGCCCCCGATGTTATAAAAATCCATGGTACAAACCGCCGAGTACGGCTTAGCCCGGGCGTTGAGGTAGGCTGAACGCTATTGGCTATTTAAAGAGGGGGAGGAGCCACTTGATATGTCCCGCCCTGACTTCCTGATTCAGTGGAAATTACATCAACACATCGACTAACACTGCGCGTTTCAAGGCGCTTCACGGGGACTTAAAGTCCGCTTCAGTTCCAGGTTTTGTCACACAAAAAAAAATGTTGAAGGGGTGAATACTTATGTACGCCACTGTACGGTGTAGCAATCCGACTATTCGGATCGACGCATAGATTTAAAAAGGCAACGACTGAAATGAATTAGTGAAGCAATTTCTTCCTCTAGTAATAATTCCTTTGACCAGTCTTTAGTTACTAGAAAACACATTTTTAATATCTCCACCAGAGGGCAGTGTTGCAATGAGTCGTTTACACACAGCTAACGTTGTATAAACCTGACTCCGGGCCTCTTCAGCTGACACGCAGCAGTTTGCACAAATAAATCGGCCCGAAGTTCGCGCACAGGTGCGGGAGGACGAGTTCTCCGAGCGCCGGCTGAGGGGCGAAGCGGAAAGTGTCCGAGAAGAGGTGAGTGAAGCTGCTGAGGTCCTGCACTCGCACCGTGATGTCCATCTCCTGCTGAGCGAGACCGAGCGCCTGCTCCACCACACACTCGTTCTGCAGCGGAGACAGAGAGCAGGTGGAGTAGAGCAGCTCTCCACCTGGACGAGTCGCCTGGAGCCCCGCCCTGAGAGCAAGCACGGAGACACGTCAGAGCATTATCAGACGTCATCATTGTGATCATTTATCGCTTGGGTGATATTTTGCAAAAGATCAAGGTCTTTATTTATTTATTCGTTTATTGAAAAGTTGCATATTTTGACAGTCTTGGTGCACAGCTTTCATGAAAATGTTGCGTCTACATCATTTGCTCTTTTGGAAATTCAATTCAGGTTTCTTGTTATAAATAGCTTACAAATGAAATGTTTATTTTAAAAGTTTGACAGTTCTATGTTTAGCAAATGAACTAATTTGACTAAATCTAACTTGATCACTTTTCTTGTTTCTAAAAAATAAAAGCCTGAAATGAGTAAGTGTCCAGCGATACGCTGATTAACCCTACATCTGTTTTATAATAATCTGATGAGAAATCTTAAATAAACGTATCTATATTATGTAAAGCTAGAATACATTTTTTAAAGTTGTTTTTCCAGATGAATTATTAGTTAATTAATGAATTATTACCTATTCCAAAAAGAACGAGGGAATTTCAATTTTGTGGGTTTTTCCCCTCTTCTTTCATGAAATCTTAGCCAGAAGGGAAAAATACAGCAGCTATCTGACCAACTTCTTCCATTTCTTTCCTAATTAAACAGCACATGCTGCCTTTTCGTATCAGAATCCCATCATTTTCTTTACAGAGAAAACTCTCCACTCCAGTGTGAACAAAACAAGGACCGTCGTGAGCACTATATTATTTAAAAAATATTTTTAAAGATGATTTGAAAAAATGACTGAATAATGGCTCACAGCAGGAGTTCGATCTGCAGTAAGGGAAGCGTCTGTCTCTCTTTAGTCCTGGACCTTTTAAAGATGTTGTTCTCGTCCTCCATTAGGGAATGTCTGTCTGTGGTACAGGGGACGTCCACTAGCACCTGAGAGGAGAGGAGAGAGAGAGAGAGAGGGAGAGAGGGAGAGAGAGAGAGAAATTAAGCACAAAAATACCATTTATATACAGGACACAGATGACATCTGAGCAGCAGTGCAGGATGCAGAGGGTCAAAGGGTAAATGTTAGATAACAACAAATAAAACATACAACACAAGAAAAGCAAAACATGATCTTATTTGATATTTTCCATGTTTCCCTTTGCCAAAAAAAGTCGCTAATACTGACTCGGTCAAATTCAAGGTCTTCCATATTCCTCCATTTGCGACCATCAAGAGACGTGACGCGGAGCTTGTCTTCACCTCTCAGCTCCTTGGGCACGAAGCTCTGGAGCGTCCTCTGGAGCCGGGCCGTGCGAGACCCAGACAAGTCGTTGGCCCACAGAAACCCTGTGAGAATGTTAAAATCAGGGACACAATTCAGTTTTATTAAGGAAACACTACAACCAAAAACACAATCTGCAAATATCTTTACATACGGACAGCTTGCGTCTGCAGAATAGCGAGCGTCTTCCCTCCTGGGCCGGCGCACAGGTCCAGAACACTGTGACCCGGCCGGATGTCCAGCGCCAACACGGGCAGGACAGAAGCTGCGTCCAGGAGATAATAACTCAATAAACCTGCGCTGTCTGGTCTGAGAGAAACAAGACATATGAAATGTCACGTGATGGTCACAAAGTGGATCTAGGAAGAAATCTTCCCTACCTGGCAGGTTTGAATCGAGTTATGTCCCCTCTCGGAAAGACAAAACACTGGATATTTGAGCTAATACGAGCCGGTTCTGTAGAAGGATGATCATTTTGTTCAGATTCATCTGAGAGCTCATGTGCGTCTCTTCCTCCAGCTCTGATGAAGTCTCTGCAGCCTTGAGATTGTAAAGTCGAGATCACGTCTGTGTTAGAGGCGAAGTTGTTCATCAAGGCTCCATACTTCTGCTCGGACAACATTCCGATACGGACGGATGGCCACAGCTCCCCGAAGTATTTCTTATACGAGGCATCGAAGTACTGCAGAGCCAGGTTAGTCGCTGGGACTTTGGCTCTGGTGCTGGCCTGGTAGACAATTAAAAAATAAAAGATATCACAAGTGAGTCATCTTCTTGTACAGTGTGATAATGTTTCTATCTGGCACCAAAGAGGGACTAAAGATGAGCAACACTTTTAATATTCAGCAGGCACTATAACTATAATACTTATAATATTTAAAATAACTTTAAAAGATTTACTGTAGCATTTAATTATCACTTTCTTTTCCTATATATTTATAATTCTAATTCTGCTCGTTTTGTTTTGTTTTATCTTTCGTGGTACTAGATAGAGTCATTATTCTTATCATTATAATAGTCCTTATATTATTATTAATAATAATAATAATAATAATAATAATAATAATAATATTAAAATTATTATTAAAAGACGAAGAATAAAACGAAATTCTTCAAACGCTCTCGCTTTACTTAGTTTCAGATCAATAAAACAATCTAAATCTTTTACCCATTTAGTTTTAACGCGATTCCGTCGCTGGATAAAACAAACAGATTCTTTGAACTTGTTTATCAAAAATCTCGTTCTCGTGTGCGCCGCCATTTTATGTGCAACTCCTAGAAGTGTCCGCGACTCACAATAACGTGTTGTTATTGGTTCCGTTAGTCATTCGGACAATAGTCCCAGCACTCGAACATCCTTAAAATAGCATGCTTGGCGATCAAATGACATTTTATTACTTTTAAGACATTTTATAATTACTTATTTATCATTCAAGCTACACTGACCCTCCAAGGTTTTTTTTTTCCAACGTAATCTGATTAGTTTACTAAAATATTTATATGTATGTATTGATTATCGCACACGTTTGTCATAAAAAAATGTAAAAAAAAAAAAAAAAAAAAAAAAAGAAAAGAAAAAAAATATATATATATATAGTTTAAATATCGTTCATGTTTTTTTTTTGTTTTTTTTTTAAATAACGAAATAAATTCAGAAATAAATTCCGCTGTGACGTACTTTTAACAAGGTAACAAACTACTTCCGGTGAGTTTCTAGCACTTTCCTGCGTGTGACCTCCACTTGCGGAGTGCGTGTGGGATTAAAAAGTTATTTCTCGCCTGTAAGGAACATTTTTTTTTATATAAACTTTAATCATGGTTCACGAAAGAGAAATGATCATACACGGAGATCCCGAGGTAGGACTTCCTGTTTTTATTTACGCATTAAAAAAAAAAAAAAAAAGTTATAAGCAAGAATTAACCCATTAAATCCCCAGTAAATTAAATGTCCTTTCACATTTTTTTTCCAAAATAAATAACTAATAACACTTTTAAAAAATAAATAAACATCTTTTCAAAACTGTTTAGGAAAAGAAAATAGATAGATTTCAGATATATAGATAAATCTCATTCTTGGTCATAACCAGGAAACTACAGGCAAAAAATTTGAAATAAATAGAGTGAAAAACTCAAAAGGTGAACGCAAATTTATTTAAACTCAATTTGTAGTGCACGAAAGAGACAAGTCTAATTAGAATGCATTCAGCACACTTGTTTATATGCTTAATGAAGTGATTGCTTTAATTTAATTAATGATATGCTTAATTGTGGGTGTATCTGTATTTAAGTAATCCCTGATAGTGTTCAGTATTACCCGAATGTCTGACTGTTTTGAAATGTTATATTTCTTAGAAACATTTTTTTCTATCATAAATAAGGATGACACTCCAGCAGAGGAAGAGGAGCCAGAGGAAGAGGAAGAGGAGGAGGAAGAGGAACTGGTGGTAAGTGGTCATTGAGTGACAGGAAGCGGTGTCCAACACTATATCACACTTGGAGCCACGCTCACTGTGTCTCTGATCAGGACCCGTTAGAGACAGTGAGACAGACGTGTGAGGGGACGGAGCACTGCGTACACACACGGCACAAGCTGGAGGCGTGCGAAGCTCGGGTGAGCTCACGGTCAAACACGGCGGAAGACTGCACCGAGGAGCTGTTTGACTTCCTGCATGCACGAGACCACTGTGTAAGTGCTTTACCTGTGAATCTATATAAAATATTTAACTGTACATGTATAGAATTGTATATAAGACTTGTCCGGCTCTTCACAGATCTGATGTCGATTTGTGATAATTAATCTGATGTCTGAATATATATGTGCTGTTCTGATGTGATCAAAAATATTATAAGCGTCAGCACTTGGAAGTACAAAGCCATGCCTCCTTTGCTGGGCCTGAGACTGAGGCCACACCTCCTTCACATCAGTCTAGTCTCTGATATGCCTCCCTTGACTTAAAAAAAAAAAAAAAGTCTGGTTACGAGCTTTACAATCTTGAAGTGCAGGGTTTTTCTGTATATACACTTAATTTGCATCATTGTAGTTTAGTTTGTTTTCTGTAATTAGTTCATAATCATTCCTAATTTTTGTTTTCCAGGTCACACAGAAGCTCTTCAGTTTATTAAAATGAGCTGCACTACACCCTACCTCACTGTTTAATACACTTATTTAGGAAGCATCTTTGTGACCATAATACTTTATTGTACATGTCAGTATGAATTTTTTTAAAATAAATGTTTTAGTTGTTTTAGTCAAATTACCATTCTACATTTACAATTCATTAAATTAGCCCATTTTAATGGCAAAGTTCTTTTTACACAAATTTTGTCCTGTGCTTGACATACTACTTTTTGGGCCATTGTTTAGCCAAACACACACCTAAAAAGGTCACAACTTGTAAAATAAAAAGCGACATTTTGTTTTCTTCAACACCAGTTAGCTTTATGGATCATTACTCCAGTTTAAAACCCAAGTTTCAAACACTTTTAGAGTAAAATCTGAAATCCAAAGATACTTGCAGTTCTGCAGCGAGGCCACAAGGTGGCAGCAGAGTCAACGCCACATGAGCAGAGTTCACAAACGAGTTCATTTATGCTGCTTCTGTTATTAGTGACATTTTATTGAGTTTGGCAACTTTGTCCGTTATATCTTCTAGCCCTAGTGATGTTTTACTGCCAAACGTTTAAAATAAATATAAATAAGTAAAGCTTATGGTTTACATAAATTGTAATAGAAAAAAAGTTCCTTCTACTGATAAAAACTGTCATCACTCTGCCGACCAAAGTCTCACAAATGTAAAAAAATAATTGTACAAAAAAAGACATTGCTTCTTAATAAAATAATTTATTAAAATCAAATACAACCAGGGATAAAAACTAAAATTCACTTCCTCATGCCAACACTAACTACACGCAGAGTTTAACATTCTACAGCAGCACCATGATGAGGATGACATCAGAAACCGAAATGACAAATTAAAGAGTGACGGATCAGTCGGGTCCGGTCGTACACACAGCGCGTACAGGATCACCAAGCTTCATTCTCCTTGTTGCTTTTCCCAACAAAGTCATTCATGGAGGACTGTAAAAACAGCCACAGGGATGTAGTTAGGTTAGTATTAGGAAGGTTCTGAGACTCGTTAGCAACACCACTTCCACCGACGTTATCGGGTGTACAGCCTTCTTAACACTACCACAAAACAATTAAATATTAGATAAACATTTATCAAGAAAGTAAATATACAAAAATGGTCAAGCACAGTTTAAGCCTCACCGTGAATTTTTTTTTTTTTCGTTAAGCAGCGTTGTAATTTTTTGTAATTAACCATTTTCTGAATAAAAGTCTCATACACAGGCCGGTTTTTTCCCCCTGCAGTCAATGAACAAATCTGTGCTGTGATGACTTCAAATTTAAAAATAGCATTGTAAATGTGCAAAAAAATTAAACAATTATAGGAATGAATAAATAAGTTATGATTGCAGCAAAATGACATTTTTACAGATTAAACTGAACATTTTATGGCTCGTCATCACTAAATATTTGCCTTCATCCATTTTACATAGTTCTATGCACCACTCCTTCTAGCCCCAGTCCCCCCCCAATCCACATAGTTCCACCTGGCCCCGCCCACTCATTCCCCATCCAGTCCACTTAGATGTGGACCCGTGACCTAGGCCCACCCTTAAATCGACTGAATAATACTGATAATGGTGTGCATGCAAAATAATGGGCACGTGACAGGATAACTGGTAAGGTCTTATCGTTACACCTCTCTTTACCGAGCTGGACACCGTTAAAATTCCAGCAAAGTTCACTCGATCTACGTTCCCTGACTGTTTTAAAAAATGACGTACATCTAAATCTTTTTATCCAGAAGAATGGATGTTTGCTCTTCAGGGAAGACGACAAGCTGGAAAATAAAATTTCCCTTGCTGGTATAATGGGTCATTCTGAATACAGAATCAGGCTGCCCGCCACAGACGATCCATCTCCTCCCCTTATCTTTCAATTTCCCTCCTTCCTGTAGAGAAATTTTTATGGTGCCACATTTATCTCCCTACCCCCCCAAATTGTGGCAATTTCTCAGTCTGGAACAGTGACGTGCAGTCATCAGGGACAGTGTGATAGAATAACAGAGCGAGGTGGAGCTGACCTGCAGTAGAAGTCTGTCCCTCTTCAGCTTCTTGTAGAACATCAGAACGTCCGAGTTCGCCTGGACCACTCGCGGGTCGAAGTCCATGACACGAAGCCCCTCCAGACTGCGGGCTCGAGATAGAGCTACGTAAGCCTGTCCGCTCTCAAACACACGGGCCAGAGAGATCTCCACGCAGTCCAGAGTCATGCCCTAAAACACAGCCAGCAACAACTACAGCGTGAATGCGGCTGTACTCCGTGTTAATTACACTGTAATGAATATAGTATTTAGGGGTCCAAGCACAAAAGGCACTGGAACCTCATGGCTTTTGTTAGGACGTTTATTTTGACCACTCCTCTGAAAAATTTAAATGACCAAATGATGCCTCTTGATGGCGCTATAACATAAAAAAGGGTTTCTTCATGGGAACCGAAAGGCCTGAACCTGTTCCAGCACGACACAAAGAGCACAAAACATGTGAGCTCCATGAAGACGTGGTGTGAAGGTTGGAAGAAGGTAGAAGAACTGGAGTGTCCTGCAGAGCCCTGACCTCAACTCCACTGAATACCTTTTGGGATGAACTGGAGCCTCCTCACCCAACATCAGCACCTGACCTCAACCTCACTAATACTCTTGTAGCTGAATGACCACCCCAAATCCCCAAAAATCTACTGGAAGTTCTTCCCAGAAGAGTGGAGCTTATTCTAAAAGACTAAAGGAGAATACATCTGGAACGAGATGTTCAACAAGCACATATGGCTGTGATGGTCAAGGGTGCGCGTACTTGTAAATAACAAGAGGTCATACGAGTCTCTGTAACCCGTTTAAACCAGGACCAAATGAGGAGAAGCAAGAACGATACACTTCCATCTGTAGCTAATAAGCCCAATTACCCCGAGCTCCATCTACAGCCAGCTCTGGCTAATTGAAAGCCATTAGTGTTGGTGGCACACGGCCTGGAGGCACTGCTGCTGTGAGAAATAAAACACGAATCTCCAATCTACACTAATGCTACAACATTGCTGCAAATGAACGAGTCACTGCATCTTATTTTACAAAAAAAGAAAAAAACCCAGATATGGACTGTCAAGCATGTGGACTGGCAAGATATGGACTCATCAGCAAGTTGGAGAGAAGAGGGAAGGAAAAACAAAAAACAAAAAACCCCCAAAGAGACACAGATGCTATAGCGGTGCATCAGGTATAAATCAGTGGCTTAAAGTGATCGGATTCGAGTCAGAAGAGCTCTCACTTGACTCTTGTGGATGGAGATGGCCCAGGCCAGCTTTAACGGGAGCTGCTGTCGGCTCAGGTACAGGCCTCCCGCCACTTTAAACGTCCAGCGCTCGCGCTTCATCACTTCCACAGCACCGCACAGGAAACGCACTCTCGGCAGGCCTGATGGAGCGAGAGCCAGATACAGGACATGCAGATGATTAGATTACTACATTATAAGATTAGATTAATCCAAGGACAGCTGGAGGAGTGAGAAGAATAAAAACACAGCAATAAAGTTAGTGTTATCTATACAAAAATTGTTCTAACGTACGTTATTTTACAAAAACACATTACGTTTTACAGTACAATGAGCAGAAATGTACTAAAACACCTTTCCACTTCCGGGGTCATGCTCTTGTTAGGAAATAAATCAACAACAGGAACGAAGCCATGAGGTGGCGTTACTCTCACCACTGCAAAGTTGATCATTTTCCTTAAGTTGATTATTTTTGTTTAAATTCCACAGCAATTTGGCAACAATTAATCAACCTTTTAGTAAGAAGTTGTGTAGATGTTTGCATAAGCAAAACCAAACGGAAATTTTATGCCAGATTTACAAAATTTTCACGACAAAGCTGTTTTTTTTTTTTTTTTTTTTTTTTTTCCCCCCCTCGGTCTCGCATGTTTATCAGCTGTAACGTGCATGTAAAGCATGTTCCTGGCACAGCTCATTTGCATGTAGCGACGCCCACAAAACTCCATAAAAGGTCAAAGTGTACAGGCAGCGGGGAGCACGAAATGACTAATCAGGGTAAAGACTGAAAGGCAGAACTGGAAGTTATTTTGACTTACTTCTGTGCCAATAAATACATTTGTTAATAATATTCATTTTGTCATAACTTTTTTTTTTTTTTTTTTTTTTTTTTTTTTTTAATAACTTGCATGCATTATAGCAGTTCAACAGTCGTTCCCTCACCAGTCACTCTCTTCCAGACCAAAAAAAAAAAAAAAAAAAAAAAAGTTTTTCAGTGTCCTGAATTTACAGCTTTACCTTGAACACTGGAGACTCCTTCTATAAATGTTAAACTGTTCATCCCAGGTTTATATTAATGTGCTCGATCAGAATCAGTTTAGCACTTTTGGTTTATACCTTGTTTTCCTGGTAGGAAATCAACCACGACACCTCTCGCACCGTTCACCAGCCCTCTCTGGACATCCAGGTTCTTAGTCAGCATAACCTAAACGATAAAACGAGTTATTCAGTCGTTTAAAACTTTAAATAGTTGCTATGATGTAAAATGAGCTTCAATAGCATGCTAGCTCCGAACCTGAGCTCCCACTTTCAGCTGTAACGTCTGACCCACTGGACTTTGTGCGTCAATGGTTTTAACCAACATGGGGTCACTGTCCAGAGCCTCAAACACACGTAAGGGTCCTAAAAAGCAGAGCGTGAGATTGGAGAATATTTTTCGAATCACACTATTGATTCAACCTCCTTGAACATCAGCACATCAACACCTGAGAGGAGAGGAGTCACTGTGCACAGCTTGAGATGGTTCCAACACACCTGGTAGCTGCTCGAGTTTGTTCTCGTTAGTCAGCGCCACGTCGTCCTTGTGCGTGCACAACCTGGTCGCTACGATACCGTCCCGCTCGATGGGGTTACTGGCGCTCTTCAGGAGCCGGGCAGAGACTTCCTCAGTGACTCTGAAGGAGAGAAACAAACAAAAAAAAAAAACCCTCAAACAAGACAGGAAGCACTGGGTCACTCGACGAGGCGATCGATTGCATGGGAAATAACACAGAACACGGTTGTGTACGGATTTCGATACCTGCCCACTCGGATGGCCTGCAGCAGCGAGATGAAGGTGTGGTCCGTCTGCCTGCGCACCTCCGTCAGCTCCATATTCACGTGGATGCACTTCCTCCAGCTCCTCGCCTACGGAACATCGAGCACATTGTTAACGTTGAATCCGAATCGATCGCTAATTAAAGTGAAAGCGCAACAAAACTAAACGTGAATAATTCATGTTGCCGAGCAACAAGATAAAGAGCACAAAAAAACCCCATACAAATAGAAAGACTGAAACACACTCATCCTTTATCCCTTTAATTCGCCAAGTTCTCCGTCACAGCTAAGCAGAAGCACTTCGACTTTTTTCCTCCTAATTATAACCATTTTTAAATTGAGGAAAAAGCACAAATGTGCAAACAAACGGAGACAGAAATCCGGCCGAGTGTTTACTGAAACCGGAACGAGACTAAAAATGAGTTCAGTAATGAGAGGTCTCCATTAAGCCTTTTTTGCTTTTGTGAAAATAATTAACTCGACATCCAGAGTGGCATTTAATAAGCCTAGTCTCTCCACAATAAAGCACCAACTTAAGATTTAAAATAAACAAATTTCTAAAAATAAGACAGGCACGTATGGCACCTTTAAAAAAAATTAATAATAATAAAGTTCAGTGTTTCATGTAAATAAAAAGGAGCAAAAATAAAAACAGTATAAGTGGAGAAAATACAAATTCCCCCAAAATAAAATAACTAAAATAAATCAAATAAGCAATTAAAATAAAAAAGGATAGTAAATTGAGCAAAGCAAGGAATCATCGTGCCAAAAAGATGTGTTTCTTAGAAATTAAAATATGATCATAAAATAACGTACTTAAAAGACAAGAGTAATAAGTTGGGTAAAGCAGAATTGCAGCTGAGGAGAAAAAAAAAAAAAAAGCACAACTAGAAAAAGCAAAACTGCCGAGTACTGTACATAAATGTGACCTCTAAAACAAAGCAAACATAATAACTAGAGATTTCAAGGAGATTTGTCTTACAGTCATGAGTCATGAGGTGCGAGAGATTTCGTACCTGGAAGCAGAAGCTGGGTTTCTCTTTTCCTTTGGTGACGGGAGGAAGCTGGAGAAAATCTCCACACACGATCAGCTGAATTCCTCCGAAAGGCTCGGAGGATCTTCTAATTGACCTACAAGCACCAAAAGCACACAGCTCATCATGTTATCAGGACACACACACACACACACACACACACACACACACACACACACACACACACAAACCTCTCCTGCAGCTTGCGTGATGTTCAGACTCATTAATTTGTAATAAACCTCCTCGTTGTGCTGTGAGGTTTAAATCAGAAACACTCGCCCGCAAAGCGGACATTTACCATCTGATATTCATTTCAGCACATTCACCCGAGCAAGCTTCCAGAAAGTAATTAACCCGAAATGCATAAATTAAGAAAACGGAGGGGGGAAAAAAAAAAAAAAAAAAGAAAGAAGAAAGAAAGAAAGGATTCCTGCTGTTGCAATAAATACATTAAATGTTAAAGAAAAATAAATAAAAGAACTTTACAATATAAATAAATTATAAATATTGGATGCATTATAAAATGTACAAATTAAACCACATTTATTAAATACAAGCTAGATTAAATATGAATAAAAGAACTAGAAGTTGCAATTTCCTCTTCTTTCTGTGGTGTGAAACATTAATGAGGTTCATTTTAAATAAATAATAATAAAAAATATATAACGATGATAAATTCTCACAATGATGTATCGCTAGTACCCCAGTATCTTAATATTTTAGAAATAACCCATTTTAATTGTTTAAAATTAAAACTCACAAAGTCTGATTGGAAGCAACTGATTTGATGTTGAAATTTTGTACCGAATCTAATCTTCTAAAATGTTTTACTTTTAAATAAGTTATTTTGAAGACATTAAATAAAATCCTACTCATTTTTAAAAAAGTTATACTAATGTTTTGTCAGCAATTTGTTAGCAGTCCTATAAATCATAATACGCACGGCGTATCAAGTGTTAATGTCTCGGCCCTGATGGAGGAGATCTAGCAAATCTGGGTGTCCCCCCACCCCCGAAACAATGTTTGGAGTTATATCAATAAAGTCAAGAAATACTTTTCAGATTTACCCACTGCACCTTTAAACGTTACTGAACATAACAGCACCAAATAAATAAATTAAATAAATAAATAAATAAATAAAAGTTTTTAAAAAAGGAAAGCAAATGGAGATTAAGCCAAATGTTTAAAGTCTATAACGGTGGCAACCAGACAGGCCTGTTATTTATTTATTTATTTTTAACACTGAAACAAACGCTCATTCTGCAAATAAGGAGAAATGAACTTTACAAAAAGGCATTAATAACAGTTGGACGAAATGTGATGCTTCGGACACCAATTAAAAAGCTCTACGTGCCTGGCGATGGACTCCAACTTGTCGAAGAACTCTGCCTCCACCATGGAGATCTCGTCGATGATGAGGTGTTTGCAGCTGGTCCAGTGCTGCAGGACTCCGGGCCGCTGTGCGAGCTCCAAACACTGCTCCAGAGGAGCTGAACCTGAGCCGATACCTAACCAATCGGAGAGCAACACACATGAAGCATTAATTATCTTCTATTCAAACTGGAACTGGGATTCAAATGATAAATTTCATATTACTATTATAATTTCATCCAACCAATCCAAATCCATCCCATTCCAAGCCATCCACTCCCAAATTAGTAATCCTTCCAACCAGCCCATCCAATTCTCCTCATCCAACCATCTATCTAGTGCAATAATCCATCTAATCATTCATCCAACCCATCCCATCCAATCCCCTTCATCCAATCCAAAAATAAGAAGCCATCGAATCTAAACATTCATGGAGTCATCAAATTCAAACAAAATATCCATCCCAAACATAAGTAGTCCAATCCCATACTAATCATCCATCTCACCATCCAACACCAAGCCTATATCAATCCTCCAACCCCAACAAATCCAATCCTCCAGCCATCCAATCCCAAGCATATCCTCAAACCCCACACTAATCCATCTATCAGTCCCATTCCAATCATACATCCTCCAATCCCACACTAATCATCAATCCATCCACCCAATCTAAACATCCACCCTCCAACCCCAAACAAATCCAATCATCCAATCCCAAGCACATGTCCTCCAACCACATGCCCTCCAGCCATCCCATCATCCATTCATTAGCACAGAAACATAGTGAACTCTGACCTGCGAAACTGTGTAATGTCGTTCCTCCTATATGACAGGCCGCTACACCGGTGCTGGCCGTGGCGTACGTGCTTTTAGGAGGCAGTGATCCCACAATCCTTTTCAACAGGAAGGACTTCCCCGTACCTCAGAACACAAATCATTGCAGAACGTTAGTGTGTTAGTTAGGCCCTGTCCAAAATAACACACTCGTGCTTATCATTTTTTGAAAATTAGATAGTTGTGACATAAATTTGTGACCATGTGCATGATCTAAAAATCATAAGACATTCTCCCCTTGTGATGCAAACTAAAGTACAATTACTTCTTCATACATCTAAAAGTTTTCTGGTTTTTGACGTCACTATGCAAACCACAGATTTAGGATTTGAGACAAGGTGACAATGTGTAAATACCTGCACTTCCAGTGAAAAACACGTTCTTCCCGCTCAATACTGCATTCAGAACCGCCATCTGTTCCTTGCTGAGTTTCTGCGCAACTGGCAACATGAGGACAGGCTTCTTGTGAGGGTGGAGACCTTTAACCTGGAAAACCGAGAACCAGAAACCGGGTTTAATCTTCAGACCAAACTAAACGACTCACGAGACATGTTTGGTGTGTGCGAGATGTTTGCTTCTTTAGGTTTGCATTGAAAATATGAAGCTAAAATATGCATCCTACATGTAATGGATGCAGATAACCGCTAGTTTAGCATCATGGACTAAATCAGATTTGTGGAGCTGCTCAGCGTCTGCCTGATTTGTATTTCCGGACACTGTACTATACCTTAATATCTATAAACCTGGACAAAAAGACATCAGAGATGAAAACGGTCATAGCTTTATCTTAAAGCACAGTGTAGTGTCAGCTCACACCAGCACTAAACTCAGGTAGGGGGCGTGGCCTAAAGTCTCAACCTGATTCAGATCAGGTAGCACGTCTCCCTATTCAGACAGGATTAGGTTTACATGTGGAAGTCAAGGATGTGTTTTATCCCTTGATGACGTCCATAAGTGGGAGATTAATGTCTGATGTGCATCTAAACAGTCATCTTAAAGCAGTGATCATACCGGGCTGGCGTCTCCATCCGCTCGGGGTCGTTTGACCCGCTGTCGGCCGTCTGTTCTGTTCACAGCTCTCTCAGTCAGTGCTTTCACCTGCACCGGGGCGTTCACTTTGCTCCTTAACTCATTGGCTTTCTGGATGTCTTTCTGCTGCACAGGGCTGATGATCTCGAAGCTTCTCGGGACACCCGCCCGCATCCGGGCCCTTTCGCTGACAGGGTTACCGCCCCGTGAGGCTTCGTGCTTTATACTCAGGGTCTTCAGGAAGGTTTTCAGTCGGTCAGGCGGACAGTCAGAGATCAGGACCTGCACGTTGTTCTGCGGGAAGTTCACCGTGCACTTGCCGTCCGTGACGAACCGCATGAAGAGCCGGAAGTCACTACGTAAAGCAAAGTTCTCATGGGGTCCGCCACGGACGTCCTGAACGCGCAGCACCAGCTCCCGGAACTCGTCCCGGCCCAGAGTGACCGTGGCACGGCGGAGAACCCGGCGCTGAACCGCATGACCTGCTGATGCTCCGCTCACACGCTCTACTGCAACACTGCACTCCAGTCTCGCACCGTCCTCCGCATGCAACATCCTACGACAAAGAACGGTCACTCGAGTTTACACCGTATACAGAAAAGTACACAAAAACTAGATTTAATTTCTGCATCTTATTATTATTTTATTTAACCTTCAGTGCTCCTAAACATGCCTAAATAGACTGGTGTAGACAATAAGTACATTTTATTTGCCCAATAAACACATTTATTTAATATTAGTGCATTCTGACACTTGTACACAACCTAATCTTCTTAGTAGGTGAGAATTATTGTGTTGTATTAAACATTAGCTATGCAAGATTTAATATTTAAATATTAACATATGACTTAAACATTAAGAAAACACATGGAAAGATTTTAAAGTAATTTTTTGTTTAAAATTTCTTTTTCAAACAAACAAACAAACAAACAAACAAAGTATTATTGTTTTTGATTCATGGTGTCTACATGGACAGCTCACTAAGTGATCTTTAAACATAAATAGAAAAGAAGTCATGTTCACAATACAAAGGAGAAGTTTATATTAGTTTGTAATGATACACTTAATATTAGGACAAGGGTACGTTTTGTTCCATCATTTATCCGTGAAAGGGGTTTGATTGTGTTTAAAAAAAAAAAAAAAACCCACCAAATTCAGCATCAGGGGGATTTAAAAAGATAAAATACGCATTTATAGCTTTGCTATTTTCATCCTGGGACGTTTAAAAAAAATATGTTTTAATTGTTCAAAGTGTAATTTTGTAAATAAACGACAATAAAGTGATAAACTCACCCGGCTCGCCTCAGTTCACTTCACCGCAGCAAACAAACACACGCCGCACATTTCAAACTGAAAGCTTTAAGCCGGAATAGCCAATCAGAGCTGGGCATTTAAACACACAACCAATCAACGTCAACTTCTGTAAAAAGGAGCAGTTACGTCATCGGCAGGCAAGGAAGCTGGTTGCCAGTTCCGTGTTTTTTCTTTTGGTATTGACTTTCATTCCAAAAAAAATTTATACAAAGTTTTGTTTGTTTGTTTCTAGGGTTTGGGGATGTATATTTTACTCATATACAATTCTATATTTAATGGTTTTTTTAATAGTTACTTACATTTTTAATGCAAAAACAATATTTATAGTCTATTTTTGTTGGACTGTGTTTATAATTATGATTAACAGGGATATTCATATACTGTATAGGACATGCACATTCAATTAATAAAAAAAAAAATCCACAGTAGACTATTTTAAAAATAAGAATGTTCTTAATGTGTGTCACTACTTCTCCTAGACACTCTACATATGTATAAGACAATTTTACAACATACAGGCCTAAATTTAGGAAAAATGCATTTTTAAAGACTGCTTCAGGAAAATTGAATAGAAAATGAGTAGGTTATTTAATAAAAAGTGAGAGCGAGAGAGCGAGAGAGCGAGAGAGAGAGAGAGAGAGAGTTATTTTGATGCAAATCACATGCCTATATAGTCATCTCAAAACTAAAGTAGCCATATTTTATTTAATTTTTGTTTTATTTTTGCTCTGTTTAGTCATATCAGTAGTTCCAGTTACATTGCATTAATTTCTGGAGGGAGGGGGAATGCTAGATTGTTTTTCATGTTACCTACCCTTTGTAGTACCTCCAAGTACCCCTAAGTACCCCTAAGTTTTGAGAAACACTGGTGCAACCTAGTATATGTTAATCTGTTATACACACGTCATCAATAAGTGATATCAGCGACATCAGCGAGCGAGGACGCCTCGTATGACCTCGGATTTCTCCTGGGGGCGGAGCTCCGATGCAAAGAAGGGAAGTGAGGAAATAAAATAACGAAATGAGAAAGACCCATGGGTTCTAATTACCGTAGTCCCCTTCACGTCCTAATCAGGTCACTCACTTCCATCGCTTAAATAGTGGTGACAGGAATTTGAAACACGTCCAAAAGCTACCACTTCATTTCACTGTAATTAAACCCAAAACCCGAAAAAAAAAAAGCAACCCGCCGGCTCTCTCTTTCATATACTGATACCATAGCATGAGACCAGGGATGCATATTTCTCAGGCACATTTCATTTTTCACACGTCTCCTATAGCCTAACCACAAAGGAGGACCACAAGACGAAAAGCAAAATGCATACCATAAAATAATAATAAACGCTGTGTTCAGTTCTGGAACAGTGTGTGTTAGAATGAGATAAGATAACGATTAATAACCACTAACCCTAGCACACCAACACCAGCATTAACGCTGACAGAGCATCAGGTTATAAAGACAGCCACAACCAGATTCAGCATTTAATTATATAAGCAATAAAACACACTGTGCTGTGCTCCTATGGGAAAATAATTCACAAATGGGATGGTGTGATGAAGCAGAGTTACTACCCACCATCTCAACATGTTTTATTTCTCTTATTCCACACCAATTCGCCAATGATTACAATTTTATTGAAAAACAAACACCACATCATACTTTTTATCCATTTCTAGTTGCATTCAATGTTGTGGAATGTCCACGAAACAAATTAGTTCCTGGTCATGTTAGAGAGAAACCATAAAGCGTAAACTCCTCTGTCCTGAAGCTGTCGAAACCTTAATAAACTTACAGCTTTACCTTTACCCGACTGTTACAAAGCACTGACACTGGAGACTCCTTCCATAAATGTTACACACACACTGATGACAGAAAACATAAAATAAGAATTTTTCTTAATATTTCAGTTCATAATGAAATACAAATGATAGATTTCACAATCTGCTTCAGTTCTATAAACTATATACGTTTAGCTAATGCTAGTTAATATAAGAAACAAACAAACAAAAAAACCTCAAGCTGCCATTTTTGTCTTGCAAACAATAGAACACAGTCTGAATGCTATAATGTTGGAATAACAGGACATTTGCCATCCATTGCCCCATATGTCATGAAGTTAGATCGAGAGATAGAGAGACAGATAGGCAGGTAGACAGACAGACACACAGAGATAAACAGACATACAGACACATAGATAGGCAGACAGACAAGCAGGCATACAGGCAGATAGACAGACAGACAGACAGACAGACAAATAGATAGGCAGGTAGACAGACAAACACACAGAGATAGACCTGCAGACACACAGATAGATAGGCAGACAGACAAGCAGGCATCCAGGCAGACAGACAGACAAATAGATAAGCAGGCAGGCAGACAGACAGACAGGCAGGCAGACAGACAGATAGACAGACTGACAAATAGATAGGCAGACAGACTGACAAATAGATAGGCAGGCAGGCAGACAGACAGACAGGCAGGCAGACAGACAGATAGACAGACTGACAAATAGATAGGCAGGCAGGCAGACA
>JANDJT010000103.1:21757562-21782562 GCA_024331685.1 Stegophilus panzeri
GGCCAAAAAATATATATATATATATATATATATATATATATATATATATATATATAGCGCCTCTTTGATCATTATCATATCCAAAGTTGACATTAGAAGTTGAATTAAATATTTGGTTGTGTGCCGTTGTAGGAAAATAATCAACCATGGGATGGTGTGATGAAGTGATTATTTCAACACAAAGTGTTGAATGTAAATAAATGTAAATGTAATAGAAGGGATTGGAGAGCTTCATATATATGTATGAATATTATAATACTCTGGTGAGAGACTAAAAGGTAAACAAAATGGTGTCAATTTAGGAAAGCCTGTAAAAGTTTCAGACTGTGTTGAAATATTATACACAGTTTAAACAAATGTGGCTGGTCTAATGCCGCAATAAACATTTAAAAGAATTTATTAGACTATCGCCCAAATGGATGTAAAAATATCTTCTAAGCCTAATGTAAGGATGAAATAAGAAAAATAAAAAAAATACACTATGCTTAACCCTCCTGGATTAGGATTAGGATTGTAAACCAGTTTCTGCTCATTTAAAAGAATCAATTGAATCTATTGACGTTCTTTAAAGGTCACTTTGGCGTGTTACAAAGGATTGGACCTTAAAAAATCTTAAATCTTAACCTTCTTTATCTGCTTTCAGATAACGAGTGAGTGCTTGTCCCTGTACAGTACCAAACATTGAGTACCCTTAGATGTGCACAAACATCTTAACCTCACGATAACGCAGGAGTTTGTATCTCTACCTCTACCGTCGTTATTTCTGCATGGAGGAGGATCCCTGTACAGGTCTGTTTAATGAAATGTTACCAATAGAGGCGAATTCCTGATTAATTACTTGTTGTGATGTCTCCTGATTTAGCGCTGTGTGGGTTTCAACTGCTAATTTGTTCTTAATCACCTTTAAACTGTTCCGATACAGACATTATGACTTTTAGTTGTACGACAAAATACACAGTTCACTTAGGAAGAGGAATAATATTAATAGAGAAATCTCCAGCACTCAGTTCAAGTAATATGCAGCTAACAGTGAAATATGAATGAAAATTTTGCATGATTTCAAAAAACAAAACAAAACTTCACTTGTCAATCAAGCGAAACAAAATTTGCTATAAAATCATCTCAGACTGTCTCAGACAGATTTGCTGGTGTGGTTTCTGTCTCTGAACAAGACACGGTTATCTACAAAAGGCCAATTTTTTTTTTTTTTAAATGCCCCAAATAACTTTTCCCCTCCACTCCACACTAGCATTAGAGTCAATAAATAAATAAATAAATGTCATCCATCCATTTTCTATACTGCTTATCCTTCAGGGTCATGGGGAACCTGGAGCCTATCCCAGGGAGCATCGGGCACAAGGCAGGGTACACACCTGATGGGGTGCTAATCCATCACAGGGCACTTTGGACATGTCAGTCAGCCTACCATGCATGTCTTTGGACTGGGGGAGGAAACCAGAGTATCTTGAGGAAACCCCAGCAGCACAGGGAGAACATGTATACTCCGCACACAGGGCCACGGCAGGAATTGAACCCCCATCCCTGGAGATGTGAGGCGAACGTGCTAACCACTAATCCACCGAGCACCCCATAAATCACTTCAATCGTTTTAAAATAAGTTATTCAAAGAATTAGGAAATATTTTCAATTAAATGATAAAAAATTAAAATTTAATTTTATTCTTTCTTTTTTTTTAAGTTAGTGTACCAGGCCTGACTGTTTAAAGCAAAGTGGTGTAAAAGGAGTAAAAACAGTTTTACTCCTTTTTCTGTGTTTTTAAAGTTTTTTTTAATTTATTTTATTGTATTTTAATATACTATTGTAAAACTTCAGGTTATAAAACGGTGCCCAAATAAATCAATAAACATCTCTTAAGTGCATTTGGATGAGAAAAACCCACCTGCAGTCGGTGACGTGGGAGTGTAGCTCCATGATGTGATGACATCAGAGATGTAGTGGTGTAATGGTGTAGTGGTGTGGAGGTGGAGACCGTGATGGAGTTTATATCCACCCAGCTCAGCACTGTACAGTGTGACGGGAATGTGAACCCTGGACACGGTCATGCGCTCTGCTCGGATCACTTGTGCAGCTTTTTTGAGAACAATCTCAGCTTAAACATGACCGACTCGGTGCTGAGCGCGCACGCGAACGCGTCGGCGGTGTTCCTGAGCCCTCCGACGGCTCCCCCGACGCCTACGACGACGCCGCGCGTCTTGCGCCTGGACTCTCGTTCGCTGGTCATCTCGGCCACGATGTTCGCTGTAGGTGTGCTCGGGAACTTGGTGGCCGTGGCCGTGCTGTGCGTGTCCAAGAGAGAGCAAAAGGAGACGACGTTTTACACGCTGGTGTGCGGCATGGCGGTGACGGACCTCCTGGGTACGTGCTTCACCAGCCCCGTGGTGATCGCAACGTACGTTGCGGGTCGGTGGCCTGGCGGCGCGCCGCTCTGCCACTTCTTCTCCTTCTCCATGCTGTTCTTCGGCTCGGCCGGGATGTCCATCTTGTGCGCCATGGCCGTGGAGCGCTACCTCGCGATCAGCCACGCGTTCTTTTACTCGCAGCACGTGGACCGTAACGTGGCGCGGCTCGCCTTGCTCGCGGTCTACATGGTGAACGGGGCGTTGTGCTCGATGCCCAGTTTCGGGTTCGGGCGTCACGCCAAGCACGTCCCGGGAACGTGGTGCTTCCTGGACTGGCGCGCGTTGGACGCGCGTGGAGCCGCGTACTCGTTCCTGTACGGCGGCTTCGTGCTGCTGCTGATCGCCGTCACGGTGCTGTGTAACTGCGCCGTGTGCCGCTCGCTGGTCGGCATGAGGAAGAAGACCCGCGTCGTCGCCGCAGCGGCCAGAGCCGAGGCGCACACCGGGCACCTGGGATCCAGACGCGCCTTCCGCAAATTGCCCGCAGTCGCCTCGGCGGCGGAGATCCAGATGTTCTGGCTTCTGATTTTCATGACCATCGTGTTCCTGATCTGCTCCATCCCTCTGGTGGTGAGCATCCAAAAACAACAACAACAATAACGACAAAAACCCATATAACATGGTCTTCTCTTTAAGTTCTCAAAAAGTCTGATAAGAAATGGCAGAGTGTGCTCTCAGAAATAAAGGTACCAAGTGGTACTTTTCCTTGTTGGTGTTGGGGTACCTTCTGTAGGCTATAGATCTTTCACGTGGATAAGGTGATTGTAGTGTAGCTTAAACAGTCATTTAAAAGGTATTATACTTGGACCACTGATGTACCTTTAAAACATCACTAATTAAAGCACCATCACCTGCACCTTCCCAGGTTAAAATAAATAAATAAATAAGTAAATAAATAATAACAAAGCACATTAAAAGTACTAAAGATGTACCATGATGGCACAAAGTGGTACTAGCTCTAAAAGTAGATCTTGGTGCATCCATTTCTGAGAGTGTACGCATAAATTGATGTGGTAATTAAGGGTTTTACAGCATTTTGTGTCATTTAAAGTTTAATATATTGGGTTTTTGAATTCTCATCTCCTCTTAAGATTTGATGATACATTGAAGATGATGATACATTTCTGAAATGTTTAAATAATCCATTTAAATCCAATATTTATATCATATTCTACCATCAGAAGCATGGTTTAACATTTTGTCAGGACTGACTGAAAACCTTTTTTTATTTATTAATTTGCTTGACATGTTTGTAGCATTAATAAATCAATAACAGGACTTGAATAATAAAAAAAAAAGCCAGTTAAAGCCACTTAATCATCTGTCTCTCAGGCTCTACTCAAGTCTAGCCAGCTAGTTTATCTAGCTAGCTTGCTAAGTCACAGAAACAACGGACTTTACAGAAGCTGGCTTGAAAGTTATAATAAAGCTATGTCAAAATCCAAAACATTCCTATTAATAAGAAAATTAATCTGAGATGTTTTTATTTTATGAGTCAGTGAATGCTAAACCATCAAGCTAACATCTACAGTTGCTAAATGCTTAATCATGCTAGATAGGAAAGGACCCTGTAAATATTGCTTATGCTGGTTCTCATGCCTAGCTACAAGCAAACAAATCTAAGTGAAGAAAGTTGAAATGAATAATATTTTAGTGTAAAGAGTTTTGGTGAATATGAGATTGTGATGTAGCAGATGTTGCTAATAAGCTAGGTGGCTAAAGTGATTTAGCTAGTGCTTATTCTGGAAAATAAAACCAGTTACTGAAGTTATTTGTTTAATGACCAGGTTTGTTGTTCAATTCTTTTTGACCGTGTGTGTCCTCCACAGGTTCGCATCTTTGTCAATCAGCTCTACGGCCCTGCGTATATCGCCGCAGGCGTACAGCCAGATTACCGCAGCGATCTTCTCGCCATCCGGTTTGCATCCTTCAACCCGATCCTGGACCCGTGGGTGTACATCCTGTGCAGGAAGAACCTGTTTAACAAATGCTGCGAGTGGATCAAGCGCACCATGGACCTGAGCAGAGAAAGTCCTGCACGGAGATCCGGCTGGGTCCTCGGGCAAAACTCACCGGCGTCACTCGTTCACAGCAACGCCACCAGTTACGTCTCGCTGCACGCAGCCTCGTGCAGAAACGCTGTAGTAAAACTGAACACCGTAACGGCAAAATCATACGTCGACTTGAGCGTGCGGCAGGCCTGGGACCTGGACACGGCGGTGGACGACTTTCATCCGTTCAGCGTGCACCAGAGCCCGGTTCTGGGCTCAGAAAGTGAAACAGCATCCGGATGTGAAATGATGACCATAAAGACGTCCGGTTGCGTCCAGGCGACACCGATGATGTCCTGCTCAAAAGTGCTTGAACATAAAGCCGTGATTGTCACGTGTACCTTCAGCACACCGAGTTCCTGTCTGTCAGAGGAGTGCTGAGGAACATCACACACACTGATCCGATTAAGAGTGCAAAGAAATGCACTTTTATTAATGAACTGTAATTTACAGGCACATCTATCGGTATCGCCTGTGTCTCCTCACGCATCATGGCAGGAACTACCATGTTTTTATCTTTCAATGGACAAAACCAAATCTGCACTGGAGAAATGTTTGTTTTTGTTGTTTTTTTTAAAAAAAAAAATATTCAGCTAATTGTTAAGTTAAGCCCCTCCATCAGAATGAAGACGTTTTATTTCTTTCACCAATGGACACTTTAATGTCATGTCCATTGCTATCGATTGCATTAATATTAGCATCGCTAGTTGAGACAGAACCTATTTTTTGGTGCATCCAAAGCTTCGGAAGTCTGGAAGAACATTTTGGATAAGAGCACGATGTGATGTATGAAGTGATGTATGAAGTGCATGGAGACTTGCCGGTACAGCATAACGACACCAGGAAACAACTCTCTATTAAAGTGTGCTGCCATTTTGTTCGAACAAATAAATCATACGACAAAAACGACATCCATTTCCTGTATGAGGTTGCGGCCACAAAACCAAACAAATCCAGTAAACTCTTTGGAGCAATCCTTTAACAGCTATAACGACCTGTCTTTAGTGTCTTGGTTTTAATACAGTATTTAAAAACATCCTAAAGTAGTCATGACTGTATTATCAGAACTTGAAAGATAAGCCACACCCACAATAGACAGCAAGAGCTAAACCTGGAGACACATTTACGATAGAACCAGCTACGTTTATTAGGGACTGGGATGACAAGAACAGTCCTCTACGTCACTGTGACCTGACTAATTTTTTTTTTTTTTTAATTTAAGTAAAATAAATCAATAAATACATAGAAACAGTCACTTGTCACAGTAGCTGGGAAATGTGGCTTCATTATGGAGTTAATTTCGTGGTTAACAAAAGAGCAATCTAAAAATCCGAAACTGATTATTGACACGCTCGAGGGTGTGCGACGGAGTGTTTCCAAATTAAATGCAAAATGAAGTACGTGCATAATCAATTTATTAAAAAGCATTCAGTCTCTCTACTAATTCACATTTTTAGATTCGCACACACAGTGCTTTTGTCCAAGCACATGAGCACGCTAAGATATTTTTGCATATAAATCCAACTTTCTAACAGTTCTAAACTTACACAGGAAATGAACTGTGTGAACGCAGGGTTACTACTTCCTGTTTACGGCCCCTTCCTTCACTTTACGTGTATATAAGAGTCTCACACTGTTCAGAAAATCTCTATCTGTTTAAAATGTTATCTGAGGGACATCTTGTTTGAAATGTCCTGAAATATTTAACCGTGAAGTTTTCCAGAACACTTTGTCAGCATTTGGTGCTGGACTCAGAGACGAAACCTGACAGACACTGTGCTACATGTCTTAATGTTCTTATTCAGTGTCTTCTTCTTCTTCTTCTTCTTCTTATTATTATTATTATTATTACTGTTTTGCCTTTAACATGATCATGTTCGTATCGTGCACAAATTCTTATACATGTGAATTCTGTGAATTGACATACTTTTGATATACAAAACGATCCATTTATAGAGATCGAACCAATCCTATTGATGGCGGTAGACATATTTCAGTGTCTGCTCTTTTTTATAATGTGAATGTACAGTATAAAGGTTTATTCATGGACGTGTTGTTATGTTTGCAGTATGACGTGGGATTTGCATGACTTTAATGACTTGTAAAACTGTGAAAACAATGTATTATTGACAATAAAAATAGTTGGAATATTCTTTTAAAAGTCCTCGATTTGGAATTTCTTTAACCGGCATATTAATAAATAATAACTTTTCTATTCTAACGGTTAGGATTTCGGCCAGCAGGGGGCGCTAACAGCACAGGAATACAACAGCTACATTATGGACATTTAGCTTACCATTTTTTACGTTTACATTTTTACTAACTAAGCTGTTAAGTTTGTATTTTGGGATAAATATAAGACCTGTCTAAGAATGTTACATATCAGGTAATGTTAAAGAAGAGTTTTGAAATGGATTCCTGTAGCAACTGAGCTCTAACAGAGGAAGTGTTTTGTAAAATATTCCATTACTGTTCAATTCTTCCTCCTCCTCCTCTTCCTCCTCCTCCTCCTCCTCATCGCTTAGAGCAAGTAAAATCCCTAAAATCACCTAAGGATGGTTACACAGTGCTCAGTGTGTCAGTTTATTCTGCTTAATCCTAGCTATCTAACACATCTTTTTATTTATTTATTTATTTATTTATTTATTTATTATTTTATTTTATTTTTTTGCATATTTACTACAAGGACTGTGATCATAACCTTCATTTATTTATTTACTTATTTTTAAAATATTTGTCTTGAACTTCAATAAAGTCTTATAAAAACTACTAATGTATCAGTGAAGCCTGTCTTTGCATGTTTCCACCACCAGGTGTCAGTGTTGTGTGGCTTTTAAATTCTTAGCACTTTAAACCATCTTTGTAAAACAAAATAAAAGGATTTTTGAAGGTTAACATCAGTTAATATTTATTTTCTTAACTCTATACTGGTATACTGGGATGGCTTTGATTACTTTATGGGAGGACATAGCTTGCATTCAAGCCTACATTCTTTTATTTAGCTGAATCTTGGTACAGTAGGTTATACAAACTTTATCCCACAATTACAGGAAAGAATAACAAAGGTTCTCGTTGTTATTCTGACCTGTGTAAATATCTATCTTTTTCATATTCCCCTAAATGTAAATAATTCAATCTCTGCATTAAATCGGCTTTTTAAAAACGCATTAAGCCTCATAGTTAATTATAGACCGCTAGCATGTAAATTTCACAACGCTGATGCAATATTTATTCTCTTTCTCCACACTAGTTCATTGTTTACCTCAAAATAGTTGATTATAGAAGACATATCTTGGGTCTGTGTTTTGCAAAGTAAAAAAAAGAAAAAGAAAGAAATCCGAATATTTTGAGTGTTTTTTGGCAGGGAGGAGGCGGCATGATATTATAATGTGGTGTGGTCTATCACAGGAGCACAAAAACACATCCTCCTTTTCCACCTGCATCTGTTTCCAATAGCATACATCTACAGAACTATCAGAGGGGCCCCATGTAACATTAATTAACCTTAACCACACAGAGAGGTAACGAGAGGTAAAGAGCCCAGAGCCATGGTGAAGGTGGGCTCATTAGCTGATGCCCGGCACATGGAAACGTTCTTTGCATTTTGGTGTAGGCCAAAGTTACGGCTTTTTAGAACAGGAATGATAATGATTATACAGACAGACAGGTCCAAGCTTTAAACAACCAGCAACATGCTGTGTCCATGCATTAAAGGGAAACTCCACCCCTAACGATTTGCATATTAATCTTTACGAATAACGTGATCTTTAACATCGTCCAAGATTTATTTTGTAACTGTTTGTAAACTTCTTTCAAGGACACGCCGCTCTACTTGAACAGCTTCCTACATTAGCCACAACGTCCAACGTCCGACTAGCTGCTGATAGCGGTGCAGCGGGAATTAGATCTCGCTTCATCACGATCTAAAGAGAGCGCTGCAGCGGCGCTTTAGTCCTTCAGTCCGTCCCGCTCTCTCATCTCCTCATCCGTACACTCCGCTCAAACGGATCCGCTTCCAAAGCTTCAACTTTCCACGCTAACACCGCCAACGCCATCGCTCATCATCTCGTAGGTCGCATCAACATCTCTGCGCTTGAATTCTCGATAATACGAATGTCGATGGAATAAAACGTGAGAAAAGAAACTCCTGCGCTTTTTGTTTCTCTGAGTCTGATCACTCTCACTTATGTTTGAGATTGTTTAAACGTTGTTGTGTTTTTTCTTTCCTGCTAATAAACACCATTGTAAGTGCGCTAGTGACAACAACGTCCACCGGTGACATCATCGCGACACACAAGCACTATCTTCTCCTTTACATGTCAGTGCTGTTGAATTATCATTTCCGATTAGTCAGAAGGTATCGAGTCATTTTCCGACAGTAGTGCAGCCGGTTTATATTAACGGCCTCGTTCTAATACGTTAACGTCTCTGTAATAACACCTCACGCAGGGACGTGTACACCGGACACGCCACATAAAAAAATGAAAACCCTTGATTTGTGTGAACGCTGATATGGTGACGCTTTTTGTAAGGAGATGTTTATTTGACATTTATGGAAGGAGTCTCCAGTGTCTTAACTTTAACTTGAACTTTTCAGACATCTTCAGGACGTCAGAGGAGCTTACGCTTCTTTGCGGTTCCTCGGTAACACAACGTAACAAGCTGTGCTTTATTTGTCTTTTAAACTTCAAGAGAGAAAGAAAGAGGCTGGTGTTTATAGCTGCTATAACGTAAGTGAGAACAGGAACTTTCTCGGACGGTCCTTAACAGTAAACGTAGCTATAAACGGATAAAACATACTGTATGACGTGTCATTCTTTAATAAATTTTTAGTTTTTTAATGTAACTGGCAAATTTTATTCCTTACTGTATTAGTGCTAATGTGAAGCAGAGAGTAAAGAAATAAACCATGATGCACCTTACATAAAAACAGCTTTATTTCTTTACAGGGTTGTACAAAAATAATAATAATAATAATAATAATAATAATAATAATAATATGCAAATACTGTGTAAAAACTAATAAATGTCTACTATAACTACTGTTGTACATTGGAGTATTTCCTCGAGAGCAGCTTTTCTTTAAAGGGAGAGTAAATAGCAACAAGGCGAGCGGTCAGTGTGAAGATACACACATTAATTAGCTCGATTCTGACCCGGAACGTTTTATAACTCCTTATAGAAACTCTTCACATCTTAAAAAATAAAAATTAAAAAAAGGCTTCTTTTTAAAAGGTTTTAGCGTGTTGTTGATGATTTTTTTTTTTTTTTTTTTTTTTAATCAAAGCCTTGCCGATTTCAAATAACAAATGAGGTGGGAATGAAGCAAATAAACATTATTATTATACACGTTAATAAATATATATCTATATATAATGGGTCAAAAACACATCCTTATACACAAGAATGAATAAATAAATAACTTAGATGCAAAAATAAATATTGAACCTATGAAGCATACAGTAAATGCTAAGAGATGCACAGCATCCGTGTTGTAGAACAACGACAAAACGCATTGGAGTCGGTCGCAACATTAATGACAGGTATAACAGGTAGAAATGCTAATCCTGGTGTTACATCACTGACCGGATCGGGATCAGTTCAGCTGTCAGCCATCACATTAACCCATTACAGCAATTTCCCACTTTTCCTAAATGTCATCAATCAGCCATGTTTGCTGTCTGACGTTTGTAAGGCAGCTATGAGGCTAATGTAGCTAAGTGCTGGCTAGATTATTAACTGTAGAGGTGGAAAATACTTGAGTAATTGTACGTCGTTACTGTACTTAAGTACTCTTTGGGAAAATCTGGACTTTACTCAAGTAGTATTTAAAGAGAAAAACAACATACATTTTACTCTTTACATTTTCAGTTTGACGTACTTGTTGAAGAGAATTTTTTTTCTTAGTAAGATGTTGTCTTAAAATCCACCATTAAATCTAAAGACGTGTGTTGATTTAATGTTAAATTGACTAAATTAGCTTAGTTGAGTTTTATAAATTAGGTTGATGAATTAGCTAGCTAGTTAAGCTTTGTAAATTACCTTGATGAATTAGCTAGCTAGTTAAGTTTTGTTTTAGCTAGCTGGTTAAGCTTTGTAAATTACCTTGATGAATTAGCTAGCTAGTTAAGTTAAGTTTTGTTTTAGCTAGCTAGTTAAGCTTTGTAAATTACCTTGATGAATTAATTAGCTTGTTAGTTAAATTTTGTTTTAACTAGCTAGTTAGGTTTTGTTTTCACTGCTGATGTGCTTTAGCATTCTTTCAAACAGGATCATTAACATTAGCTAATAGCCAAGACAAATTCTAACTTTGTCTAGGTGTGAGTTAGCATAATATTTTCCTTAAGACATATTGCTTAGCGAACCAGTTAGTGTGGCTTATTGAATGCATAAACATGAACAATACCTCACCATTACAGAGACAGCCATCTTGGACAACTAGAACCGCCTCCTAGACCCCTCCTAATCCTCTCCTAAGACTCTGTCTCCAAATAATGGATGGCAATGTAGTTTGAGTCTTAAATCTTAAAAAATAGTTTGAGTCTTAAATCTTAAAAAATAACCTACAATTTAAAATTTTGAAATGGGTTTGTGTAGCATGTAAAGATGTAAAGATTTTGGGTGATACAGACTTCCATTCCTTGCTAGCTACTAAACATTAGCCTCATAGCTCAAGTGTAAAAGTAAAAATGCTGGACTTGATTGGGTGAAAGTTTAAGAAGGAAAGTCACGTCGATTTTTTTTTTTCCCCGACAAAGTAATCTTTTAAGCGTTTATAGACCTTTTCATCAGTTCCCTTAACAGTCCAGAGCTTTGTGTAGGCATGGTTTAATTCAGTATTGTAAGTTTATAAAATCATGTATAATAATAGCTGTTGTAATTTAGGCAGCATGTGATATGTTAACCTGAACGCCAAACAAATTACAATCCGCTTCTTCTCAAACAATATACAATGGTTTCACTCGGTATTGGCACATATACACACTCAAAGCTCTGACATCCTTCAGTAACAAATGGACAAATGGAACATTCCATCTTATTATAGTCTTGCAAAGTTTCTTGCCAAGTTTCTCATGACTAGTTCTTGAGCAATCCATCAGCGTCCATCGTGGCGCCATCGTCTATCTTCCAAAGAACTTCTCCATGCCATGCTCCAACCTCGGGCGAGTCCGGCATCACTCTGGGCTTTTTCACTCCGGTTTTTGGGAATATACAAGGCTGAATGCATACATGGTGCACATCACAGTAGCCTTGCTGTCTCCTTTCACTGGAACAGCTTTCATCCCAGAACGCCTCCTATTCCTGTAATCCCGATTTCAGGAATCCGTCTGGCTCCACGCTGCTACTCTTTCTAGAGGGGGATCGATTTCTTTTCTCCTCCTCCGACAGCGACTTAGCCCACGCACTTGCAGTCCAAGGCCGAGACATTCTCGATGGTCCTCCACGTTGTGGACGTGTCCATGAAGGAGACGGACTTGTATGCCGTGGGTCGGCAGCAGGGTCTGGCGCTGACCTTGCGTGCTGTGCGTTTCGGCAGGCTGCCGTTGATCAGCAGAGCCCGCAGCGCAGCATCATAGTTCCCCCGTGCACTCTGGCACAAACCCACACAGAACTTAAAGAGCACGATCTCGTCCGAGTCGTAACCCATCCCCAGGTCCCTCACTCGCATCTCGCGCCTTTCCAGGTGGCAGTCGCGGCTGCTCTGGCCCCGCCCCTCATCCTCGCCTTTCTCCTTCTCTTTCTTCTTCTTTTTCTTTTTCTTGCGCGAGCCCTTGGACTGAGCATCAGAGGCATCTGAGGAACGTGGGGAACGCTCCCACCGGGCTGGATGCTCCTCCTCTACTAGAACCGAGGGTTCTGAAAGACAAGAAACAATATCGTCACGTACTAGATCTAATCACTAAAATCAAATAAACTTTTAAGATCAAGTTTGCAAAAAAATTCAGACAAGTACATTTCCAGCCGCCAAATGTAAACTTACCAAAAACGTTATGCCACGGAGAATAGCCGTCTCCGTCTCCCATCTCCTCGTCTTCCTCAGGAAGGGCGTCGAACGGCTGCTCGTCCAGCATGGTCGTAACCAAACCCACTGCGTCCACGGGGTCTTCGCCAAACCCGGGCCTGTCTCCGACTACCAGGGGCAGCAGCGATACAAGCACCCATACCACCATCTGCATGAAAAGAAGTTCAGAAGTTCATGCATTCAGAATTTCAGCAGCAGAAACGGTATTATCTTGACGTTCTTGATCGTCCTTCTATCTACCTTCCAGTTTCTTCTTTGAAACGTGGCATCAGTTGCTGCAGATAACATTGCGAACAGTCCTCGTTTTGCTCGACCTCGCCTCCACCTTTTCCCACCTGCACAGAGAAAACAAGAACATTGTGTAACCCTGTTCTGTCTCTAAACTTAGAGAGCGGCATGCAGGCGATACATACACCTCCATGCATCCATGCATCAACATTTATAAACAAAGCCGTCCTGTTAATCAAGAGCACACTGCCTCTGGAAAGTGTGCTTACAATCACGGAGAGCGTGACCCCGTGCAGACATGCGGGTCCGACAAAGCTACAGCGTCCTGTAAATAAACCCCTCTCAGGGAAGTCCTGAGAAGCTCTCTAGGTTTGACGAGATTAGCTCTGTGTTAAAAGGAGGCATGATGGGGGATTGTGGGTCTCCCAAAACCACATAGATACAGCTCGGTTGATAAGGCTTCCAAGCAATGCAGATGTTTACTGACTCACAGCGGCGTGTGAGTCACCGAGCTCGCACCACAGGCTTCTGATTTATATCAGGGTTGAAACAAGGCCAGCGAGGACCGGGCCGTTATTTACACGCTGAAGATGACTAATGGGTAAATTAGCAGAGCGTGTCACGCTTAGCCTCATGGACGATTTTTATAGAGAGACACGGTTGTCCGAGGACAATAGGATGATTTCTGGCCTGAACACTTTCCATTTTAAGGAGGATCAGAGACATGAAACATGGCCACCTGGATTGGGAGCCATCATGTCCCTATATTACACTGCACAAAATTGGACAAATTGTTGATGCTCTATTAATAATAATCCACACGAATGATCTCAAATCGGCTTTATATTCTTATGATGGGGTTGTTTGTTTGTTTTGTAGTTGCATGGGTCATGCAGCAGGTGGCAGTATGTAATATGATATTTATCTGAGATTTATGTGGTCTCATTATCTGAGGCTCGTGGAAACACAGCAATAAATACAGCCAGTACATTTGAACTTATTCTTTTGGAAGACACTTATCCAAAAACAAAAAAACAAAAACAACAACAATATTCAAACACAGAACACATGCAAGGTGAAGAAGAAGAAGGTTGACAACGCTCAACAGGACACCGCTGAGAGGGTTTTTAACCTAAAAGACCAGATTTAACTGGGAGTACAATTTACATTTAGCAAAGAACAACAAAACAAAGAACCATCTACACTCTTCCTTCATTTTTCCTTCTTTTGATTCTATAAATATGCAAATTAGGAACCTCAGCCAACTCCACATGACACACCCCCTTTCCTCTGTACAACAGTGTACTAACAAACGATATTTGAATACTGCAATATGATAGGCTGTTCTGTTTTATGACAAAATCAAACATCACCAATCTGTATACTTTCAATTAAAAAAAACATCAAACCACTGCTTGCTTAACTTTTTTTTTTTTTTTTTTACCAGACCTGTGAAAGTATAATCATTAGAAACCCATTATATAAAGTCCAACATTAAAATCTCTATAGATGGCAAACGTGCACAGGCCGTGTCGCGCCGTTAACGGAAAATAATCAACGATGGGGTGTCGCGATGAAGCGGAGTTACTTTTACCACCCCGAAGGCGAATATTTCTCTTGTCAGCGATTACAATTTGTATTAATTAAATAATTATCCATTTATAGTTACATATAATGCTGTGGAACGTTGCTGAATACAAAATGGTAAGACGGGGAAAAAAAAAGTCACCCGTAAACTCCTCTGTCCGGAAGACGTCGGAAAAATTACAGCTTTACCTCTGACTGTTACAGAGCGCTGACACTGGAGACTCCTTCCATACATGTCAATCAAATAAACGTCTCCTTAAAGAAAACTTCGCCATATCGATGATTTATTTTGGATCTGTTTATTAATGTCCGCTGTATGTGAATGAGGTGTTACCATAGAAACGATAGCACATTCATATAAACAACAGAGATAATGTCGGAGAATATTTTGAGCAGTTGTATAAACACTGGCGCTAATGTACTTCTTTCTGTTTGGGTTGCACACACACATGAATCTGCGCTCCCTGAAATTGTGCCGTGTTGAATTCGGAACAGTGCATTACATAAACACCCACCAACATCTACATGCTTCAGTCAACAACAACAACAACAACAACAACAACCTCCTGTATGCATGCATCTGTTCAGCATATATAATCTCAACTAACCCCTCAGGTATCCATCCCCATCAGCACATCAGTCATGTCCAAAAGTCATTTCTCTGGATATGATAAATTCATTATAAATAAAACGACAGTCACGTCAGTCCTTTTTATTCAAGAATGCATTATTGAAACAAAATCTTTGGACACAGTGTCCCATTTTCCCCCTCCAACAATTCTTCTCCATCAGTCATGACGTGTGTTTAGTGCCTGTTTAGGTTCTTTAGTTTTGCACTGGAGCTACGAGGCTAATTTTGCTAACAAATCAGGAAAGCTTATTGCTACCCATTTTAGCATCATGCAAACTGCATGCCTAAATTGCTCGCTCTTTCTCTCTCTCTCTCTCACTCTCTCTCTCTCACACACACACACACACACACACACACACACACGCCTAAAACCTGTCATTTAGCTCAGTAACATCATTTGGACATTTCATAAAATATGTTTGCATTTTATAAATAATAGAAGTCAAACTGTTCCTTTAAAACTGTTTAGCTGTGTGAGAAATTCTTTTGATCTTATGACCAATTGATGTGCCGTTCATGAACAGGTCGACTCTTTGATTCGGCTCTTTTAAGTGAACCTTGAGAGCTGTAGATGGTAGATTTGTGTAGATACTGTCAATGCCTTCAGTCTAATTTGATCAAAACACTTTTGAGTGAGTTGTAAACCTTTTTCCAACACATGAGCGGTTCATCAGCGGTGCCGGTTTATGTTCCTTTTGTTAATTATCTAATAATTGCTTACTGTCCTCAGCAGCCACGTTCATGTAAGGGATAAACCACTCAGTGTTGTGCTGTTATAGTGAAATAATCAATAACTAGGGGTGGTGTGATGAAGCAGAGTTTCCACCCCAAAGTTTCTTGTTTTCCTGTAACAGCATGTCCTAAAGTCTGTTAATACTCTTATATCATCAATTTGCCAACCATTACAATGTGTTATTATCAGATTTAGTACAAAATGAACCATTTGGGAGCCGTAAGAGTCGACTCTTATTGGTGAACCGAGCCAAATGATCCGACTCACTGAAAATAGCTGGTGTTCCCATCACTACTAATCACTAACACTCGATACTGAGTCAGTGTGCTCTGGAACGAGTTATAGACTTCTACATCTATAGTCGTTACAGCTTTCAATCAATAGGAGCATGTTGTTTTGATGTTAAGAATAAGTTAGATTAGATAATTTAGAAAAATAAAAACAGTTGTACGGTGCGATGGACTGGCATCTCATCCAGGGTGTAATCCTGCTTCGCACCCAGTGTTCCCGGGATAGGATCCGGATCTGGAATGATGTGACTGCAGATTGGTTGGTGTTTAAGGTCTGCTGGGACTGTACAGGTCATTTTGTATTCTCTCTCTCTCTCCCTCAGGACTTCCTGTAAGCTAAACTCTCATGCTGCTGAAGAGTTCAAAGTTCATTACGTGAGCAGCGTCTGCTTCCCAAACACACTGCAGGACACAAATGAGGTTTATGAGGCAAGAAATTCCTGCAGGCAGGACAATTACCTTCTGATTGTCTCATGAAATTCACATTCTTAGGTTCATGTGACAATAATTAAGGGAAATTTGTTTATAAATGTTAGCTGTTGTTTTTTTTTTCCCTCGAAATTTCACTTGTGGAGTAATAAATAAATAAAATGAAAGTGCAGTAAATTAGGTTAGTTTCACCTTGAGGCCAACCTCCATTCTGTTTTCATTATTTTGCTGTGCAAGCACCAATCACATTCCTTTCTGTCCCTAGGCTAGCTCTGATTGGCTGGAGTGTGAAGCTAACTAGAATGGAGTTTTACATTAAAACTAAGAACAATATTGAAATTTTTAGATATAAATAACATTAATAACACAAAGGAAATATCGATACTGGTTAAATTTCGATTATGGTCTTGCACTGTCATACATTTTGATCATTTGCGATCTTATGACAGTTTTTATTAATGATTTATTTCGTTATAAATGGTTGAGGGCTGAGATTAGGATTCGTGTGAGTCAGGATAAACACAAATCCAGTTATCATATTTGTATAAGCTTAGCCAGTGTTGTGCTACAAGATTCGGGTCGTTACACTGCCAGTTACATGCCGCCCGAGGCTTCTTGGCTCTCCATCATTCACAAAATATGTTGAGAGTCGACTCTGTGAAGTGTGCAAAGCATCAAAAAATCAGCAGTGCAGGACTCGAGAAGTTTCCACCAGAATTCCAGATCAAACGTTCCAGTTCGCTCCAGCCTTAAAGCCCAGGAACAGTGTTTCATTCCTTCATTCTCTGCAATGCTTGTGCACCTGGTAGTGTTTTAGAAGCACCTCAGTGCTCCTCGTGTATCAGAGCTTTTCACATGCGAGTGTGTCTGTGCCCGTGGGGTCGATCCATGCGGCCCTGATCATGAAGAGCTCCAGAGAGAGTGTCTGTGATGGCCTCTGCGCTGATTAAAGCCTCTCTTGGCCAGTTCCACTCCGGCACTTCCCTCCGCCCTCAGGCTCAAACCCGGTAGAAAAAAACAGGAAAGCAGGACCGGCGCATGATCGTGACAAATATGGGTGCGAAGCCTGGTACCAGGGCGAAGGATGCAAATGAGTGTGAGAGTATTGGCCACTTTTGCCACTCCGCTATTGGTAGAGCTGGGAAATCATATATAAAAGCTCATGGGATACTATTGTTAGTCACGTCGTGACACAGATGATGTTCCTTTCCGAACAATGCAAAACGATGCAAAAATGTTTAAGGTGAGGTCTGAATGTGTGGAACCACTCACGGTCGTTTGGAGCTCAGGACGTTAAGAGCCAAATTACTGAAATGAGCAAATTGCTTATACTGAAATACTGAATACAAATATGATCAAATACTCAAACACTCAAAAATAGCCAAATGGACAAATATACAAATAGTCAAATAGTGCTTATACGCAAACAGTCAAATGGTCACGTACTCAAATACTCTACCTGCTTATTCTCAAATAGTCAAACAGTCAGGCATTCAGATACTCAAATACTCAATCATTAAACTGCTTCTACTCAAACAGTCGATATGCAAATACTCAAATTGCTTATACTCAAATGTTCACCATGTCTTCAGTAAGCACTTTATCCTGGTCTGGGTGGCGGTGGATCCCAGGAGCACAGTACGTGATGGGGGAATACATCCTGGATTGATGCCAGTTCATCGCCAGGCACCATAAATGACATTCACAAACTTGTACACACCTAGGATCAATTTTGCATAGCCAATCCTCCGACTGGAGGAAACCCACACAGACATGTGGAGAACATGTGAAACTCCACACAGAATAACACGAGCTCAGAATCCTGGACTCGAAGAGCGATGAGGTTGCACTTACGCTATACACTTATACTCAAACGGTCAAATACTCAAACTGCTACAGTTCTGCGTACACCTCTAAACCAGGATGTCTGGTCATCACCTACAGGGTATAAATGACGGAAAAAGAGCGAGGTCTGCATTCTTTCATTACACCTCGCTCAGCCACTGCCATTAGAGGTGTTTCATGTGCCAGCTCTACCTGTCAGAAAAGACGAGGTGTCTCAGAGAGGGATCGGCCGTCCTAAATCAGCCGAGCAATAAAACGCACCTGGCTCGAGCCTGATCGCTGCCAGACACGCTTTCATCAGAGGGTGCGAGCTCCAGCCTGCACATGTACGAGTACGGAGTGATATATTTACTGTATCGGTGCTTGCACTGCTTCATCAACGTCAGTCTTCACTCAGAGAGAGTTTTAGCTAGCGTGTGAAGTGTAGAACTCCCCTCTCTTTCGTGCACTTCCTCAGTTTACGAGGGTCCGTATTTTGACCTCGTTCAGACGTCTAAAGTGTCAATTCCACTACACGCTGAAGTACTCGTGGTGCAAAATCCTCGGCTAATGGTGGCATGTCCGCTAGCGTGAAATCCGAGCGTATAATTTAATAATCCCTCTCAGGGAGAAAGCAGGATCTCATTACTGTCAGATCCAAGTCGCTGCAGAGTTTCAGCGGCGGTGAACGCTGCCAGGAAGACGATTTAGCGCTCAAAATCCTGCAGGTTTTCCTGTTCTGCTTCTTTTTCCCCCCCGCTACGATAGTAGAGTGCATGGAAGATGTGTATTCATCATGTTGGTGAACAGACAGTAAAGATAATCAGTCATTAACAGTGTTTATTAAAGCACTCAGAAACCTGATGGTTTATTCTGATTACATAGATTGGTTTAAACCGAGTTCAGTTTTCACTTCCGAGCTAAATTCATTGAGACTAACTCAGAAAATGTGCCTATTTGGAGGCGGAGCTATGTATAAACTCAGTTTGTGATGTCACAAAAATGATCAAAGGCTTGAACACGTCGTTGATTTTGGCTGATGTTAAATAAATCACCGAGAAAACGGCGATGCTAAACAACTGAAATTCCACTTGTGTCAACCTATTACACATACAAGCTAGTTTCCTAGCAGTTAGCCAGACTAATAGCTAACCTCGGTAATGTTAGATGACATAACATTAGTGATAAACACAGTCATGGTGGTTGTATTGTGCTTTATTGAATGCTGTATTGTGACATGATGGGATACTGATGCATGACTGAGGAAAAACTGAGACTCGGATGCTCGTGTTGACGCGTGGTAAACGCAGGCTAACTTAGCTAGTTAACTATCCAGCAAGCCAACCTAGCTATTGCTCATTTACCTAATTTTACTGATTAGAAATTTTGTTGCGTTATCGTGACCGATAAATAATTTGCTATGAACATGACAATTCATGACAAAGTAAGACTCTGCTAACCTGTGGTGAATGCAAGCTAGCTTGCTAGTGGTTAACTAGCAGGTTAGCAAACATAGCCAATGCTAGTCATGAACTAAATCTGGGTTGTTACTGTAGTTATATTTTGACAGAATTGATTAAATTAAATATAATAATGCTTGTGTATGACTCATATTAGCTATTTAAGTACTCCGCTATCTTCGTGACATGGCATGAGGATAACTATGTGTTTTCTAATTTGAGTATGGTGCGTTTTTTAAATACCATATCCTGGTATTTTCTGGTGTAAAGATGTAGACTGTTTTTAGTTGTTTCATGGACATAATTTTTCAGTGGTTCCAGCATTAAAATGTTCAACTGGAAATGTTTAAATGTCAAGTCTTAGATATTTTCTTGCACATGCCTCGATCGACCCCTTTATATAATGATGCAGCTAAATCCAGGCCAAACCGATGAAGCAGCCAGCAGTGTTACTCCACACCGACACACACACACACACACACACACACACACACACAGATTCCTCAAGTCGAGTGTTTGCACTACAACTCAGCAGTTTGGAGTTTGGCCTTTTATTTTTGCCACTCAAATGCAGCGGCCGCTGTTTGCATTCCACACCGTGCGGCTGCCGAATCTGGCCACTTCCTCTCACTGCCACATCCTCTGTTGCAGACCACACACACACACACACACACACACAAACAGTGTAGGAGAAAAGCCTACATACTGTACATACACACACATGCAAATGTTGTCTTGTGATTTGTCATGTGACTAATGGAAATGTAGGACATATTGTATACACTATATATATATATATATATATACACATATATATATGCACTGCCTCTGTGGCATTTTTTTAACACCCTATATATTTTTATAACTTTAAATGAACTCTAAAATATCAAATCTACCCATAAGTGAATGTGACTTTATCTCAATTTAGTCTAATCAGACCAAAATCATTATCACTCTAATCTCTAATTTGGTATCAATACGCCCCCTTGGCTCCGCCCCCCAAGGTTTAATTGTAATTGCAATTGCAATATCATCAACTGCCGTGGATGATAATACGATTATTTACCCATAACTGCATGTACCGAAGTGTTTTATTCCTCTTATATCACAGAAGTTTGACAGCAATGATCAGTTTTAATTTTATTATTAGAATTATTACTTTTTAGAAGGAAACGTCGTACTTTTTAATCCGTTTACAGTTACATTTAATGTTGCGAAATGTCCGTGAATAAATTTTAAAAAAAAAAACAACACACACACACACACAACTTCTCATGTTACTGAGAAACCGCAAAGAAACGTAAACTCCTCTGTCCTGAAGATGTCCGGAAACTTCAAAGTTACAGCTTTACCTCGGACTGTTACAAAGCGCCGACACTGGAGACTCCTTCCATCAGTGTTACCTAAACGACCCCTTACAGAAAACTTCATGAAAAAAAGCTGTGTAATTGTAAATTGTGTAACACAGTTAATAATTACACAGCTTTTCCACGTGGAGCATCCACCGTATACAGTACACCGCTGTTGCTATAGCCCGATCTCGCTTCAGAACGAGCGCGTTCATATCAATCTGCACTGTAAATCGCGGCTTTTTTAACATCAACGTGCGGTTTTGAATCGCTTGATTGCTCTGCACCACAAAAACTGCATTTGAAGGATGACTAAAAGTGCTGAAACGAATAAAAAGCAAACACGCAGCCGTATTTCGCAAGATGCGACGAGGAGGAAAGGAATTTACTACTACAAAATCCCAAATCTCTCGTCTCTACACATATCCAGTCAGAGATCGGGTTTGTTTAACGCGCGGGTCCTGTTGCTCTTGAACGCCATCCTGAACAAACAGTTTTAGCAGCTTCATCGAAGTGGCTTCGCCTCTCGCTATGATAACCAAATACAGCCCGTGATTAAACGCATTTCAGGAGGGAATGACAGAAAGGGAACACTTGGGTGAGCGAGTCCTTAAATGGGAATAAATTAAAGGGGGAGAGGGGCAACGGAGGAGATACAGTTTCACTCCAGAGGATTCGTCTGAACAGCCAAAGAGTCCTTGACAGAAAAAAAAAAAAGGCAGAAGATGGAGCTTTATTAATAAACAGTCTATAAAAAAAACAACGAATCCCGAGGAGCAAAGATCCAAATCACAGAGATCAAAAATATGATAATATTGAAATCAGTATGGAAAGATGTTATGCTGTCATGGTCTACATCATGATGAAAACATTTTAACATACCGCTAACTTTTCACACCTCTCCGCTCAACAAAACAGGCTGTTTGGGCCACCTGAACGCACAATTGAGCATGTTCCAATCATGACTAAGCAAAAGTCATCCTCCCATCCAGCGTCTCTACCTTTCCAGATGAATCCTCAGGTCATTACACCCTGACGGCCTGGACAGCGTATAGCTTGTGTACTCTAGCTCACGTCTCATTTGTTCAAATTAAGCTCAGGGTAGAGGGGGAAAAAAGGGCAGCCATTAGTGCGTCTGGATGAACAAACGGCATTCAAAGAGTTTCCATGTCCTGGCCGAGCCGTTCAAAGGGCCCGACGGCACCATGATTAATGCATCTGACCTGGCAATTGCAGAAGAATACGGCTTATTGTATTAAACAACCACTTCCAGCCACAAAAAAAAAAAAAGTTGGTGTGCGATAAACCTATTTAACGTTCAAAAAGGGGGGAGAAAAAAAAAAAAAAAAAAGAATAAAAGGTTCTAGTGGGAGATGATCCGATAAAGAGAAAAAAGGTAATAACATCGTTCATCTAGGCGAACGGGTGAGAATCCAGACAGGAGGGGGAAAATGAAACAAACAGAATCAAGAAAAGCAAGTCAAGCGAGAGAGAAACACGGCCCCGTTCACCTTTTGAGGCTTTTCTGAAAGCTTTTTTTGTGAGATATTTGAGGCGCTGGCGTTTAAACAGATCCAGACTCCGGACTGCCCCATTGCCCTGTGGCACTCTTACTCCGGCTGTGGCACAATCAGGGCTAATTACCCAGCGGTGTCAAAGGCTAAGCTTACAGGGACAATTTTGGGGCTAAAACCGGGCTGGAAGGACAATTACGCCGCATTTTGCGGTCAGCAAGAGAAGGTGAAGGGGTGTATCAAAACGAACGGGTCATGCTCTTTTGTCGTGAGACGGAATGAGTTCCAAGTGGCACCGGTTTACCGTCACGTTACACGTTCTGTCCGGTCAAAAGTCTCGATACGCAGCGTAAAAGCGGAGGCAGTGTGTCTAAGCTTTACGGCGGGAAGTACAAGGCATTTCGACATGTTTCGTGGTTTCATCTTTGTGTTGTGAACAAGATTAAAGTTTCGTAACCCAGCTCTAGACATCCACGAGCAAACCTTTCCCAGCTCGTGGGGACAGAGGGTCTTTTAGACTGTTGCGTTGACCCCTAGTAAGGTTGGAGCCTAGGTCAGCTGAGGTCAACGTGTGTGCACTTTTAAGGCAAAGTAACAGGACACTGCCAGTTAAGTGTTGGTCTTTCACACACTCATGCTTGCGAATTTGTAAGAATTCGTAACGGATATCTAAAGCGGTTAAAGTTAAAAACGCTTCGGCGTTTTTCCCAAAACTTTCCCGGATAACGTCTATGCACAGTCTACGCATCGTACATGCGACTAACACGGAGAAGAATTTTAACACTGTTACAACAATACAAAGCGCATTCAAACCTAACATTTATTGTAGTTGCGGTTACTTACATTTTCCAGAAGGTTCTGTGGGATATCTATGAGCCGTGGTAACATAAAGACAAGTTCCAGCTCTAAAAGCATCCGTTATACAGATTTAGAGCTTTAAAAAAAAAACAAAAAAAAAAAAAAAAAAAACAAACACCTTTGACTGAAGAATTAACATCCTTTCACGAAGCTGGACAACTGCCCTTAGACTTCCATTATAAGTGAGTCTGGAGTACACATGTTTTTTGTTTTTTTTCAGGACAGGAAAACGTGTTGAAATTCTTGTCTGTGATAATCACACGTAACATTACACGTGCAGTGAATAAAGATTAGGTTGAAAAACCCTGGAGTATTCCTTTAATAACACGTTTGGTGCATTAACATATCAACAGCTTTTTAAACTGTAAAAGCATATAGATCACATTGTACAACAGATCCCACAATGACGTAGCAGTTTTGAGCAATTTTCGTCTGACGTCCAGATGGTAACGATATTCTTGCGCATCTTTGCACACTCCCTCCACCCTTTCACACTCTCTCTGTGTCACACGTACACACTCATAAACCTTCTCCCACCATCTCTTTCACTATCGCGTGGCCATTAAACATCGTCGCCGCTGACAGGTTTATGCGGTCCGAAACATATACAACAGCTCGGATCTCACAGCTCGGGATGAAGATTCACGCCAAAGGCGCGCCATTAAGAAGTTTAAAACACACTCATCACCATTAGAGGAAGGTCTTATCCAACCGCACTGCTGGACTGAGCAGATTTGTGAAAAAAGGAGACGGAAGAACATTCGTAAATCAGATTTTAAATCAGGAAACGCTGATGTAGAACATAAGCTAGTTAACGATTGAAGGTCACAATTTAGCTAGGTAGCTAGCAAAGAGCTACACAACAAACTATCTAAAAACACAGTGAGAGTGGAAACGACAAAAATATCCAGAATAAAATTCGGTAAATTAGCTGCCATTCGAGACAAAAGTATCCAGAAACAAGAGCAAACCATCCACAAATTGTTGTACAACATGTTAAATTTTGTAAATAAGCTGAAATTCAAGACAAAAACATCCAGAAACAAGAGACAATCATCTGGAATATCAACATTTTCATCAACATGTTGGTAAATTAGCTGAACATTTTGTTAGCTAGCAAATAGCTGTAAAAACAGACAACGTAAAAACACAGAGATAGTGGAAACAAGACCAAACCATCCGAAATATCAACATTTTCCTCAGAAGGAATTGTAAATTAGCTGAAAATTTAGCTTGTTGACTAGCAAGGAGCTTTGATACAGCCGACATTAATGGCTGTTTGCTAGCTGGCTCATTTGTCGGCTAATTTTGCAACATTTCTGAAAAAATCTTGACAGACAATGTAAAATCATTATGACAGTGGAACCAAATCAACAGAAAACGTGAAAAGACAGTGGCAGTGGAAACAAGACAAAACAACTTGGAATATCAGCATTTTCCTCAGACATGTTGTTAAATTAGCTTAACATTTAGCTAGCTAGCAATCATCTGTTCACATAGTCTTTTATATAGACAATGTGAAATCCTGACGAGAGCCGAAACAAGTCTAAAACATCCAGAATATCAACTTCTTCCTCAGAAATGTTGGTAAATTAGCTGTAAA
>JANDJT010000103.1:21789364-21809220 GCA_024331685.1 Stegophilus panzeri
GAACCTAGAGAGAGATGAGAGAGAGAGAGCGAGAACCTAGAGAGAGAACCTAGAGAGAGAGAACCTAGAGAGAGAGAACCTAGAGAGAGAGAGCTAGAGAACCTAGAGAGAGAATGAACCTAGAGAGAGAGAGAGAGAGAGACAGAGAGCGAACCTAGAGAGAGAACCTAGAGAGAGAGCGAGAACCTAGAGAGACAGAGAGAACCTAGAGAGAGATGAGAGAGAGAGAGCGAGAACCTAGAGAGAGAACCTAGAGAGAGAGAACCTAGAGAGAGAGAGCTAGAGAACCTAGAGAGAGAGAGAGAAATCGTCTCTCTCTCTCTCTCTCGAACTGTAGGAAGAAAGAAATGTCAACAATTATACTGTCATCTAGTCAGTTGTAGTCTAAAAGGAACATTGCTACTTAGTGGACTCATGTGTCACCGAGTCCCCCAGCACGAATCAGGAAACTATCCTAAAAGGTTTTCTAAACCTTACACACACTTATGTACAGCGGTGCTTGAAAGTTTGTGAACCCTTTTTCTATATATCTGCATAAATATGAGATAAAACATCATCAGATTTTCACACAAAGTAGATAAAGGAGAACCCGATTAAAAAATATTATACTTGGTCATGAATTTATTGATGAAAAGGATCCAACATTACATATCTGTGAGTGGCAAAAGTATGTGAACGTTTGCTTAGTATCTGGTGTGAGCCCCTTGTGCAGCAACAACCCCTAACCCTAACCCTAACTGTCAATGGATCGGTCCTGCACGTCGGCTCGAAGGAATTTTCGCCCGTTCCTCAGTACAGAACAGCTTCGAGTCTGGAACGTCAGTGGGTTTCCACACACAAACATGTAAAAAAAGTAAAAAGATTGCATAAATATTCAGCCCAGTTTCTGCAAAATCGGTTCTTTTGGAAAGAGACGTCGTTACAGCACGAATCTTTTAGCCTGCAAACGAAGACTCATGTACAAGTAGCACATTTTACCGAGTTCATCGCTCCGTTTTTCTCTCTAGCTCTTTTTTTCCGAATCAATTACGGTTCACAAGACGATATTTACATTTACATTTACGGCATTTCAGCAGACGGCCTTATCCAGAGCGACTTACATCTACCTCATTTATTCATCTGAGCAGTTGAGTGTTAAGGGCCTCACTCAAGGGCCCAACAGCGGCAGTCTGGAGGTGCTGCTACAACATTAAAGCAACGTTATACAGCAAGACGTAAACACACCTGGTTTAAATGTCACCTGTAAAACAGTGTAACGCTTCAGTACATGTAATGTTTGTGATGTGAAGATTGGCTAACCGAACGGACACCTAGCGAGGTATTTCTTCTTGGCCACGGTTCTCGGGAACTCCAACGTATTCCCTCTAACCTTTCCGCCCCTCCCTCCACCCACAAACAGGCACTCGCTCAGTACACTCGTTCCACGACAAACACCAGGTTCGGTGCACAAAGCCGTGGGTAAACAAGGCTTCGCTTGCGTTCCTCTCAACAAGAAAAAAAAAAAACGTCATGACAAATGCAGGGAGGTTCCCCAGAGCACTATTAATAGACCGGACCAACAATGCATGCATGCGAATGTGAATCACGTCCTGAACCACTGAACCGTTTCTAGGAATCCACCAAGATAGCAATCTCGTCATGTATACCACCTGCTAATGTCAGAAGAAGACGACGTAAAGATTTCCAAGTATTTTTCAGAAGCCTCACCTAGTGTTTTCTCCACCTACCATCAGCTCGGGTATTTTTTCGCACTGAGAATACACAGACAGCGCAAATGGAAAAAGACTGTTCTGTGAGGAAAGCTTCGTCAGAATTGTTTTGATGTGAAAGAGTTCGTCTTCTGAGAAGACATCAGCAAGCAAACCCTGATGCAAACGCATGACCTAATAACCTAATGACTTAAAAACCTGGATGTCAGATCGAGCGATAAACATGAGCTCGCATTATTCAACAGATCTGACAGTTAAGTTGTTATGCGTTGGAGCAACGATCTGAACCATCAAGAACACACACATGCAAGGTCCTGCATGTTGAGGGTATGCACTTACAACAACAAAAAAAACCCTTTCTGGCGAGTCTACCTACTCCCACGGTCGCACGCTTTCTCCCATCGTAAAGATCAGTAATGAGGAAAAACGAAACCTTTTGTGGAAACTCGTTTCATCCCACTGTAATCTAGAGAAGACCTTTCATTAGCGCAAGCTGTCATTATTATCACAATGACAACACGTCACTATGTACTTACCGTACAAATACACAACCTAGGTACATAACTATAGCTTTCCAGAACGTTCCAAACAGTGTGTTACAGAATTCTCGATTCTGATTGGTCAGAAGGTGTTGACTCATTTTCTATAACAGTAGCGTAGCTGGAAATCCCAGGTTTTAGATCAATGCGCTCATTCGAATACATCAATCGCAGGGACTTGTACGGTACTTCGTCCATCAACGGATTAAAAAAGAAATAAAACGAGTGCAATCGTTAAATCATTGATTTTTTCTAAGAACTTTTGTGACGAGACTTTTATTTAATGTGTATGGAAGGAGTCTCCAGTGTCAGCGCTTCGTTACAGTCAGAGGTAAAGCCGTAAGTTCATGACGGACGAGTTTACGCTCTGAGAGAGAGAGAGAGAGAGAGAGAGAGAGAGAGAGAGAGAGAGAGAGAAATAGAGGCAGGTGAGCGAACGAGTGTTTATAGCTGCGATAACGTAAGTGAGAACAAGACGTAAACATAAATGGATAAAAAAAAAAAAAGAGTATGACGTAATTCTTTAACAAATGAAATAAAAAATTGTAATTGTTTGCGTATTGCTGTGCTGTAAGAGGAATAAAACACTTCAGGGCATGCGATTATTGGAAAGTCATCATCTTTGGGATTGAAACCGTAAACTCTGGGTCTTTTACCTTCCATGACCTACCATGTCAATGTTTAAGAGAAATAATATCCAAAAAGTGAGTTTATTAAGAGGAAACAAGGTTCAATCACGTGCATTTGTAATATTTATTCGAAGAGTCCATTACGCTAGCTGCTGGGTCTTAGCAGGAGGTGAAAGGATGTTCATACAGATGTGGAGGACAGAACGGAAGTGTTCGCTGTGGTTCTTGAGATCTGTTCAGCTCCTTTCATACCTTTTTTTCCAGGAGTTCAGACAAACCTTCCGTTCAAGTCTATTCTCACCCATTCTGTTTGCTTTTCTAGCTCTCATAGTCATAAGCACGAGCCATAAGACCGAATCCGGGCTCACGACTTGGTTTCAGAACAATCTTTTGATAGTTCCATAGCTCCATGTCGTGTAGTTGAGGATGCGGTGCAATTTCAAACTGTGCGATTTTGCGAGTGCAGACCACATCCTACATGATATGGAGCTACGGAACGATCAAAAGTGGGAAGAACATGACAGCTTCTGCTTTTCCCTAGATAGTCAGATCCCAGACTATAGCCTCCTGAGGTGGAGTTGAATAGTACGAATGGAGAAAAAGAGAGATGGGAAGTTACGCGATTTCATAACTCCTTAAGATCCCTTGAGGTCTAGACTATTCATTGATCTTCAGTAAGCGCTTTATCCTGGTCAGGCTGGTGCTGGACCTGGAGTGTGTCCCAGTAACACTAGGTGCAAGGAAGGAATACACCCTGGATAGGCCACCAAGCACAGGGCACCATGGCCAGACACATTCACCCGCCTAGGAGTAAATTAGCGCAGCCGATGTACTTACCAGCGTGTTTTCGGGAGGGGGAAAAGGAAGCCGGAGGACCCAGAGGAAACCCACACGGACACACGGACACCATTCAGAAATACACACAAATAGTAACAGGTTTCAAACCAGATACCCTGGACCTGAGGCAGCAATTCTGCAGCACCATGTTGCTTTAGACCAATGTTTTCCAATCCAATCCTTAGGGAACCCCCAGACAGGCCACATTTTTGGTCTTATCCAGATCTTTACACACCTGAAGCCAATTTTTATCCTGCTTGATTGCTCGGTTCTGGCTAAAATGTGGACCATCTGGCGGTTTCTTGATGGCTGGATCGGGAAATGTGGTTTAGAGTACGGTAAGGTGATTAGAACATTTGTGGTGATGCTTGTTAGCGTGCTTGCTAGCTCATGGACATATTCAGGTCTGTACATCCTTTTCAACTGCTGGTTTTGGTTCCAAATCAAACAAGAAAGGAATCTAGTCAATTTCAGCGAGTGGATGCCTCACGCCATTTCAAAAGGGAAGAACAAACAGTCGCAAAAACCAGACGAGTCGCAACGTGTCACTTAAACATGCTTTAAACGTTCGGCATGAAGTGCACTATGAAAGTCACTGTGGGTTGCTGTGCGTTTGGAATTATTTCCAGAGGGCGATATACGTTCATGTTTATAGGGAGGCGAGGTTTCAAGCTTTGAGGAAACGAGGAGCTCTTCATAACAAGCAGCGGAGAGGGTGGTGTGGACGTCTGTCGGCGCAAATAAAGACCTCACCGCATGACGGGAGTAACTGCACCGCGGTGGCTCAGGGTCGCGTCAGTGGAGCGTGACATCCTTCTAGAAGACGTGAGAAAATGGACGTGCGAGAGCATAGGAGGTTCACGTCAGCTCAGTAAAGGCACTTCGGCAAATCTGCCAAAATAACACGAGACGCCGTCCTGATGCCAGAATGGGAAATACTATATCACTGGCATTTTTTAATGACAGGATGGACAACAAAAAGCTCGGCCTTTAAAGGGATTTAGAGTTAGATGCTCTAGCACATCTGCTCAAGCGTCGGTCCGAGCCGAGCGCGAGTCGACGTTAAGGGTCTTCAGGGGCCGCTCCAACGAAACCAGATCCTCACAAAACCTAAATGGATAAGGATAAGGAGCGCAAAGAGAAAATTCACTTCCACTTTCACACAGATTCCCTGCTGGTAGACTGAAAGGAATGGACTTCCAGGTCCCACTTGGTGGGATTTTGCCATTTAAAGCTTCACTCAATCAGATTCAAAACTTTGGGATTAAATATAGCAATACATGGTGATCACTGCCAAATAGATTTTCCATATGATGTGGATTGACAGAATTGGAGAAGAATTATCCAAACCCCCACCAAAAACCTATACAGTGGTATAATATTCTCATTTTGGAAGAATCCCCAGCACTGCTGGTTAACGCTAGGCCTGCAGTTCACATCAGTGGAGGATTAGTCTCCAAACGGGTCTCTTTCCCGTGAACCTATCTACTAAAGTTCACGGTGTTCCACATAACTGTGGAAAATTTAAACATGCTGAGGTCGAAAAGTTTGCACAGGTAGTCCGAATACGAATTCATACTTTAAACCGAGCGAATGTTTTGCCTTTGAAGCAAACACGACGCATAAACCTGTTTTTAAAATCCAACACGATACGTGGAAAGCAGAAAGACCTTAAAACACAAAACAAAAACACAATTAAGATTTCTAACGTTTCTAGCAAATTCAAAAGAATGGACGAACGTCTCAAACCGGCGTCGACGTCGTCAACGGAGACCCCTCCAAGCGCCAACACTTGCTGACTAATCATGGTGTTTTGGTGGGTTTAAGTGCTTTGATTTGAATCCAGACGGATCCGTAAGCTACAGACGGGTGCCAAATTAAAAATGAAGGAAAAAAAAATCAACATCAAGGGTTATAGCAAGGTGTTTGGGCCACCAGAACATCTTGAACATGCCTTGGCATTGCTTCTACACATCTCTGGAAGTGTACTGATGGGATGAACACGGTTCATCCAAAAGATCCTCCCTCTAAAATGTCTAAAATGTCTACGTCGCTCCAAAATCTGCTATAGATGAGCAATTGGGTCGAGTTGTGATGAGTCTGAAAGCCACAGCAACTTGTGGATTGGGGTGGAGTCACGCTGGAAGATCCCACAGCTATCAGAAGAACCCTGGATTGATTCGCAGTGGCCCGGTGGACCCAAACCGCGCCACACAATAAGAGAGCCATTGGATTCGTCACCCGTGTGTAAATATTCGACATAAAACAGCCAGTTATGAATATTTTGTGCTCCGTATGTGCAGTAAGAACTAAAATACACTCTATTTCCATTTGTCTTTATTTATTTATTTATTTATTTATTTATTTATCCGTACATTAATTAAACAGCAGACAATCCCACCTATCTGAGAGCAGAAAGCAGGACAAGGCCGGACATCATCATGCATATTCTGGTCGACTCGATGATCTGGCGGTTGTTTTGACAGGAAGTCGTTCGGAAAGCTTTACACGACACGTCCGGGGTTTCTCGATTAAAAAAAAACAAACAAACCCCAAACTGATCGAGCGCTCTTCGTCCTGCTGTTGCGGCGATGAATTGTCCAGGAAAAACACAACAGAAAACTCAAGTCAATGCAGTAACGATGAAGGCGTCCACACTTCAGAAGAACGGTTCTGTTGCTGAAGTGCTGACAGGGATCAGGACGTACAATTAGGAAGCACTTAATATTACTACATTACTGCATACATGTCTTTGGCATGAGATTCAGATACTCTGTATCCAGTGTTACACAGATCTCCAAACATAATAAATATGCTCAGCCTCGTTTGACCGTTCTGCTTGCTTTGGACAAATTTGCTTCTCTCTCTCTCTCTCTTTTTTTTTTTTAAAGTAACGTCTAGAATATGATTAATACTGTACATGAGTCACAAATACAAGGACGGTCAAACGTGGCTAAGATAAATACACTTTCCCAACCTCAACACATTTATTATGCCGCTGAAGATAATTATATATATATATATATATATATATATATATATATATACATACATACACACACACATACACACACACACACACACACACACACATATATATATATATATATAAAGAAGAAAATTTTACATGTTTTTAATATGACACTGCTGTTTGTTTAGTAACAAACTGAGCTGATATACCACTGGACTGCTTCCAGTCATATTTCAGACTTGATTGAGATGAACTGCTGATTTACGTCTTCACCTTGATTTGTCCTCGTAATACTGCTACATTTACTCGTAAATTGCAGTTAGTGTATATAGAAAGCATCTGATTGCGTATACATTAGTACGAATTGGCGTGTGGACAATTAAGTAAAAAAATCGAGTAGCTAGCTAACGAGGCAAGTAAAAGTTCCAGCGTGCCTCCCAGTCCAACGTTTGGTCGATTGACGAGGCTAAAACGTGCTAGCTAACGTAACGTGATAAAATATGGCGAGTCGGTTAGCTAGCGAAGTGCTTCAACGAAGACAAACAACGGAAAAAAAAAATTAAATTAAATCAAAATAAACTGTCACGTGTCAACTATGAGCCTCACAATTAAAAGTCTGTATAAAGTCTTTACTTTCTCTCATCATGTTAAACCGCGAGGTGTGTGTTACGCTAACAAGAGCGTTAGCCTTCATATCAGCGTAGTGTCGGACGCATCAGCCGTCTCGAATTCCGAAAATGCTGTCCGTCATGTGTGTGCGCTGATTAATCTGCTGAATGAAAAAATAAATAGATCGTCCTTTTCCGATGTGTGTAGTGCAGCGGGTGGTGTTTCGTGTAAAGGCAACAGAGTGGTTTTGATCCGTTTCTGTTTGTTGAACATGTGTAGGTTATTACGATTAAAATGCTAATAGCCCAGACGTGGAATCTGCTCATCCTGCGTGACCAGGCTACGTGTGTTTCTCATTTCAGCTCCTATAAAAACCATTTTTAAATTTTTTTACGTTATCCTGGGGAGTTCGTCGCACCTCTGGCTTGCTTGCTGTGGGTACAGGTCTGAATCTCTGTGAAGCTGCAATGCGATAATATCTACTATGAGGGGAAAAAACCCCAAAAAACAACACAAAACAAAACAATGACGTACTGCAAAAAATTGCCGAGGCACCTTTAACCCCCTGACTGTACAACTTATGAAATTACAAAACAACTGATGTGATGAATCCAAATAGAAACGTTTTAAAATACAGATGATGACAATTAAAAAAAAAAAAAAAAAAAAAAAAAAAGTACAAAGGAGAAACTACTTGGAAAATAACCTCGGACCTAGCTTATCAGAAAAGTAAACATTTGTATTTATTTTCAGGCATTTTGTGTTCTGGACCTCCGGTACCTTCGGCGAGAAGCTGACACACAGAAACACAACACAAACAACATGGCGGCTTGGCGTAACGATGTATTAGATGGGGGAGAAAAAAAAAAAAGAAAAAAAAAAAGGTGACAGAGTACACAACGTATTTAAGCAGAAAAAAAAATCTAGGAATTAAAATAAGGAAATAATTTAAAAGAAAAAAAAAAAACCTTCCATTAAACAGAATAAAACATTAAAAATCCTCTCCAATTAAAGAGGGCTTAATAAATAATTTAAAAAAAAACCCCAAAAACAACAACAAAACAAAAACGTATAAGCATCTATTCTTAATATTACACACTCCGTGTCACTATATGACTTAAGGCTTGACCTCTGACCTTCCGGTGATGTGGACGGCACAGAGTGAACGGAAAAAAAACCCAAAAGGCATGATGATAAAACACTGGACTCTACACAGTGAATACATTCGTGCTGTAGAGGAGAGTCGTCTCCTCCGAAAGAGGTACGTTTGGCACGATCAGTCTAGTTCTTGCGCCGAGCGCAGTTCCTGTTCGCCGCCTCTCGGGTCTCCGATTACGCTCGTCTCGAATCGTAAAATCGAGGATGAAAAAAGCTGGTCTCTCCAGATGTTCAGGACGGACTCCAGGACGGAGAATGCGTCTCGGTCAGAAGGCACGTACGCGCTTTCGTATCGTGGTAGCATCACATGTACCTTTTCTACTTCAGCAGCCGTATAATTCTCATCCGGGTTTCCCAGCATCCTCAGGTTCTCTGCTCTGAGGTAAAAAAGCGTTCGCGCCGGAACAAATCAGATCCCTTTCGTCAAGTCTGTGATGACGTTGGCCTTCACCAGCTTCTGAAGAAACTCCTTCTCCTTGGAGATGTCGTGAGTCCATGACTGTAGGATAAACAGAGACAGAGCGTGTTCAGATTTCTTTTTCAACGGGAAACGAGTTACCATGACAACCCCACTGTAAACTGTCTTACAAATGGGCATGGGACACTACTGGGCGGTTATCGCGAAAATAAATAAATAAATAAATATAAATAAATATAAATAAATAAAAAGACAAGGCCTCTCCACTCCAATCCCAACTGGACAACGGACCACCCAAAACATCTAGCATGTCTGCCACAAATCCACAAAGCCACGATCCAACTGTAGTGAAAGGAGTTCTTGATTATTGTTAAAAAGTGAGATCCTTGGCTGGGTCTGAGCCCCTGAACCCCACAGCGGTGAAGCCCAAGCCTCAACACTCTCAGCTGAAACCAGAGCCTCGGATTCCTGTTAGGGGCCCGTAACCCGTGTGGGAACGTCCCGGTCGCAGGAGGAATCACGCTTGCTCTGTCAAGCTTCTCGTCTGGGTTCTTGGGCCCATCTCCGCAGCAGCAGAGTCAGCAAATCCACGTCTCGGAGCAGAAAACACCAACACCAAACCGTCTTTCGGATGAGCCGTTAAACCGAGGTCCTGACTCTGTGTGGTCATTAACGATCCCAGGACACTTCTTGTAAAAGAGTAGGGGTGTAACCCCGGTGTCCTGGTGAAATTCCCCCACTGGACCTCATCTATCACGGCTTCCTAATATAATCCCAATCTCTAAACTAGCTACATCACTCTCCTCTCCTCTCCACTAATAGCTGGTGTGTGTTGGGCGTTCTGGCGCAATATGGCTGCCGTCGCATCATCCAGGTGGATGCTACACACTAGTGGTGGTTGATGAGATCCCCCCCACCCCCGGCCCCCCTCAATACTACGTAAAGCGCTTTGAGTGTCTAGAAATAAAAGCGTTATATAAATGTAAGGAAATTATGATGAATTATTAAGAGGACCGGAACGATCCGACTTTCTTACGCGTCTATACAGTAGATGGAGACGTGACTTGGAGATGGAGATGTCCAAAATGCGCTCGCAATGACTCACTTGATAAACAAGACGTACTTAGACAGCTCAGGATCCTAACAAACGTCATGAGAAACGCAAAGGAGCTTTCTGTTTTCGTCAATTGTGAACCAAATCTGACTCACAGCTTGCATAATATAACTACTGACCAATCAGTGCGTCGAGTTAGACGGGCCAGTTCGGACAGGAGAAAGACGTTTAAAAAAAAAAAAAAAAAAAAAAAAAAAAAAGAGAAAATGTGGCGGGGCTGTTCTGGACCTCAGACGGGTATTGGAGGAGTGAGTCGGTGCATTAACCACCAAATCTGACTGCTTTATGAGTCCTACACAGCCGGGACAAATGGCAGGAAGGGATTTTATTACACACACACACACACACACACACACACACAAAAAGGTTATCTTAATCAGGGCTGGGCTGAAAAAATACCGTCGCAAACGATGAGACGAGAAACGAAGGCAGTTTTAGTCAGATAATTACACCATTCCTGCGCTCTTCCATTTACTGCACAGATAAACAAGAGAAGGTCAGATAAAGGTCTGCACTCCAAAAACAAGCGTGACCCACCTGTTCAAATATTACGCGGAAATTAAACCGACGTGTATTAATACACGTCGCTCAGAGCAGGGGGAAAAAAACAAACCAAGAAAAACAAGTCGTACCTCTTTGATGGCGGACATTTTGACTGTCTCGTAGTAGTGCAAGGGTGCGTGAGGGGTGTTCATGTCATAGCCGAATCCAGCAACAGCAACCTCGTCGCAGTTATGCAGGGCCATCGTTATGGCAACAGTGCCAAGTGTTGGGATGTTCTGTGGAAACAAGTACGAGTTGAATTTTTGAGTATGCTGGTGACGGTCGGCGACGGTGTAGTTCTGGCTCACGCTCACGGCCGAATAGCTTTTGCACGCTGTAGGGTGGGGGTTGCACTAATAAGGATTCAATTAAAGCACCGTTTGGAGCTAATCTAGGATTTGTCGATCTGGGCTTTATTTTAAAATGCACCGCTTCATTTTAAACGCACATTTTCTCCATCGCGATGGATTCGGCGTTGACGACGTCGCGGCGGTGCATGCGGATTTCATAAACGTAGAAATAGACGAATAAACGGCAACAACGTAACTCTTTCACTTCCACTCGAGTGACTACGAAGGGCTCGTGAACTTTAAACTTTGAATTAAAAAAAAAAAAAAAAAAAAAAAATTAATTCAACCGCCGTTATTAACCGCTCATTCGCATAACCGATACAGGCCAAGAAAAATGAAAAAATTTTTTAAAAATCTGAGTTTAAAGTGATGGAGCAACGAGATTAGAGTTAATCCAGGTTTAATGTGAGATTAAATCCAGGATTAACTCGATGGTTTAAATGTAAGCCCGCTTGTTTTTAAACGAGGATTAATAATCGGTGCACCAGAATTATTAAATAAACCTTCGTTTAATCTAGATTTAAGATTAATCCTTATTAGTTCGAGTTATTCAAAAGATTTGTTTGAAGCAATTAAAAGCATTTCTTGTATTATATTTTTGACACATCATTGTAGTCCTATTTAATCCTCCGTTTCCGCCACAAAACGTCTCTTTTATCAGTCGTGTCCTGAATAAATACGGTCAACTGATGTTTAACTGTACGCTCGTCTACAGCGAGGGGTTTTATTTCACGCTGCTGAACTCAAAACAGTCCAAATTTCAAGCGAGGGCAGTTCGAGAGATTACTAACGCGAGACGATGAGGACGGGGCGGGGTTTCCGGGGCTGTCGGGTCATATCGGAGAGTTCAAAACCGTCTTTCACGTGTTAATCGACTCATCTACTGGTTTTATCGGGTGGAAAAAAGAAGAAGAAGAAGAAGAAGAAGAAAAAAAAAAAGACGACTGCTCTTTTTGCGTGTTTTTGAGTTATAATTCGTGGCAACGTACTCCGAGTTCCTACGTAAAAAACGCGTAAAGGTCGGGAGTTTGTAAAGCGTATTTACAAGTGCCTGGGCGAGTCGTCGGAAAAGTTTGAAGTACACTGGTTGGAGCTGATCAGCACCATCATGGCTGTGGTTGGTTTCTCCTGACATGAGCTGGCTGGCTGGTTGAGTGCATGTGAGGGAACCTGGCTTTGTTCATACCAGCAACTTATCTTCAGCTGACCCCCCCATCATGAAATGCCAATTTTCAGAAGGCAGACCTCCACTTACTCGTCTCCCAGGGGCAGGTAACCATTCAAAACCATTAGCTTACAACAGCCCGGGGTATGATTTACACAGGCCCACACATTCACACACACAATCAGGAGTAAGATTTGGGCAGCATGCCCACCCCCACCAGGTGAGTGTTTGGAGGACTCGGAGAGGGGGAAGGATGTGTCTAAGTGTGTCCCGCCTTGATCAGTACCGTGTGGGACAGCTTCCCTCCTACCCACACACCCCGAGGGGCCTGGTGGGGCAGCTCCACATGCTCCGCACATGTTCCTGCAGTTCAAAGAGGGCGCTGATCTTCACGAGGTGGTCAACTTCAATACGTTCCCATCCTGTCTCTGTGCGTTCCAGAAAGACCTGACGTCTGACAGCTCCATCACGCATGTCTAACTCTCGCTTTGAGAAACAAACCGGCTGAGCTTTCATAAATGGAAGTCTCGCGTCCTGAATTCTGTCACCTTGAGTTCATGGCTGAGCGATTTTTCTTTTCATAACCCTCGTCTTTGCGACTTGAGGCATGTAACACACACTTCTTTTATGAGTCTGCCCGGTCAGGCCGCTACTCCTGGACCGCCCCTGAAGACTATGTACTATATCTGAGCAATGCGTGTGTTTACTTATTGTGAAGTCTTCGGAAGGCAGCCAAAAAGTAGAGCAGTGGCAGAGATCGCATCCAGATGACACACAATAGCAGGCGTTTCCTAAAAACCCACGGTATTCATGAAAAATAGCATCGTTGCGTCTGTTTTATGAAGATCGCCTACTTAAAGCGGCCGGCCATTACCCAGATCAGCCTTACAATCAAACGAACCCCGTTTTCTAGTTCTGTTTTACCCTTAAGTACAAAGTATAAAATAGGCAGTGAATGACCGGGAATGCTTTGGAGACCGTTTTTGGGCTTTACTTGTTCCTATCTAGAGGATTAGCCATACGGTGTTTGACCTACGCTCACCTTTAAAGGTAATTACAATCCATTTGAGGAAACATGTGCCCAGGGCTTCCTGTGACCCCCATTTCCATAAAATTGGTTTTAAGGGGCACGCTGCCATTTTGGTTCAAAAACTACAAACCCACCCAACTGGACCCTCAGCAGCGTGAACGGTTCCAGGAAGGTCAAGTTCTCCTCCAAAACTTGGGGTCAATATCATGAATAACTTTTTATTTTTAAACGAATACAACACAAAGATACACGGGGAAATATCGATTGCTTATCTCTCGACTTTAACTTTCTGATATAGCCGAGTTATATGTGAAAAAAGAAGTATTGACGGAAATATTGCAGGGTCTTAATTTGATGACTTTCTCTCGGTTTCTGGACCATGGCTAAGATTTGCTGAAGGACACCCGTTACCTGCGCATCAGATTTTCAGGCCAGGTATTTAATAATTGTCATTATACTACATTTTCAAATATTTATTTATTTATCTCTGCCTGAGATCAGATTGGCACTTACCCCTTTACCCATGAGGCCGTTGTTCAGCGGCAGGCCAATGAACTGGAAGGCAGCTTCTTGGATGAAGAAAGGGTTGAGAATTCTCATCTCGGAGGGTTCCCTAGGCACATACTGGGCCACAGACTTCCAGAAGCCCTCTGAACCACGCTGAAAAGCCAAAAGACAAAAAGACACCACATTTAGACAGGTTTCTATTAAGTCTGACGCAAGCGCTGAATAAAAAATGAGCCGAATCGACACCTTTTCCGAGACGGCCGTTATTAAAATTGGAATTCTTGCATAAAAGCTCCAGTACGTAAAACGTTCTTCCATAAACATGAGGAAACGTGTCAAACATGCCACCGCTGCATATTGATAGCGCACGAGGACGTGACCGGAGGCGGATCACAGGAACGGATTTCATTAACAGTGAGGCAGCGCGTCCATGTTGGACAGGCCCACAGGAAATAGACGAATGAGATCCTGACCTCCACGGGTGTTCGAGGATCTGCAGCAGCCCCCAGGTTGATACCAATTACTCAGGAGACTGGCCAAGTGGCGCAGCCGAGCAATTATTCAATCGGCAGCCGCACACTGAGATCATCAAGCATTAGTGCTGCTAACACCGGGCTCGTCAAAGTTTCAACAGGGCTGCTGGCTCAGCGCCAGCTGGGTCATCCGATTTAATGGGAGTCACCTGTTCAAATAAGGAGACACTGCCTTTGATATCGTCAAATAATGGGAGCAGCCATTGAGCACAGCGAATGGCTTCGAACAAAAAAAAAAAAAAAACGCCGCCCCAGTGCAAGCTCAAGCAAGAACACATCATCTCTCCTGTCAACAAGAGGGGGGTTTGGCTTAAGAAGCGGCACAACACAAAGTGCGGAATGCTGCAACGTCAAACAGGTGTATGAGCATGTGCAGGGAACAAAAAAAAACACACACAAAAACCCCACCTTGCATAATACATGGCAAAGCAGGATCATGTTTAACACCGCCTGGTCAGAAATACACCGCCATCGACGCAAGCATGCAGGCTATTGTTTTGGATCAGCTTCTCTCTCGCCATCCAGGATCTCCCGAAAGAACTGTGACTAAAGCACTGAAGAAGTATTCTGCATAATGGTGAACATGTAGGCCTTGCAATGGCATCTGAAATCTGACCCCAGAGGTGTTTGGGATAAAGTGAGAGGTGGGTTGTCTGAAGATGGATAACACAGGATGTCATAGATTGATTCCTTTACAATCACTCAGGCATGACAGGATTCCTCTGGGAGCTCCTTGTACATTCCTTCTGAAGGAACGGCCATGCAAGCAGATAGTTAGTCTGCTGGGCAAAAGATCCTTCTTCTTCTTCTAACACCAGCATGTATACGGTGTTACCTAGAGTGCAGTGGTGGAGCAATTTAATTCGTGACCGTTCTGAGCATTCCTTACGTAAACCATTTTATTATGTGTTTTTTTTAAACACAAGGTGTTTCATGCCATTTTAAGCCCTTTGAGATAGATAGTCTGGTGAATGCGGTTTGTTAAGCTGTGGGTTCTGCTGCCTAAGTCACCTAAACCCACCAAATACAAGCAAACAGACTTCGCATAGAAGCCACAAGGCGAATACCCCTCGCACAGATCCTACCTAAATAAAATAATCGATGTAATATCCCTAAACGCTTCTCTTTATACCTTAAAAACACTCAAGAAAGAAGAAATGTAACGCCGAGTCCAAGTACTGTATCGATATCCCGGAGTCCATGTAGCTGGATCCGTCCACTCTCTCAGCAATACTCCATTTGTCATGTTGAAATACTCTGACTTCCCCTATGACAGCTATTTTCATTTGGACTTTGCTCGGAGTCTGGTTCTTGTTATGTCCCCCAGCAAAGTTAAACACGGCCATTCTAAACCGAGCGCTCTCGCTGAAGTCGTCTTCTAGTCTCGCCTGGCTCTAGTCCAACATGCACCTCTTACCAGCATTCCTCCGGGGAACCACACTCGGCCGACTGACTGGAGAAAGAAGGCGAGCGAGAGACTCTGACTGATCTACCTATCTTCTCTAAACCACGATTCTTTTTCAGTGCAGGGTTCACCAACGACCGATTCAAAGGTCTCGTCAGAACGAGCGCGCTGCTGTAACCGATCCGTCCAATAAAGCAGCAGGCGAGAGAGGGCTCGCCGTCTCCGCGCGCGGCCCTTAACAAGCTGCCAGCATGGCCGCCGGGTGTTAAATCACCCCATAAAAACATCGCAGGCCTCGTCGCCGACCTTCCCCACGCTGAGAACAAGTCGTCAGGGAAAGATTCCATGCGAGTGCACATTTACGCTGAGGAACGAGAGCGCTCGATTTCTAGCTCACGCTGGAGACAAGCTGGAAAAGATCTGCTTTGGAAAGCGGGTCTCCTTTTAATATGCGTAAAGGAGACAGGAGTTACAGGGAGGGGAAAAAAAAACCCTGCTTGATAAAAGAAATATAATCTGTTGCTGAAAAAGACTGGAGATTGAACTGAGTCAAATATACGCTGCCTTCGTTAACTCAGAAGTAGAAAGTCTGAACTTCTGTCATTTTCAAGCTTGGTGCGTTGCTTCAAAGCGAGAAAAAAAACACATGGGTGACTCCGTGAAAGTGCGTGCTTCGTTAGCAACAAACTAGCCAGCTAACATCAGCGATGACACTATGATATACTTACGTTCTAAAAAATGTATAACTAGTGTTATTTAACCCACTAATTTGTTCAGCCATTGCTGAACTTGGGGTTGAGGAGACCTTCCCAACTTTCTGAATAGGAATTCCAAGTCAAGGGGGTGTTTCCTTGTTTTTTTTTCCCCTCCAAGTCGGATGTCGGAAACTCTTGAGTTATGAGCTTTAGTTGAACGCAGCTTAAGTTCACCTTAAATTAAGATAAACGAATTCGTAGTCTAGCTGAAGGAAGTGGGAAGTGCCACTCGTTTGGGTGACTCTTCAAATCCACCCCTCGAGCAATTTCACCCGTCACGTCCGATCGCTTTTTTTGGTATTTGAAAATTGTGAAAGTCGAGTGCACGTGACTCTTGGGGATTACGACGGGGAAGCAAAAGCAAACTGAAAGCTGGAGGTGACCTCTTTCAGCGCTTAATTCTGAACGGAGAACCACTGATCGCATCGTTTACAATAATTCTAACGCTAATGCACATCATGTATAATGTACATAAACCCAAGGTGCAAGACTCAAGGCATGCACTTTCATTTCTGGCTATTTTACAACAGGGTGGGTGTTTGTTAGCATGGATCTTCTGGAATAGGGAACAAAAACAACCCCCAAAACATTCCTTTTCCAAAACATCTCCCATGTACTATGTTTATGTTCCGTACATAGAGCGAGTAACCTGTGCTTCAAGTCAAAGTGTGAGCACTAACGAGGGGTCTTAAACAGAGACTCTGCTCTGCTACTAAACACTTAAACCGAACACTTGAACTTTATTACTCAACACTCGAAGTAGATGCTAGAAAGATCTAGAAAGATAGCGTGCGCGGAGATCAATCCGGACGGAAAAACTAAAAAAAGACGACGTTTAGTAACGGCTATACAAAGAACACTGAGATAAGTGAGCTAGCGACAGAGTGCTAAACAACAGGCCCATGGTTTTTTTGGAAACACGCTCAGCAGTCTGAAAGTAATTGGAAAGTAATCAAGTCTCTGTTTTTATTGAATTCGCGTTGGATTAAAAACGACTAGCAGGTTAGAAAAAAAACAACAACAAAAAAACACGACGGTATCACGGACCAGATCTGTTTCAGGAACACAGAAGGTCAGTTTGATGCCTGCAGATTTCTGGGATGAAACCCACACCGAAGAGATGGAAATATCGTACCCTGGTCTTCTAAACGATTTAATCTCATTCGTGGAGCCTTGGGGATGGGGTTGGCAACACGGCGGTGTGTCGTAAACCCAACACTTGTACTTTATTACTGAACACTCGACGTAGATGCTAGGAAGATAGTGTGCGGGGAGATCAGACCGGGTGGAAAAACCAAAAGACGTCGTTTAGTAACGGCTATACAAAGGATATTGAGACGTGAGCTAGCGACAGAATGCTAAACAACAGGCCCCAATTTGGAAACACGCTCAGCAGTCTGCAAGTCATTGGAAAGTAATCAGATTTCTGTTTTTATTGAATTTGCATTGGGATTAAAAAATGACTAGCAGGTTAAAACACAAGGGTATCATGGCCCTTTTTTATAAACAGCACCACCCCCCCTTCCCCCCTCCTCCACCCCCTTTCAGAGAACCAAGAGTCCGTGAACAAAATAGACTTGGACAAACGTCTGCTTGGTTTCTGGACCAGATGCATGTTGTTGTATTAGTTCATGAAAGAAGAAATGGCGCTTCAGAACACGGCCAACGTGTAGAGGGTCTACTGAGAGGTCTTTCTGAGGTAGACACGGACTACCTTGAGGACAAAAATACACCGGTATCAAGGCGTTAACTACATGATCCCGAATCTGTTTCCAGAACACAAAGGCCAGTTTGATGCCTGCAGAATTCTGGGATGAAACCCATACCAAAGAGATGGAAATATCGTACCCTCGATCATCTTCTAAACCGTTTAATCTCATTAGCGGAGCCTTGGTAGCATGGTGGTGTAGCAGGTAGCGTCGTCACCTCACAGCTACGGGGTAGCTGCTTCGACCCTGAGCTCGGATTACTCTCTTTGTGGAGTTTCACATGTCCGTATGGGTTTCTTCTCGGTTCTTCAGGGTTCCTCCTACCTGAACCGCTGTGAAAGGCCTTGATGGGCTGAGTCTGGGACCTGTCCTGAATCCTGAATAAAGAATAAAGCTTTTGAAGCAAATAAAGATAAGACTGAAGCTATATAACAGACCTGGTAGGGCATCACCTGGGAAGAAACCCAGTGTTTATACTGGGATGCTGGGGGTTATTAGAGGAGGTCCTTGCTTGGGTTATAGCGTACCTCCGGGATGTTCTTTCTGGGGACTAACTTTCTCCCATGTATTTTAACAGAAGTCTTCCAAAAAAAAAAAGAAAAAAGAAAAAAGAAAAAAGAAAAAAGGATGACTGCATACTACTTCATTTCTACAAGAATGTAAATCAAGAAGAATGCAAAGCAGTGAGATCCTGCAAATGCAGGCAGAAAGGAAGATGCTCGAGTCTCCAGTGGAAAAACCCTCTCTAGTAGACGCAGGCTGAGCACAAGCACAGCACCGTTTTTGTTGGCTTCCTGTTTATCTTTAGAGTTACAGTTAGAGGGTCAATAAACCTGGGAGGTACGCTGTTAAAGTGAAATGAACAGCTTTTTATGGTAGACACTCTAGTTGACCGAACTGCTTTGTGAATCTGCCCATAAGAGGCTCAGGCCTGCTGTCGGACAGATGTGCTCTTGCTGCCCGAGTTGCCATGCTTTAATGCTCATAGCATTTGTTTTGCCAAGCAACTTCAATATAAATCCACGCACAACATAACAGAACACGTCTCGTACTGGCGTCGCGCTTCACGTACGCGGAGGGTCGCGTCTGGTATTTTCAATACTCTTGGTGGGAAACTCCTGCCTTTGCACTTCCTCAGAACAACAATGCGGAACAGCGAAGGCTCTTAGCAACGTTTAGCTTGTAGAACGAACCTCCGACGCACGAGGTATTCCGGGTATTCGAGCTGAACTTCGTTGCGAGAAGGTGAAAGGTTTCCATTTCAGGTGAACGGACACGAGAGGTCGGAATATACGCCGATTTAGGGTTAGGGTTAACCCTAAGATAAAACTCAGGAAAACTATGAAGAACCAAAAGGACATCCAAGTCAGGTGACATTAGTCTCTCGGCAACAACAACAACAACAACAACAAACAACAAAAAGGGGCTACACACCTTGGATTCATCTATATTAACAGTCTAATATTTCTTATACTACGATATTGCATGCAGTCTTTCAACAACTAGGCTAAGCATCGATGGCGGAAAGAATTTTTCATTAAAAGGGAAAGAACAAAAACAGGAAAAAAAAGATCAAGATAAATGGCACGAAGGGCGAGTGATGAAGAGGAGTGAAGGTTATTCTGAAGGACCTGCACATTCCTTAAGAGCCATGGACCTTTTTTTTTTTTTTAAAGTTCGGTTTACAGTAATCACAGTGGGTTTAATCAATTTCTAATGACAACAATAGGTTGCCAGAAAGGCAAGTGTTTCAGGCTTGTAAGAAGAACCCAAAACAGATCTATGCTCATTCTGGGTGGTACTGATTTAGAAAACATGAAAGAAAACGATGGTGAAGCATTCTGTAAGGAGATGTTTATTTAACAGTAGTGTCAG
>JANDJT010000103.1:21812637-21831082 GCA_024331685.1 Stegophilus panzeri
TCGCGAACTAAGAGGAAAAACGAAGTGCCTGTGTGTGCTCTTTGTGTGATAAGACGTAGGATGAGAGTAGAGCCATTAAAATAGCCGTCCCTTGCCCTGCCAAGATAAGAGGAAACTCGTCCGGCCAGACCGACCCTTCCTGATTAAGAGGCGGATACACCACGTGTCGATCAACCGTCAAAAACGAGACAAAAGACACAAGGAACATTGTTTCCTCAGCACTGCACTTCCTATTTAAATTCTCCTGGCACCAATATCCCAATACGAGGCTTTCGAATTTTTCCTTTCGGAAGATAAGTCTAATGAACACTCTAAATTCACGTGACGCACCAAAGATCACTGGAAAAAGCTAATTAGCCCACGGAGGGAGGGGAAAAAAAAAAAAAAAAGACAAGTATAAGCAAGTATCGACAGTGTATATGAAATAAGCTTAATTTGGAAACGTGGAGATAATAAGCGGAACCATTTCATGCATCATGACTTTAGGAGCCGGAGAACGGCGTATCTGAAGTGTTCTGAAAATTATTGCTGAAATAAAGTGCAGCTTTAACCGATGAACCTTTTTCACTGCCAGACCGAATGAGAACCTTTTTTGGTTATTATCGTTTAAAATGAGGAATCCGACGACGCTTTTCGGTGGAAAGTGAGGTACGGTAACGGAACCGAACACGTTCCCTCGGTACAGGTCAAGTAGCATGATGTAACTCGTGCTCACCAACTTCTCTCGGGAGATCATGTGCCTCAGCCATTTAAAGTCGAGAGGTTTGAAGGCGGAGAAGACGAACAGGGAATCTTTCTCGTAGCGTTCCGGAGTCTGGAAGGCTCCCTCGGGGTACGTTATTCTCATGGTGGTTTTGGAACCGACGTCTCGTGTATACCCGCTCACTGGAGCCTCGTTTAACCTGAAAAGAAACGGATATTTGGGAACACGGGACAATTGAAAAACCTGCACCCGTTATACAGAAGAAGAGACGGCACCGATCCGATACCAGGAAATAAATAAATAAATAAATGGTGGATCGGATATCGGAGAAAAATAGAACGGATTCAGTCTGGTCCTGTAACAGATGGAAATGATTGGAATTGAATTTGGAAAAGTTATCATTTTTTTCTCTTGGAGCTGAAAATGTTTACATAGAAAGAGACTTGATTGTATTTTTAAGGAATTAAATTGAGTTTAAGGAATTAAAAAGTGGTGGTTTTTCATGTTTTTACCCATGTACTTTTTCCTGTATTGTTTAAAGTGAAAGAAAAGAAAAATTCAGATCAGATCAGATCAGATCAGATCGTTCGATACTCAACGTTTCAGTTTCAGTATCGTTATCAGAAAAGAAAAAGCGGTAAGATGAAGTACCATCTCACACGTACATGGTTTTCTCGGTAGGTGTATGAAGCACAGAACAACCGACAACCACATCTTTTCAATTAGGATTTCAAAAAATCACCACCGGCCAGACCTTTTCAATTACAATCTGGACCACGTTCACATAGTAAGAATCCTTTTTTGTAAATAATTACACCACACACACACACACACACACTATTTACACACAGCACAACCTAGAAAAACATTTACTCACCTCACCACAATGTCGTATTCATCGATACACGAGCCCAGAGACTTATTGGCCAGGATTCCACCGTTACCCACTATTATACATCGTTTACAACTCAACCTACAGAAGGAGAGAGAAAAATCCAGATCATATAACCCTGTAATGTTCGACAGTGTGTTTCGGCGAGGTGTGAATAAACTCTTTATTCACGTGTGAGAGGATGGCGTCGGCGCCGATCGACGTCGCAAATGACGTTCTTAATTAGTATAGTTTCACGACTGTTGGCATGGAGGACAAGCCTGCGATTGTAAAAAGGGGCAGAGTTAGAATGAATTCGTGATCGGATCAGAGGTTCCACAGATTGGATATTTCAGCGTTAATATAAATAACTAACTGGCCGATAGAAAATACAACAAATGTTTAGTCGTTTTGTTTGTTATCCTGACCACCTTTTAATGTTTTTTTGTTGTTGTTGTTATTTTATATGTGTTATTATTTATCTACTGCAGCATCAGCAGGGGCACCGCTAGGGTTTCTGGGCCCCCTGGCTAATTTGTACTCCGGGCCCCAAGCCCCCACCCCACAAATGATCTTTTCTTATTGCCACGTATCAGAACAATCATTATCAATAAGCATAACAATTATTGCACACTCAATAAGAGACTTTAAATAACTAAATCTTAACAGTTTATTAAATTAACTGAAATTATGCGTTTACAACTATATACAAATAACGAATATATATATATATATATATATATATATATATATGTTGTCGACTTGTAATTTCTTATTCCCAAGAACAATGAACTTTACTATTATTATTATTATTATTATTCTACACTGACTGAACAATAAGTTTCACACACCAGCAGCTCCAGAACTGTGAAATGTGGAAATTAGCTAAAACCGGATCATTGAATCAGTGAGTCGAACTCGAGAATCAAATCGGTTCGATTCGTGAATGAATCATTCAGACTCGTTTTATGAACGGGATTCTCCGATTCACTGAAGCGAACCGACTCAAACGAACGACTCACTCACGAATCGGACATCATCACAGCTCACTCGGGACAATTAAAGCAGATTTATACAATTACATTACATTTCGATCGATTCCTCACAGAAAGCTGCTGCAAGGCTTCGGAAAGCTCGAATACACACACACACACACACACACACACACACACACGACACCGGACTAGTTTTATTGTTGCTCGGTGCTTTTTCGTCCCTTTTGAAGCTCGATGCTTGGTTACTATCGCTCGACTGCGTGGAATAAACATACATTCTTGGAAATATTGTGTTCTGACATCCAAGGATAAACATCGGGATGAGAAACTGATAGAGTTTCTATTTGATGTGAATGATAACAGCTTCATACTTCAGAGTCAAAGCACAGAACAGGGAACGTAAATCGCCTTATTTTCTGAAAAACTGGGTGACTAGCCGTCTTCCTCTCTCCTCTTTGTCATGCTTTTCTTTCCTCTTTTGGTATCCCGATTTTGTCTGCGCCATCTCTTGTGCAAAGAGGCCATTTAAATACCAAAATCATACAGGAAAGTATGGGGCTCTGCTGGTTCCCCTGTCTGACCAGGGCACGTAGATAGAATCACCCGTAGAACCCTCCCCTAACCAAATTAGCAACAGCCGTGGCTACACCACTAACCTACGCTTGCCCCTGTATGGAAAAAAAAAAGAAGCCCTTATTGTTTATTCACAACAGATTAGATTAGATTTCTGTGTGTTCTTCGAGACCTCGCCTCTCGCACTTACCGGTCAAGTTCTGGATTCAGTCCATACGTCTTCGTAGCCGTTAATATGGCGTCTATGATTCGTTCTGCAAAAATAAACAGAAGAACAACCGCGTGAATGCATTGGAGCGTCAGAACAAACCGACTGCATAGTTTTCTAACGTCAAACACGCAGCGCTCGGAGACGGAGACGGAGAGAGACGAACGCGTTGTCGAGCCAATGCGGGAGCCAGCGCGTGTGCCACTGGAAGCTTTATTAGCAAGCGGAAACTAGCTGATGGAAAAAGCAGCCTGTAAAAGAGGAATGCCGTTTTTAAACAAAGACCATTCCTGTGACAAAGTCTGCAATTTAATGCTCTCAGACGCACCGAGTGTGTCAGCTCACGAGCTAAATTTAACGAGATGTTTGGCCATAGTGAGCATTCTTCTGATGCCCGTGTGGAATGTTTCCTGTTAGAAGGTGGCGTGCCTCGTCTTCCGACGCGTCTCTGGAAAGATGCGAACGTCCCAGTAACGGAAACGAAAGGTGGCGTGATGATTTTTCACCAAAAACTAAAAAAAAAAACAAAAAAAAAAAACCTACAAAATGATGTCAATATGGCAATAAATTCTGCCATAATGTACATTTCAGACCGTATTGTAGTATCGTATTGAACGCTGAGGACACGTGTATATACGCGAACGTGTCCGACCTGAAGACGTCGGGAAAACTTACCCTCCGACTGCTACGAAATCGCTGACGCTGGAGACTCCTTCCGTGGATGTTAAATAAAAACAAACAAACGCCTCCGTGCAGAAAACTTCACACGTTTTTTTTTTTTTTTTTTTAAATACGTTTACGTGGAACGTCCGCCACGCGACCGAGCGTTACGACACGTTACACTTTTTTTTTTATTACTTTTTTCGGTCCCTGAACGTGTGAGAAACATTACACGGCATAAATCTGGAGTAAAGCACATCTGGAGTTTCTCGTTAACACCGCTCGTAACGGCGTCCTCGTGTACAACATCTGGTTTAGTATTACATAAGTAAGCAGCACGTTATTGTTTAATAGAGCACCGACTGCGGTTCATGTGGTTCAGCCCTTGCCTAGATTAAATTCATTCAAATGAATGAAATGAGCTGGATACGAAGAATTAAAACGTTAATTAAGACGCCGCGCTTTCGGTTCTCGCCGTGGGAATTCCTGCTGTACGGAAACACCACCCCGACCACGGGATGAATGATTTGAAGGAGTTGAAGGCAACGCCAGCGGGTCAGTGTTTGGATGAATTGTCGACAGCTGCAATCAAGCATCACCGAGGCCTAAGCGTAAACAGCGTGCGGACCACACCGACGTCAGGGAGGGGCGCAAAAAAAAAAACAAAAAAAAACGCACCACTGCAGGTTCTTTACCAAAAAAAAAAAAACCCCCAAAACATGCGAAGAGCGATGGTTACTAATCGTTTTCACATAACGGGATAAACACTTCATCCAAGCATCTCGGCGGGCTGTTTGAACAAACGAACCCCTCACCTTCAGTATATACAGTTTTGGCGAGGAGAAAATCGGGCCGTGAGTTATTGAGGAAAAGCCCGGGTTTCACTCGAAAAACACTTTCAGATTGTGGGAAATGGACGCGAAGGGAAATTCCCCCCCCTCCCCCAATGTCCCCCGCCCCCACGCTGCGACAGAGTATTCAATGTTTGAATCATCATGCTGTGAAAGTGTTTGAGCTGGTTGGAGAATGAGTCATCGAAACGTGTGCGTGTCTATTCAGTACACAAGCGAACAACCTCCGGAACGACTCGCCGGGCCGCTCCGGGCCGCTCGGATCATCGTGACTCATCCTTCGGTCACGGAAAACGGTCACGAGAAAGACCTACGTTAACGCGCCCGTTCTGGTACGTTATCGATCCGTGACGAGACGCGTTTAACGAGGAACCTTTACGGAAGGAGTCTCCAGTGTCAGTGCTTCGTAGCAGTCAGAGGAGTCGATGCTTTTGCAGTTTCTCGGTTAACGCGACGTAACAAGCTGCGTTGTTTTTTTTTGTTGTCTTATAACATCAAGAAGAAAATAAATAAATAAATAAAATTACGGAACGAGTGTTTATAGCTGCTATAACGTAAGCGCGAACCGACTTGTTTCGTGGACAACATTAAACCGATAAAAAGTCATTGTTTCGTAAATACTAAAAGATAACTAAACAGACAAGCGATATCGTTAAGGTATGCGGGCTTAGAGTGTACTTTTTATAACTTTAAAATGAAAACTTAGTTGGTTTTCATAATATTTTATATAAAGGTGTTACTTAATCGCAGGTGATTTATTTATTTGCACTAGTGACTTTTTTTCTTCTCTTTTTTCCACGGTACACATGATCGATTGTGAGAACCTCCTCGAGCGCCGTGGCATGATATTCCTGTGGTGTTTCTGACAGACTCGAGCTTTGGGCCGGCGGTACGGATTTCGAACGCTTTCTCTTCCCCTTCCACCTGATTTCAGTTACCTGAGGATATGTTTTCACTCGGGAGCAGAAATCCCAGCAGGCGTGGGAGGATAAAAGGAACCGTTTACGCTAAACCTGGCAGAGCAGACAGTATCTATTTTTATCTCTCCTCTCATACCCGAGCGCTTTGTGCTCCGCTATTCACGACCCACACGTATCGCGTCTCCGGGTGAATAAAGCTCGAAGGGAAGGTACGTGTCTCCCGCGATGCGTGGAGAAAAGAGAAACCCGCGCTAACGTAAACACAGGGCTGCTGTCTTCACAAAGCCTCGGTGTGTGCGGACGTGGCGGGCCTCGACGCCGCACAAAGCTCACATTCAGCTCGGGTCGTCTTCCCGCGCTGGAAAAATGTGACCGAGCGCTCGAATCTAAGCTATCTTTCCGGATCGGATCTTAATCGGAGATTTACAAGCAGCTGTGTATGACGATAAAAAAAAAAAAAAAAGGTCATTCACGCTAACAATCGCGGCGAGTCTGTGGATTTATACGCCATTACCTCAACCCGTGTCGGCAGAAAGACATCGCCACAATAGCACCATTCTTCAGGAGGAACATTCTTGTGCTTTGATGATGGAAAGATGACTGTCTGCGTTACCTAACCTCACACATGGAGCTCTTCAAGCAGCTACTTTGGAAAAATAAACACTGTTTAAAAATAAATAAATAAATAAATAAATTCAGCTAAAATACAACCCAAGCTTGTGCGCCCAGGTAGCGTGATGCTATGCTCGCTAAATGGTAACATTGGTTTTGATTCCTCGTTATCCCTTTAAACATCGCCATCCTTTCGTTTTGTTTTTAAATCCTCGACTACTCGGTTCAGCTCGGCTACATTTCGGGATTAAATCCTACTATTCTACTCAATAAGGTCCGAGTTTAAATTAAAGCGCGCCTATGATGGTTTTTCAAATGTTCCCTTTCATGTAGCGTGTTATATACGTAGCGGTTTGTGAACGTAAAAAATCTGCAAAGTTTCATAAATCAAAGCGCACGACAAACGGAGTTATCGACTCCCGAAAGAAGGAATCGATTCTGAACAGCTCAAACGACTCGTTAGTGATTCCAGACTTTACTTCCTGTACTAACCTACGTAGGTTTGTAACAAAAAGCCCCGCCTCTGGTCTTCATCTCTACTCGCTGACAGCGCTAGACCAATCACGACAGACTGACCAATCAGAGCAGAGTATGCTCTCTGAAAGGAGGGGTTTAGAACAAATCATTTAGAACGGATCATTGAATGAGTCGTTTGTGACACTGGGGGAGAAAAGGTAACGCTGCAGTTTAAATTATGAGCACGTTAAAGTGTTTTTTGACCTCGGATGCGTGTAAATCTATCGTATGAGAGCTTTAAAACAAACTTAGGCACGTTTCAAAACCATAATAGGTGCTCTTTAAGCTAATTCATTCATTCATTCATTCACACAGCTCACATATCCCACATACAATTAGACAAATAAATAAATAAATAAAACTAATGATAATGGTGCATACCTTGTGTTTTCAATCCAAATGGCGGTAAATAGTTGTTGACTTTCGCTAAGCGTTTAAAGTTCCGGTCAAGAAACATAGGGGCCAGCTTAACAAACCTGTAAGGAGGGAAAACAAGACATCAGAATGTAGGTGTTTGACCCGACGACTCATTTCGCACTTTCATTTGCAGGAAATCGTAGAATCAGAAGCACAGAGCCGAACATGACGCGACAGTGAATCTTCTGCGGGTCTGTGAGAACACCGTGCTGCATTCTCAGAAAACTGATGAGCAAATTTACTACGCAATTACAAAACGCGTGGGCTTTAGAGAGAGTAAAACTGCCTTCTGCAAATTTAATACCAGCCCATCGGGTGGGACTAATTCACACGCAGTCGTGTTCCTCGACACGGGTTCTCCCGTCTAAAAGTACCTCGCCCTGCATCCGCATCGACTCCGCCCTGTACGCTAACGGCATAACTGATGAACAGAACATTCAGAGAGCGCAGCCCCGCCCACTTGTTTTCTACTGGCTCACAAACTCAAGTTTTGCGACTTCGCAGGTCAAAGTTTGTAGGAAATGGAACTCTCACGTCCGGAGTCCTTTCCCCGTCAGCGAATCGGCTTTTGTTTCCGCCGAGTGAATTATATTCGTGTTTGTTGTGCCCGCTGGTTTAGCTGAAAAATTCGCATAGGTACCAGTCAGTCAACGCAAATCTGAGATTATAAGCCCCGCCCCCCAGAAAATGAGTCCAGGATCCTTCCTGGTTTGCGAACTCGAGTGTGAATACACCTTAATAGGAATAAATTAAACCGCTTTGTGTGTTATTTGCCGCTTTTTGTGTATATTTTGTCCTACAGGATAAACGTAAACGATTCCGATAACTCTTAAACCTCCGTGTCGGTTCAGGTGGAGCTTTTCTCACGTCGTGTCGCGAACGTTATCCGTAATAAACGCCGCTTCCCGGGCCAGAGGCTCGGAGCCTACCGAGTCTTTACCAGAGAATTTTATTGTGAGAGGTTAACGTTCCTGGCTCGTCTCTGCTGTGACCCTCTGGTCAGGGTGTAAAGACGGTGAGGTTGAAGCGGTACGAATCGATCATTCGCGCTCACTATTCTCTCTGCTCCTGGAAACCCGGCGCAAAACGGATGCGCCGACCCCTGACCCCCGTCCCCTCTCCGATCCTTTATCCCTGGCACGTTAGGGTTTCCAGAACTTTTAAAGGAACACAAATAGGAAATTTTAAGGAAGTGTTTGAGTCAATCACGCCCAGGGCACACAGCGCAGTGTGATCGTTGGATCCGGTCCAGCTTCCAAACCGGGTTTCCAATTTACATTCGTTTCCTGCTTTTCTTTCCAGTCACATGACCTCATTTCTCTCAGATTTTTATTCCCTGTCCGTTTTCCTGCTCTGGGTTTAGAACCGGGCCCTTAAATCACAAAACGCCGTTCCGTTTATTCAGCGTGTGAAACCGGTGTTCGGTTTGAGGGGTTTTTAAAAAAATAAAATAAAGCCGTCTTGTTTTGAACAGTTTTCTGACGGAGTTCGTTTTAAAGAGTCTTGTCTTAAACCAAACCAAAACAAAACAAAAAAAGAAAAACAACGAAACGAGATTATGGCTGGATTTTTCCACCAGAAGAACAAATCAAAGAATGCTTAGAAGTTCTCGATTTAGCTTTTTCTTTCTTTCCTTCTTTCTTTCTTTCTACTGAAAGGTTAAAAAAGGTCAATCTGTCCCACGGCGTTCAGTGCCCACGGCACTGATTTTTTTCCGCAGCGCGTTGCTCGTATCGCTCCGAGCTTGTTACTAGCCGGAGAACGTACACGGAACGCCCGACTACAAATCTTCCTGCTAAACATAAACATTCTGGAGGGAAACGCTCGGGAAAACATTGCGCTGAAGTGTTAAAAACGATCCATTTGGAGAACCGTTAAAACGAAAATAAAAATCTGCTAGATTACAGAACGTGATGCACGAAGATCCAACGATTCCACGCTGAAGTCAAGCTGTATTTCATTTCAATTTTCGACTTCCACAAATTTCGCAAACTTCTACGGAAATGAATTTCTATGGCACAGAAAATCGGACATCGAGTCGAAGGTAAAATATATATATATATATATTTTTTTTCTTTCTTTTTTTAGTCCATTTTACCAAAGGAAACTTTTACGAGATGAACAGCTCCGACAAACAGACCGGTCTAACGGCTTACGCTTCACCTCTTCTCTCCGTTCCATGAGAAATATTTCTGACTAGATCCTAACAAAGGTTTTTTTTTTCTTCTTCCCCTAAAGACATATTCCATGCGCTTGCTCTACACGCAGCTTCTGTAAAACGTGCTCACACAACGGAGGTCTGTTTTTACGACCCTCCTGGATCGAGTCCTTCCCGTCCGGTTCGTTCGGTTTAACGCTCGCCAGCCTTTCATCATTTTTTAAAAAAAAATATGACCAGAACAGAACAACCCAGAAACATTCCGGCAATAACGACTTGATTACAGACACGTTCGCGGTGAAATCGAACAGATGTTTACACCACGGCGCCGGTCCACTCCGATCCGACACACGGTGGCGATTCAATTTTCTATAACAGCAGGTTACACTTCTAATAAATCGCGAGGTTTTATATTAACGCGCTCGTTTGCTATACGTTATCGTTGCTATAGTAACCGCTCGTTCACAGGGGCAAGTAGGGCTGGGCGATATAATCGATATAACACCGATATCGCGATGAACGATTACGCGATACACTTTCCTGAGATATCGTTGGCACGGCGATGTATTTGTTACGTTTTTAATATTTACAAATTAAATGCTACTGAACGGATGATGTCGATTTGATGTAATTGTTTAAAAAAAATTTAATCTTCTTTGTCTTTATAGGCGTTAAAGAAAAGTATCGTCAAACTCGGTTTAACGTGTTTTTTTTTTTGTTGTTGTTGTTGTTGTTTTGTTTATTTTACTACCGTTTTGCGGACAGTTTGTTAGTTAAATTATATATCGTGATGCGCGTCGTGTATCGCGATACGATATTGTCATCATGACGCCCAGCCCTAGTGACGAGCTGTATTTCTTTTGTCTTATTAACGTCAGGGAAAAAAAAACAAGACGGGATGGCGATGAAGCGACTGTTTACGTTAAGCGATGACGGAAATAATCCGCAGCATTGAAATGTAACTATAAACATATCGTAATAAATGAAAGGTGTAACTGTCGTGGTGTAAGCGGGATAACGCACTTCAGGAAGTGCCGGTGAAGCGAAGGAGATGATGAACACAACTCCTGGTGAATGTGGTTAACGCTGCGAGATAAAAACAGTGCGACTTTTTTTTTTTTTATTGTGCTAATTGTTTAAGGGCCAGAAAACGTGCCAGAGCGTAGGAGGAAAGAAAGAGAAGCGGTCACGCCGGGCGCTCGCCTCGTATCACCCCACAAATACAGACGCTGGGGGACCTTGCCAAAACAAACTGTGATTAATTACCGTGTGGCTTTTGGGACTAGGGCAAACCCACATTATAAATAACGGGGGTCCGAGAACGGTGGGTCCACACACACACACACACACACACACACAGCTCTGCTTGTCATAAAGGGTCCTGAACAGGAGGCCTGGGCACATTGTGCTCATTTCCTCACGCCTATCTCTCACTCGGAGCTGTATTTTTATAACCGCCCGCTCAAGTTCACCCCAGACATTTGATTTAAGACTCCAATGCAAACAATTTGGGAAAGCAGAGAAGGGGAGGTGTTGAAAATAAATTGGATTCCAGGAGCAGGCTGAGGATTTGACTTAACTTAACTAACGCTGGACTGAGGGCTGAGGGCTGAGGGCCCCCCCCCCACCCCCGCTTTTACTGCCATACTTATCCCACAGTGGAGTGTGTGTGTGTGTGACAGAGAGAGATAGAGAGAGAGAGAGCGAGAGAAAGAACAGCTAAACTGATACGGCGTAGCTCCGGGGCTAACAAGCTGCACAGAATTAGATTTAACTCGGGTTACACGAGGAGACTGACTCAACCACTACGATGGTTAGATTCCTCATCGAGGGGGCAAATACTTTTACTCATTCCTTACGATGCAACATCTATTTAAGTAGAATACACAAATACTAAACGGCACACAACTTTAAACATAGATAGATAGACAGACAGGCAGATGAAGACACAGACAGAAACAGACAGACAGATAGACAGAAAGATAGAGACAGAAACAGAAAATTAGATAGAGGGACACAGATAGACAAAAAGAAAAAAAAAAAAATGGACAGACAGACAGACAATTAGATGCACTGACAGACAGACAGAAACACAGAGCGACAGACAGATAAAGGGATACAGATAGACAGAGGCATATATATAGACAGATACAGACAGACAAATAGATATTCAGACAGATGCAGAAATACAGAGACAGACAGCAGAATAGACAGACAGGCATGAAGAGCCAGCCAGACAGACAGACAAACACAGAGCGACAGATGGATAAAGGGATACAGACAGACAGAGGCATATATATAGACAGATAAAGACAGACACAAAGATGAACAAACAGATGCAGAAAGACAGACAGACAGGCATAGAGAGACAGACAGACATATATACAGGCAGACACATGGAGAGACAGAAGGATAGACACACAGACAGATAGAGGTAAACACAGACAGACAGAAGAATTCAGACCAACAGAAAGACAGACAGACAGCAGGAGAGACAGCAGGAGAGACAGACATATAGTCATGTATAGACAGACAGACAGGTGGAGAGACAGAAGGACAGACATATAGTCGTATATAGACAGACAGAGACAGATGGACAGACAGAGGGATACAGACAGACCTGTCCCTCACGCAGCTCCTATTTAACAACTTATCAACGATTTATAACTCGATAAACAATTATTTACCATGTTTTTATTTATTTAATTTTTTAAAAAATCCTCTCCTTCATATTTGTCCAACACGGAGAGCCTGAAACGTAGACGATGGGATGAATTCCACAGTAACAATACGGTACGTGTTCGATATCGTGATGTATCGCAGGACCGATGATCAGAACGTGACTGTTTACATCCTCACAACATAACACCTACACCGTAAAACACCGTGACGACTGCGGCACTGTCGCCGATCCCGAAGGTTCTCCGCGTGTTCATTACAGGGACGCCGAGAGCACCGCTAACGCTCTTAATTAAACGTCTCAGCCATGAATTAGCTCGGCGCTCTGTTTCTGAGACTCCAGGGAAATCTCTCCCCACTTCGCTCAATTATTTTTCCCATTCTTGAACAACATTTCCTTTTTTAAATTTTTTTTATTTATTTATTTTTTTTTTTTTAAAGTACTTTAATTTAATTACAACTTTAGAACGAAAAAGAACAAACCTGAATATCCGGGTGCGATTAGTTCTATTGGCTGCGTTCCATATTAAACCATGTTTTCGAGAATTTACAAACGATTATTAAACTCTTCCGGGACTCAAGAAAGAGACGGACGGTTTCCAATATGAAGATAAACGATAAGGGTCCTATCACTTTAAAAAAACAAACAAACAAACAAAAAAATTCACTTCATCTATACGGTCTCTGCTAAAACCCGATTAGAATTCCAAAGAAAATAAAGAGTGCGCCCCCTGCAGGCTGACGATAATCGTCTGTTAAAATGATAGCTATGGGTTTTAGTAAGTAAATAAATAAATGAATGAATGAATGAATGAATATAATATATACCGAAAAAAAAAAAAAATCTACCCAAAATCTAGAAACTCAGATGATCTGCATGTTATTTTTATTTTATTTATTTTCAGACAGCACCCTGAGAAAACAATACCGTCTAAATAAATCTAAACGAAGGATTTTCTATCTTTTTTTTTTTTTTTTTTTTTTTTTTTTTTAAATTTGGAGTTTTTTTGCAAGTTTTTTTCATCCCATCCTGATGAATTTTTCAGAAAATTAGCCGACCAGAACATTACATCAGTACCGAGTACTAAGATTTTAGCATTAGCATAATAAATGAATTAAAAGCAGAACTGTTCCTACAGCAAGGAATGAATAAATAAATAAATAAATAAATAAATAAATAAATGACTCCGCCCATTTTTTCCACTCAAAACTCCATTGGAACAAATTGCTCAAAGGGAAAAAGGAAAAGAAAGGAAACCGCGTACTAATCTGCCGCTGTGTTACCGCTAGGAAGCTCTTTCACCGACTTGGAAATGATGTCACACGACCCTTACAGAGTTAATCTCTAAACAATTCCTCAGTGATGACAGAAAAATGAACCTCTTGAGCGAAACAATCGCTTGTTGACTCGTGTTGCGAGTGTGGGGGGGGGGGGGGGGAGAAGAAAAAAAATGACGGCCTCTGGAAGATCGATCTAAAGATGGGGAACAAATGGAGACGGGTGACATCATCGCGGATCATCGAGCGTTCTCTAGATCTGATTAAGCGGAGGATGTTGAGTCATTCCCGCCTCCACGGTAGCCGCTTGACAGACGGCTTTCAGCGCGGAACGTGGACAAGAGGAGTATTGTTGGCTAGGATATCCTGACGGAAAACGCCGGCTCTTCGTGAAGGTCGCTCGTCGACTCGGATTTAGGAAGGAAAGTCCTCTGTGGAGTGAGACGGAACTGCGGTAGGGAGCGGGAAACGTAAAGAGAAACCGGTTGGAAAGAATCCCTGGATGTAAAGGAAGGCTCTGAACAAATAAAACGCTATGTGGACGGGATTAGCTTTCCGGAGGACGAAATAAATAAATAAATAAATAAATAAATAGCAGAGATCTTCAGGATGCACGTGTATAATCATCATGGTCAAAATGACATATGCGTACAACACGCACTTATTATTATTATTATGCATTATAAGCGCTTAGTGTAGGGGGCGTGGCCTGACACAATGCACTTGCAATGATCTTGTGTAGGTCACATGACCTACCATGACGTTCTCAGAAACTTATCCAAGAACTCAAACCCTTGGAAGCGTCGCTTCTCAGATACGTCCTCATAAATCTGGTCTGCATTTTTTTTTTTTTTTAAACATTATTTGAAGTATTTCTAGAGCTCATTTTTATAAAATATGGACGTAAACTTTACAGAAACGTGCATATGTGAGCAGTTTGGACTGAAGGATTTGGACTAAAATCTCCCGCCTCGTCGTATAACACTAACCCTGTGTCAATATGGCTATCGAAAAAAAATCTCTTACGTCGTCGGTTTTTTCGCCGTGCTGTGGTTATACGCTAAAAAACTGAGATGCTGAAGAAAAAGAAAGTAGGAAGAAATCAATTTCAGTGGGTAATGTGAACCGTGACCAAGCATGATACGGTTACGGTAACAATCCCGATCGTAAGGAACTCGTTCTATTCTGAAGACATATATGATACATAGGTACGTCCTCCACATCTGGTTGCGATGTGCGGGTTGGCAGATGTTGACACTATGATGTTGGGGCAGTACAGTAGCTAAACTTACATAAACTACAGGCTAAACTTTACATACTTAAAACTTCTGGTGTGCTAAACCTACGGGAAAACGCTGGCAGTAAATTACGTAAAGCGGTTCTTACTTTGGGAAGATGGCGGCCATCTTGGCGGCGGCGTAGCCGGGTTTACAGGCTCCAGTGCTGAGGTTCTCATACTGGTGCATCAACTTCACCGGGCTGCACACAACAACGGTTTAACATTTATACGGGTAAGAAGTTGAGAATTAAACAAACAAACAAATCTATTGTAAAAAAAAAAAAAAAAAAAAAAAAAGAAAAAAAAAAAAAAAAAAAAAAAAAAAACATTAATAAATTTTTTTTTTTACATAAGGATCGAGCCTTCAGCTGTAAATGTTCCCGAATAAATAAAAAAAAGTTTTAAGTAAAAAAAGATATATAAATAATAATAATAAAAAAATACTTTTAAATAAAGAAATTAAAAGTCAACACAATTTACAAAGAAACGTAAGTAAAATTAAAAATTAAAAAATACACTGCACATGCACGAGCAAAAACAGTAAATAAATAAAAAATAAAGTAACGATATTCTATTAAAAAAAAAAAAAAAAGCACAATTAAATTTAAACAACAAAACTACAATTAACATATGATTTAATAATAATTTCCCCATCATTGACTTCACTTCCAACTCTTAGGTTTTTTTATTTTTTATTTTCTTATTTATTATTATTATTATTATTTCACATTAACTATTTTCTGCGCTCTGCAAATTACTTTGTAAGCTAGTTTTTATTTAATTTTTTTAAAAAACGTATAAAAAATACTATTACTACTAAGATTATTAAGGTGCATCACTTAAGCAAGAAATTCGTGTCGCTCTTGCCTTGTTTATCGTTTATGGTGTAGAACGTTGCGATAGAACGTTACTTCCGACAAATTAGCTTCATATGAGCAATTTTTTTTTTTCGATTCCTTTTAATTCTTCCTCCATTTCTTCTCAGGCCTTCTCAGGCTGTCTGGGTGTTTAATCACACCAACGGTGCAAAGAGGTGCCAATATTTAAGATGAGGCTCACGGAAATTGAAACGTGAAGCATGTATTAGTAAGATAGAAAATCGTACAACGTACAGCGTAGCAACTCCTGAGCGTTTAAAGACGTGTCTGGTCTGGAGGAAAGAAGGGAAAAAAAAAAAAAAAAAAAAAAAAAAAAAAAGGAGGACTGGGGACTCGGGAGTGGAGGAACGAAATTGAAATTCTTGTAAGTCATTAATAAACCTGTAATACACACCGAGAGCAGTTTAAATAAACAGAGCGCTGGGAGACGAGCGGGCAGCCGATGAGGCTGAGCAGTGCTCTAGCGTGTGTAGGGTGAGCGTGCGTGTGCGTGTGTGTGTGTGTGTGTACGCGTGTGTGCGCGCGCTGGTCAAGAGCATCGAGATAGAAGTGGGCGAGGATGGACACGCACTAGCTGGACCACCACGAGAAAAGTCAACTCCGTTAAAGCAGATCAAAGCTGACTCTCGGGACGCATCGGTATCAAAAACGGAAACAGACAGCGAACAGCCTCGAAACTCACAAATCTTTAAAAAACTAAATCTGTAAAAACCAAAACAAACGGTTTTATTATGGGACACAAGTGCCACTCTGATAAACTCGAAAATAAAAGCATGACAGCGACCATGAGAGGGAAGTTTAGGTAGGAGGGACGGGCGATCCGACCAAAATATCGCATCGCGATACTTTCCTACGATACGTCATTTATAGATAACGATATGAAGGATTGTTAATAAGGAAACTTTTTTATTATTATTAAGTATTTAGCAGTGAAAAGGGTGGGAAATATATAATAAATTAATACATTTTTACGTTATGTAACGTTAACAAAAATGAAAAATAACGTACGAATTTTAAACATCAAATCACGTACGCCCGGACGGGTTTGTCGTAAATATCACGATACCGATATTATATCGCCTTATCGGCCAGCCTTACGAGCTAGCATGGTTTCCGCGATCGTGGCTAGTCAGGTTGGATCATTTGAGAAAGGTTGGGCGTTCCACAGCGTCCGACGCAACTCTAAATGGATGATAAAAAAAAAAAAAAAAAGAAAAAAAGAAAAAAATTCCCCTGTATGTACATTTTGTATTCAGTTCAATAAGTTTTAACGTTTAAAAAAAAAAAAAAAAAAAAAGATCATTTAAGAATCTTTTATTTAATCGTGTTTGCGTGAACTCGACTGTTTAAAAATTTTTTTTTTTAAAAACCTACAAAGCGACGTCTGTAGAACGTTAGACGCACGCTATCTTTGTGGTGTATCTTTAGAATGTTAAAAATATACTACTAAAGCATAAATTTACATAAATTTCAGCCTTCATTTTGATGAAGTGGACCATGTTCATCGAAGCAAACGTGCGATGATATATGCTCGAATCTAATCAAAACCTAATTGTGCCTAACATTGTTAAGCAAATTATGCGAAACGTAGCTAGCATGTTGGGTTGGTGATTAGGCTAGCTAAGCTCACGTAGTCCATAGTGTAATCTAATCTCGCGAACCAAGATTTGATGTTAGCGAAGCGATCTAATTCAAATCTGCACATCGAACGCAAACACTATTCTATTACGACGTTTCATTTGCCTCCCACGTTATCCCAGACGATTGGCGTAACGTTAGGTTGTGTGCGGAGCCTCACGTTAACCCTACGTTACTGTTAATTCAGGTCGACTCGCTCATCACTGGCATGAGATCTAATCCAAGACAGTTCCACCCCCTTCCAAATTAACCCCTGTTTACAACAGTAATAGAGGAATCTCATCCTGTTTTCAATCGACCAATAACGACTGGACACTTGGCTGCTTGGTGTATTATTACTAATGTTGCATTCATGCGCATGGGACAAAATAATAGATCTAGAGTCATTTCCATGTGTGGCATTTGCATCTGGAGTCTCTCAACTTGAAGACTCTGTGTACGTAAAGCAGGCCATCGTGAGGCTGGAAAATCTGAATGAATTAATCAGAGACAGAGGAAAACATTACGCAGGAACAAATCAGATGGTATGTTGGGAAGAAGCACAAGACAAGATGGGAAGATGGGATCAGAGAAGATTGGGGTGTGACGACGTGAGGACGGTCGAGGAGAACTTTCAACCATGAAGGGCAGCGCTGAACAGAGCAACATCTCCAGCAGGAAGGTACAGAGGCAACAGAAAGGACAATGATGCAGAATAAACCGAGATCCAAACCACTGAACATGTCAAGAACATGCTGAGGAATGCTAAAGTACAGGTGGCTAAAGCTTTGAGAACAGGTTTATGGATATGAAGATGAACCAGTACCTGGGCAATGAAGGTACATAAGAAAAAAAAGAAAAAAAGGGAAGTGTCCAAAGCACTGGCTACACTGGCCATGACTGCTCAGATGTAATTAAAGGCAAAAAGCCACAAATCGAGGAGAGTCAAGGGAGAGTCATGAGGCGATAAACGTGTGAACTATTGGGGGTTTTTTTTTTCAGTGATTCATGTCCAAAGAAAAAGCTTGAATCCTTCCACAGATGGAGATATAATCTTACTCGAAAACTGTGTGACTGGTTACGATGGCACTGGAAACAAGAACTGAAGTCTGAAGGGACTGAAGTCTGATTGGTTAGAGTGGATATACAGGGCAGGGACTGAAGTCTGATTGGTTAGAGTGGATATACAGGGCAGGGACTGAAGTCTGATTGGTTAGAGTGGATATACAG
>JANDJT010000103.1:21882727-21898744 GCA_024331685.1 Stegophilus panzeri
CCGAGCCCCCCGCTCCCCGCCTTATTAGAAAAATGTTAAATTAAGAAAATAAATAAAAAGATATATTAAAACAGCTACGCAGTAATTTAGTTGAATTGAAACTGAATTGAAATAGAGTTCACGTAAAAGTTTGTTTAAAAAAAAAACAAAAACAAAAACTGATCAGACGATACAAGAGTCTTCAAAAATAAATAGATAAATAAATAAGTGTCATAGAAACATCTTTTTTTTTCATAATCAGTACATTAAAAAATGGTTCCTTTAAGGGTTCTTTGGATGATTTGGGCTTCTGATTGGTTTCTAGTTGGACTGTTTCATACAGAACCCCCAAGAGGAACAAACCAATAAAACAACACGGGTGGCTTTTTTTCTTTTTCTTTTTTCTTTCTTTTTTTCGTTTCTTTCTATAATTACATTTGCGGTATTGACGCGTTTCCCCCTCGCTGGGCTACATGTTTGGATGAAAGCTTTGGTAATGGCAGACCCTTTATGTCGACTTAATAATTAATGTTCCTGTTTGGCTCGGGGCTTTGGGTTCGGATCCCAAAAGCCCTGTAATTACATTTCGCCCTGCCGCTCGGGGTTCGGGTCTGAGGAGAGGGAACGCACGGTCTCTGAGGGAGAGTTTAACTCGAGCACAGAATTAATAAAGTTAGCGAGGTCGTTCGGGGGGGGGGGTCTGTGGTGGAAAGATGGCCGACGTGATCTGCGTTCTCCGCCTTCATATCTGTCCATCATTCCATTTTGCTGCTTCCCGTCATCCTCTGGGGTTCTCTCCCGGTCCAACGTTCCAATGACACACACGGTCTGTCCAAAAAAACCCAAAAAAACCAACTACCGTAATGAATATATAAAATAAAATATGCATTGAATAAGGATAAGGCTGATTGTAGTGAAGTGAAGAGCACGAGATGAATTTTTATTCTGTAGCCGTAAGAGTACAAATAAAATAAATGGATAATAAAAAAAAAGATTTTTGAAGCGCTTTATTCCTCCATTTTATTTTTGCGGGTCAACACCGGAAGAAAAAATAATAAAAGCTTGAAAATGGATTTAGATCAGAAGTTTAATATAATAATTTATCTCGAGCATCTGCTGAAAACACGCTGCGAGGAAGAACAGGAAGGATTCTGGGGGTTATGCCGAGCGGGATGCAGAATATTCCGGCGAAGGAGGAATGGATTTTTATTCCGTTAGCGTAAGAGTACAAATAAGCTAATGGATAAATAAATAAAATAAAAAAGAGCTTTAGAGATGTGCTTAGAGATTGCCGAGGCTCTTTAGCCGTTCTGTTTTTTTTTTTTTTTAGACGAGAAAAACGCAGGAAGGATCGGAAAGATCCGAAATATTGATCCAGATCCAGAATCCTTTTTTTTTCTCCAGCTCTGCTGTAAATAAATTCCTTTATTAATTTTTTTTTTTTTAAAAAACAACATATGTGAGATATTGTGAATCTGGAATAGCGCTAATCAGTGGGGAAATGCTAAATAATCTGGCACAGAGTTTGCAAGAGGGAAAAAAACTAAACAAATAGATGAATGATGTTCGGAAATATTCGTAAAGATGAAGAAAAATAACACTTTTCATGAGTAAATAAAAAATACTCCAAAACGCGTGTGCGTTCTGCATTAGCATCGCCGTCCCAGTGAATTCCGGATTCTGATTGGCCAGCAGCCTGACGGACAGTTCATAATGGTGGATTTTCTGCGAGGAGACGTGGACTGGAAGGAGTCTCCAGCGTCAGCGCTTTGAAGTAAAGCTGTAACTCTAGAGGGCTGGTGAGGGAACGACCGCTAACAGCTGCTATAACGTAAGCGAGAACAGGAAGTAGCTTGTTACACGGAACATTCTTGAATAAGGAAAAACTAAAATTGTTGGCAGATTGCTGAGGTACACGAGGAATAACAGCGCATCCTGAAGTGTTTTATATTCCTTACTGACAGTATATACCCTCCTAGTAGAAAAATGGCAGTACAAACATGATGGATAAGAATTCGTGGCAGGTGTGTAGCCTCCAGAGTTTAGAAGCATGTCCTCCAGAGTGACTCGTTATCCGGAAAATATAGTAAGTAAATAAATAAAAATATAAAAAAGGTTTGACAACGATGGCAGAAGTTCATGTGGTTTTATCTGCAGCATCGCTCGGGTGGAACTCGACCGTTGCCGGGGTGAAATTGTGTATTTCAGTGGCGCACTCTATTGACTCAATGAGTCCTCCGAGGAAAATGTCAGGCTAGTCCACATTACGTGCAGGTCATGACCAATAAAGCTCAGCCACTCATGTTCATGCCGTAGCCGTGCCTCTGGGTAATGCCACGCCCGAGGTAAGTGACCTCAACCGTGCCCGAGGTCTCTACTGATCACTCTCGCTTAACCTCGGCAGATATTTCCAATCTGCTGATTTCATGCCTCTTTAATTTTTATCTGTGCCTCGCTGCCCACACGTTTCGACTCTCTGCCTTTCGGAGGCTAAGAGTCCGGCGCCATTTTGTTTGTTTATCCATTCAGAATTCAGCATTTAATTGGGAAGAGGTGGTGGGGGGGTGGGGTTTGCCTTTTGTTTTTAACTGACTGCAGTCCTCTTGTAGAACAAATATCTGAATTGATTAATTATGCACTTTACATTTGACGCTAAAGTAGATAAGGGTAAGATAGTGGAGCACTTGCGTATTGATTCGAAAGGTCTCGGTGATGTTACTGAGTACGTGAATAAAACTAATAAATATAAGAAGACAGAAAAATGCCTCGGGGGTCTGACGGAGCAGTAATCGAGGTTTTTATTAGAATATTAGTCCGACTCATCTCAAACTGTTTTTGACCGCTTCGGCTGAGATGAAAAGGCGTGTTTAATGTTTAAAGCTCAATAAGTGGGCAGTATGTACGTGTGTGTGTGTGTGTGTGTGTGTGTGTGTGTGTATATATATATATATATGGGGGGGGTAATCTGTACAAAAAAAATTTTAAACTGTAAAGAAACGCTGTCAGATCAGCTTCATCATTTTAAAAAAAACATTAAAAGTTGCTGGGGGTTCGAGTCTCGTCTCCGCCCTGTGAGCGCGGAGTTTGCATGTTCTCTGTGGGGTTCGGGGGTTTCCTCCAGGTACACCGGCTTCCTCCAGTCCAAAGTCCATTGTCCGTAGTGTAAATGTGTGTGTGAGTGTGTGTGGGGCAGTGGTTTAGAGGTGGTTTAGCGGTTAAGGCTCTGGGTTACTGATCAGAAGGTCGGGGGTTACTGATTCAAGCCCCAGCACTGCCAAGCTGCCACTGTTGGGCTCTTGAGCTCCAGGGGGCGCTGTATCATGGCTGACCCTGCACTCTGACCCCAACTTCCTGACATGCTGGGGTATGCGAACAAAAGAATTGCACTGTGCTGTAATGTATATGCGACCAATAAAGAATCGTTATCGTTATATTATTATCGTGCCCTGCAAAGGGTTTTTCCGTACCCGGTGTCCCCTGCCTTGTACCCCGAGTTCCATGGGATCGGATCCAGGCTCCATGTGACCCTGTGTAGGATAAGCGGTACAGAAAAAGAATGTACGGACTTCTCTGATATTTGAATCTTTTCACTAAATCGCTATGCGAATAATATCGGATATCTGCATCGTTTCTGAACTCCTATATCGGTGCAACACTACCTTGAACCGAGTGCATTAAAGTCCCTCAGTGGCTTCTGAAATTTTACCACAGAAATGAAGGTGTGAAGGTCTGAAAACGTGCGGCAGCGTTGGTCCGATCTACAACTTTTTCAGCTTGTTGTTTTGACCCGAGTACACCACGTACACCATCGGGTTTTGATATTCTGGCACATTCTCCCGGACACCGTTCTCCCATCATGCCTTTCTGAAGAGGGAGATTAAAGAAAACACACACACACACACACACACACACACACACACTCACTCAGAGGTATCTCTGCTGGACTTCCCATATGTGAAATGTCAAGTCAAGTCTGTTTTTTTTATCCCACGTTCGTCTAGTCGTACCGGTTGTGATGAAATGTCAAGTCCGTGGGATTACGTTGAAATACAGTAGACGTGCAGTACACGAGCAGGACCGCGAATGATCCAGCGCACAGCTGTACAACTGTGTTTGACACGAACGCACAGCTGTACAGCTTCCGTCAAACATGTATAGAAGAGCAGAAAACGCACTGGATGGTAGACACGAGAGTAAATAAACACACCCTGCACACTAACGGCGGAATACCGACGGCGGTGTCCGGACATGCTAGACAAGGTCATACGAAGCTGATGATCATTAGCGCTGTGAGTGTGAGTGTAACATCTTGAACTGAGACCTGAACGGTAAGTCCAGAAGATGCTAATGATGCGAGTGATGTTGTCAGAGGAGGTGCCGGTGGGTTCTGTTTGGTCTGGTTCCATTAGACTGTCTTGTTTGTGCATTGACAGCCTGAGCTTTTAAGGTCTAGGGTTACTTCATGCTCCAGAGAGCTTTGATGGGGTCAGGGGTCAGCGGATAAAGGAGAAAAGCCACATCCTGACCTCCCAGATGGCGCCGAAGGCTGACGGGGCCCCTTTTTAAATTCGCCAAAGCCACAGGTGCAAGAACAGGTGGCCTAAAACACGTCGGCATTCGTGTCCTAGAGACGTTTATAATCCGTGGCATGTATGCTGAACATGAACATGCACAGATTCGCAAAAAAAACAACAACAACAACAAAAAGCGCTCCTCTTTTAATTTAAGGACTCTACGTCGGTGAAAGGAAGGAACCAGAGCGAGACCCGGGTTCTGCGGAAACTAATCGCTCAAGTCAATGCGAGCAGAGTATGTGGAATCGATACTCAAACCAGAGATAAGCCCATTCGTTTTCATGAATAATAGATTACCGGGGCGGGGGGTTGGGTTTTTTTGTTTTTTTCCCCCCTTCACTGGTGCACTTAACGGAAATGTGTCTGATGATCGGCCGCCATCCTTTCAGCCAAACACTTCCATTAATGTAATTCTGCCCCATTTCCAAGGCTTTTGCTTCCAATTAACGTCGCATTAACTCGCCTAATCAGCTCAATAACGTTATTTTTCTCAATTCCGTAGCCCATTATCAACTTGTTAAATGGATCCCGTTTAATATTTGTATTAAAACCCTGTCGGGAATAGTGTCGTGTTACTGCTCTGGGAACGTTAATGGTGCTTTCCTTGATTTTTATGATTTTTTTTTTCCCCCCCTGCGTTATCGTGGGTCCATTATGTGAGCATAAACAGAGGGAGAGAGAGAGAGCGAGAGAGGACGAGTAAACAGACTGATAAATGCACAAAAAAGAAAAGAAAAGAGAAACGCTTCTCGCCGTGATCTCCGAGCAAGGTGGCTGTCGAGCACGTTGCTGTGCTTTCCGGGTCGGGTGAATTATTTAACAGAACGGCGCAGAACATAAATTCAATCACGCATTTCCGCTGCGCCCACAGAGCGTTACGGTAATAATAACCTCCAGGATTTCTGCTCGACTGATCAAAGAGTGAGATAAATCAGCGTGGAAGTGATTTATTTACGTTTTTGACTTCAGTGTAATCGTGAACAGTTCTGAAGGAGCGTCAGGTTAAACCTGCGACAGATCGACGGACGGTCTTCGTTCCACGTTCCTACAGTATATCGCACCCGGTATCCTCGGGCGTGTCTGTTAACCGTCCACCACGCTGACACAAATCAAGAGTAAATGCCTTTACTCTCACTGATGGGGAGCGAACACGCCCCTCACCCAGCAGGAAATCACTTACCGAAAGCATTAGCTTGATGTTCGTTCATGCATCTTTGACGAGTCTGATGAAGGGAAAAAAAAAAACGTGCTTCCTGCTAATCGAGGTAAGGGGTATCATATGACCTGCGCAGTGGGAGGTTTAGCATTACTTTCGCCTTTAAACCGGTGCCTGTGGTGGGCTTTTCAAAGACGTGAATCATCGTCTTCGGTTTCATCATCAACCTCGACTTGATATCGGATCAAAGACGCAGAGCGAAGGGGAATCATCGGGGAACGGCGCTATTACGTCGTTATTTCGGCTCTGGTGACAAAACAGGAGAGGGGTTCAGCCTCCGAATGAGAAATACGCCCTGGCATCACGGCGGGGTGCCGTCCAGGTGCGTACTCATCATCGTAAAGATTCGGTTATGCCGAGCAAAACTTTTAACGGACTACGGGTTGCGCTGGAGTACAAGACTGAATCCCCCGAGTCAGGCTCAGGAAAATCGCCTCGGTGTGTCGTCTGGATGTTTTGTGATTTCACCGTACTGGACGTCAGGAGCACCGTGACTGCTGGATCGGTTCACTGTTCTTTTGGTTGCTCAAGTTAGGGATCGCCACGTATTTGATTTTTACGCCGAACGCTCTTCCTGGTGCAAACGTCTCATTTTATACGGGCTTGGGACCGGCACCGAGCGTAAACCCCGTTGGCCGCTGTTTCCCGCCCGGGAATCGAATCCGGGCCAGTGCCGGTGAGGATCCTTAGCCCTGGACCACCAGTGAAGATCACTTCACTGTAAAAAAAAAAAAAATAATTAATCAATAAAAAATGGCATAGTAGAGTTATTCAACAGCTTAATCAGCGTGATCATGATGAGCGGTGTGTTTTTTTTTTTTTATCGTATTAACTTTCGAGAGATGAAAAAGAGAGGACTGGTGAGGGAAGACTGTTTATAGCTGCTATAATATAAGTGAGAAAAAGAACCGACTTGTTTCATGGACGTTCCGCGGCATTAAACACACACTACCGCTCAAAAATGTAGACACACGCATTCTTTCTTTCTTTCTTTCTTTCTTTCTTTCTTTCTTTCTTTATTTTCCACATTTTAGAATAATAATAAAGTCAAATTGAACTATGGGAATTATGTCATGATTAAAAAAAAAAAAAATCCAAAATAAATCAAAATAATTAAATATTGTAGTATCTTCAAAAAAAAAAAAAAAGTAGATGCCCTTTTCACCTAGAATGTTCCAGAAATGTGTTCTTGGCGTTTTCTCGAGCGATTTCTTGAGGAATTTCCCTGAGATGATTTTAAACAGTATTAAAAGGAGTTCACACCGACGCTGCACACTTATCTCCTGCTTTACGGAACATTTCGCTCCGAGTCGTCCGTCAAAAAATTCATTAATTAATTAATTAGATTTCTTTTTGGGTCGTTTGGTTAAAATGTCTAGAATGCGACTTAAGCATGGGGTCAATATCCCTGTCGATATGGGGAAGTTTTCTGCAAGGCGAGTTAAACGTAACTATAAACGGATAAATATAACGGATAGGGAAATATAAATCAATCGACTTCCGGGTGATAACGGTAGCGCCGCTTCATCGCACTACTCCATCGATGATTACTTTCCTGTAACGGTGCGACACGGAGTGTATTGTTCCTTACTTATTCAGGAAGTGATGGGAAAGGTGTGCGGTTACGACGGTGATGAGGCACTCACTGGTGTGTACACGCACGGAGCACACCGAGCAGCTGACCAGAGGACTCGTGCCGTCCTCGTCCAGGTTCGGAGTGGACAGCTGTCCGTCTGAACTTCCCGTGAAGCACATCTCCGGGATCAGAGGCTTCGTCCTCGGCTTCTCCTCTACGCAAGATACGGACGTTCCCTGGGTCAGAGTTCTCAGCTCGCTCTGGGAAGAACCGGAGCTGGACGTTAGAGCTGTTCGTCAATAGCACCAGCACAAAAACACACACACACACACACACACTCTATCTGACAATAATAATAATAATAATAATAATAATAATAATAATAATATTTATTATCATTATTAATTGATTTTTTTTAAAAGGATAGCTAACCTTTTTTTGTGTGAAAAATATAAATAAAAAAGATTTCATATTTTTAAAATGTTTGTGTAAATAATCTAGCAAGCTGATCTGCCTGCAAGTCCGACACGTTTAAACCAGTCCTCACGTACGTCATCGTTATTTGCGAATTAACGGATTCCTGGTCACATAATCGCTCCTAAATTGCACCGTATCGGATTCAGTGGTAACGTCAAATCACGAATCGTTTCCTTATGAATCGAAATCGTTGATTCATTCGATTCAATGGTATGTTCACAAGTCATTCACCTGATGTCCGTTATCATGAGTCCGAGTCGAGTCTCAAGTCAGTTACAGTTACATCTTTCATGCCATTTTGAGAAAAAAAAAAAAATTAATCGGACCGTTTCGATTCAACGTCACGGACAGATTCTGAATCGTCGACTCGGGAGCCGCTTCGATTCGACGCTGGCTCGTCTGTACCTGTTCGTAGGTGTGGAAGAGGCTGCACACGGCACAGTAGGGAGGCTGGAGACCCAGACGCCGGTTGAACTCCCGCTCAACTTTAAAGCTGCGCAGAATCCGTTTCTGCCAGAGGGGCATGAGTAGCCGGGCCCAGGGGTCCGATTCCTGAGAGTCCACATCCATCTCCACCTGCTCCTGCAACTCTGTACCACACACACACACACAAAACTAATGAATTAGGCTAAAATATCAATAGCATCAGTACAGAATCCCCCCCCCCCCCCGCTTTCAGAGAAGAACCCAGAGGTAAATTATGCACGCCATGGTAGACATCGTTTAATGAAAAAGTAACCTTCATCACTGGAGCTCTCTCCGAGCAGCGGGTGGAGGTGAGGCAGATCGCCGAGGGGTTGCCGCATCCTCTTCATTCTCTTGTTCTCCTTCTCGTCTTCCGTTTCCTCCTGCGGTGAACAAAACGCCGCCTTTAACGCCCAGACATAAAAAGCGTCTATACGTCGTGTTTCCATACAGGCGGAAGAGCTTTCAGACTTTATCTTCGTAAACTGTTAAATCAAAGACCCACCCCCATTTAATCCCCGCGCGCGCGTGTCTCATTTCTTTAACCCCGCCGCCTCGCTTCTTAGCTCCTCCCTCCAAAGGAAACGAGGCGTAAATAAAACCCCGGCCTGAGACGTGACGTTTATGTGGTCCGCTTCTTGTCTACGTGTTATTAACTATATAACTGACGTTATTATCGTGCGTAAACGTATACGCCACGTAAACGTCCACTTAACAAAAGCAAAGTGTATTAATTAACCTTCGTGCAAGGATTTTATTTGCACTTATTTGTTAAAGATTATTAATTGTAATTTTTTTTTTTTTTTTTTCCGGCGCAGGTCAAATTTTATTCCATCGCAAAAAATAGATATATTTCTATGCAAACTAGGCTCTAGAAGTCTCTTCTTTATTCCTCCGGATATAGTCGTTATAGCGACATCTGGTGTTCACAACAGGAACTTCGTTTTAAACCTTAAAACTGATGTATTTTTGATTTATAAAAGAATGAAATAAAAATAATTAAGCAGTGAAACTGAGCAGGTGTAAAAATTAAGATCATCAAATCAGCTCATTTAAGTCAGATTTTAATACAATTTGTTGATTTAATATTTTAAATATTATAGTATAATGATAATTTATGATAATATCGAGGTTATATTCTAATATCACCCAGTCCTACTAGCTCGAACTTTTTGGGATGGCTGCGTTCCTCACTGCACGCGTATCTGCGCTGCATTCCTCACCTCGTGCGTGTCCGTGCTGTGTTCCGGAGAGCCCGTGCTGCGTTCCGGAGAGCCCGTGCTGCGTTCCGGAGAGCTCGTGCTGGGTTTCAGCTCGGGTGTGGGTTCTAGCTTGGGTGTGGGTTCCGACTCGGACTCGGACTCCGAATTCCTGAAGTCCTGGACCCGGGGATGTTGAGGTTTACGGAGTGTGGCTTTGGCGGCGTACGTGTGGACCTGCAGGGCGTCGGAGGGGCTCAGGGTCCTGTGGAAGAGCAGGCTGGCCACCCCGGGCTTGGTGGAGGACCAGGGCAGGGCGGAGAGACAGTGAGAGGCCATGGGGACGGTGGCGATGGACAGATGGCTTTTCCTCGGGACCTGAGGACACTCGGAGGTCACCGCGGCGTTCTCCGATTTAACACAGACCGCGCTCTCGGAACGATCTCCGAGCTTCAGCCACTTCCTGCTGTCGGATTTTACGCTCGACTGACTGCTGCACTCTGAAACCACGATACAGCACATTCACATTTACTGCACTCCAGTGATTAGACAGACAGCTAGATAAACAGACAGACAGGTAGAGACAGAGAAAAAGACAGACAGAGAGAAATGGAGAAAGATGGATAGAATGAGATAAATGAGAACGAGGAGGAAATACGGAAATACAAACAAACAAATAAACGAAGAGACAGGCATATTACGGATGGAGACGAGGGCTAGAGAGACAGACAGACAAGACAGGCACAGAGACGGACAGATAGACGGATAGCCAGATTGCATTCATAGACAATTAGACAGGTAGACAGAGAAAAACAGATACAGACAAACAAAAAGAAAGAGATGGGGAGAAAGAGAGAATAAAATGGTGAAAGAAAGAAATACAGAAAACTATGAAATAGAAAGAAGTTGAAAGAACGAAAGAACTTCTTATGAATACGTGCAGTAAGAGGAGGAGAGCGGTGTAAGGAAGGTACCGGTATTGTCCTGGCTCGGCTCGGCCCATGGAGACAGGCGTCCCTTCTTCCCGTACTCGGAGTCGTCGTGCGGTGCTTCGCTCTTTGGCAGAACGTCATCCGGTACCTCCAAACACACACGGTGCCTCTTAGTACCGATTCTCTGTTTGGCCACACTGAACACACACACACACACACAGCCAAATTATTCACCACCACTTTAAAAAATAACGTTAAACAACAAAAAATCTTGGCACCTTAATATCCATCTGGACAGAAACTACACTCCCGAAAGATACGTGGATTTCATTTGGACCTTTTTTTGGACGAGTCGTTGCTCTGGTTCTGCGTACACGGCTGTCGATGGCCGAAGTTTCCTTTCTTGCCTCCCAGGAACTCCGCCGCCTCTGGAGTGGGTTTGGTGTGATCGATGGGAGCGTTGTCCTTCCCCGCCAGCCACAACTCGTAGCGCTCAGGCTGGAACTTCCTCACGAATACGTCCATGGAGATCTTCACCATGTCCTTCCGACACGAACACTGCGTCCGAGAGCGCATCAGAGCGTCAGGAAAAGAAACAAAGCTAAAAAGAAATAAATAAATTTAAAAAAAAAAAAAATCAACCTCACCAGAATGGCCTGCTTTCCGTAATCGATCCATCGCTGCGTGGCGAAGTTGGTCGACTCGGCGCAGTTAAACCCGTGATTGAATCCGGCGTGGTAGCCGTACGGGAATGTCACCATAAACTCTCCAGCTTCCTGAGTGACCTAAAACCCACAAAAACGCGCCGGAACGCATCGAGTCAGATACGAATCCTTATCTAAAGCCGGAAAATCGATTTGGTGAACGAACGCTCGCCTTTTCGAAAGGGATGCCGTATTTCTTCAAAATGGACGGAGAGATCAGAGTCATCTTGTGTCTGAGAAAAGCTTCGCAGTTTTGAGAACTTCCGGGAAAAAATCCTGCACAAGTAGAAGAGTGGAGAGGACGCGTTTCAGAATTAACCATCACTTCACATACATTTTAACTGCAGTTCAACATATATCCAGCAGGGGGATGCTGAACTGAACTCGGCCCTCAGTATGAAAATAAACTCCAAAACATCAAGGGTCATTAATGCAAATAATTTATACAATCAGTTTATAAACAGAAAGTCAATAACATTCGAGTCTAAACAAATAAGAAGCGGAGACACCACATCACACCGGGCGAGGTTTGTAAAAGTTGCTTCAAATTAAAAATTCGTTTCGGCAAACTTAGAAACTCAAACTCGTCTATGGTGCGAGAGTCGTAGCGTTTCAGTCGCTGTGCAACAATGACGGAAATAAATAAATAAGGGCTGTAGTTCCCATAAAATCCAAAATGACACTTTTACGTTGTCCATTTAACAACTTTTTTTTATGCGATAACGGAGAAATAATTCGATCCACTGATAGCGTTAGGGCGAGTGCAAGTGTAAGGGCGAGTACTAACCTTATGGCAGGGGCGAGTGTTAGGGTGAAAGCGAGTGTTATGGCGGGGCGAGTGTTTTATCTGGTGTAAAAATATTTTATACAACATATGTTTACATCAGATTAACTCTAATCTGTAAAACATCGACACGCTCATGATTTAGGTCACATGACCATGACTTGGGTCACATGACCACCACGTGAATCCCGAACCCTGGAACTTGCGAGTATAGTGCACGGTGGCGTGACTCTGATTTCGTTTAGGGACTCTGAAGGTAAAGATGGAGATTCTGAGTAATAAACTCTATGTGAATACGGATGTGATTATTCAGATTGTTGGTGTTTCTGTACGAGACTGGATTAAACTCCGCTCCCGCGTACCTTTAGCTAGACGCTCCAGTCTCTTCCCGTGCTCCGGAGGCACGGTATACCTGCGAAGGAATTTTAGAAAATAAAATTTAGAAATGTTCTCCGGGGCAAAGTTCCAAATAGATCACACACACACACACCCACACGTTTTCCACAAAACAGGAGACGCACCATGACTTTGGTTCCCCAAAGTGAAGGTAATTAATGCTGTAGAGGTCCATGTCCTCTGTGTGCCAAGCGAATGTGGTCTTCCACATGCCAAAGTACAGGTAGGGCGTGTTCACCCCCTCGATGGTGATGCCGCTCTCATGCTCCACCGTGTCCAGGATGGTGTTCAAACGGCCCACGTTCCACTCTTCTACATCCTGAAGTGGGCGCAAACGTACATTTAGCCGAGAGACAACGCACAGAAATAATACAAAAGGAGGAGGAGGAAGAGGAGGAGGAGGAGGAGGAGGAGATCACTCACGGGGTCGTAGAGCGTCCCGTTCACGTCGGCTCCATAGATGGGAGGGTTGAAGGTGACGTTTTTCCAGTACTTCCTTTCGAGCTCTTCAAAGTCGTCGTAGCGAGGGCTGCAGAACCTACAGCGAGGTGAGAAGACAATTCAGGGAATCGTCACCGCGACGACAAGACAATGCTTCCAGATTCACAGAGGATTTACAGGCCATTAGAGCCTGACGGAAATCTGGATTTTAATATTTTCTGACAATTAAAACCTTTTCCTTTCTGCTTTAGTTTAGTTTACATCTCTGGGTCACGTGGCAGCTACAAAACATCGAAAAGCTTTATAAAAAATTCTTCCTTTAAGCATCAAACATCGGGTCACCTTTTAGTTCCAGGGTTATTTTAAAGCTTTCAGCTACATATCTAATAGCAATAACCGAAATGAGGTGTTGGGGTGAGTGTTACTGTGGGTGCGAGCGTGAGTGCGAGCGCGGGTGCAGACTCACTTGTCGCTGTTGGCCGTTTTGCGGAACTCCTTCACGGTCATGGGTTTCTTCTGGATGTTGTACTGTGTGAAGAGCCCGGACTGACCCGTCACCACCTGCTGGATCGGCGCCGGGATCAACAGCTCGTCTATGTCGTCGTACGAGCGTCTGGGCTTCCACTGCTTCGGAGGGACGACCTGCGGACCAACGCCACGTAGTAGATTTCTTCCCAATATCCAATTTTCCAATAATTTAAACAAGAACAATTAAACTGTATTTGAATTGCGTGTACCTTGGCCAGGCCGGCTCTGTGCGCTCCCTGAGACTCCATATACGCGATGTAGCGACTGAAGTTCTTAAACTCCTCCATCGTCGGGTAAAACGTCATGATCCCCTTAGAGGAGGAAGACGGCGAGTCGGACGCCATCCTCTCTCCCGGCCGGTCCGATCCGATCCTGAAACCAGACACGTTTTATTCAGAGCTGGAGAATTCAAATTAAACGACTTACGGATCCGGTGGAACTCCAGTTAACGTCACATGAACCGACTGTCAGCTCTGAATTATTATTTTATCCCCCCTTCAACATCATAACATTCACCAGAACGTTCCAGGCATCTGCGATAGCTTTACAAAGCACATCAGTCAACAAACAAATAAATAAACAAAAACAACAACAAAGTCAACCTGTTAAAAAAAATTAAGAGTATTCAAAACTAGATTACTGAATTGTATTTTTTTGTAATTTAAAAATAACAAAACAAGCATTTATCTTATGCTCCCAGTTTATTTTTTTTATTTAAACATGCAAAAGATTATGATGCATGAAATGTTTTAAAAATTATAATAACTGATATAATGCACAATATTGTGCAATGTTACATGGTTATAAGCTAGGCTATGCTAAACTATCACAGAGTATAATCAGCTCTCTCTCACACACACTTCACTTAACACCCTTGTGTACACAAAACACAATAAACCACGCCCCGCCCCTAGCCACGCCTCTCTCTAGTCGAGCCACTCTGAACGCTGATTGGCTAAAACAAGAGTCTCTTTAAAAAGTCTTACGGCTAATGCTAACTTAGCTTGCTAGCTAGGCCGTGATGCTACACCTCCCGGAAATGAGAAAACATTCAGCGGACGTTACAGCTACAGTTTAAAAGCTCAACAGCACCGTTAATTAAAGCGCAGAAATAAAGACAGGAGACGCTGAGAAAAGTTGATTTCTAAGCCGAGATTAGCTTCAGAGCTAGCATTATTCTACAGTACCACCGGTTAGCTAGGTAGCGTTAGCTAGCTCAACTCCGGGCAGGCGAAATATTATGTTAAAATATTATTTCTGTAAGAGATCGAGGTGTAAATGAAGAAGTACGTACCGATAATGTCGAATAAAACACGGGGAAATTCCCCCCTTAAAGCTTTAGCGATGTTCTGGCACTTCGCTGATCACCGGACGTTTAAAAGCCGAAACCAGTAAACTCCATTAGCCCAGCAGTGCGCATGCGCGCTGTGGATTTGTTTACTATGGCCAGGAGGAACCATAACCAATCACAGCGCAGTCACGTCCCGGGTTGCCAGATTGAATATTAATGGAACAGCAACAAAAAAACGTCTTTACGTGTTGGCAAATTAGAGCCTTGCATGGCAGCTCTGCTACCATTGGTGTGAGTGAGTGAGTGAGACACAGTGTAAAGCGCTTTGGATAAAGGCACTATATATTAATATATTATATATAAAGATTCAAAACAGGTACGCGTCCCCAAGTATAAAACTTGTTTCATTTCATTCATTCATTCAATACAATATAAAGCAATATATAATATTTTTTTAAAATCCCAATAATTTTATTCAGTTGTATTTCATATTCGAGTTTTGTCCTTTTTAATATAAAATTAATTTAAAATAAATTAAATTCCAATTTTGATGGAAATCCAAGGAAGTTGATGGAAGTTGATGGAAATCCAAGATTAAAATCAGATTCAGCCTTTTGTATTCACTTCTCTTATAACTGTCAAATCTAAAAAAAAAAAATAATAATAATAATAATAAATAATAATAATAAAAAAACCAAATCTTAAAAAAAAAAAAAAAAAAAAAAAAAAAAAGTTAAAAAAAAAAAAAAAAACCAAACTTAAAAAAAAAAAAAAAAAAAAAAAAAAAAAGGTTTAGAACAAAAATGGTGGCAAAAAAACAATATATAAAATTTAGCATTTTTAAGAGACTTGCAACAAAATGGCCGACAAGCACTGGATAAGAAATAAGAGGTCGATTTGAGACGCACACTACGATTTAGCAATAATCTAGAAGATTAAATGACACACATCAACTTTTCCTTTAGTTAGGAAAAAAAAAATATGAAACCTCATCGATCACAAGGAAGGATGCTGACAAAATCTTACCGCTAAATATTAAGATACCGGATTGTGATTGGTCAGTAGAGGTGTTGATCAATTTTCTATAACAGCAGTTCTGACAGTAGCGCAGCTGCACATCACAGCTTTATATTAATATTAACATTAACACGCTCTACATTAAAAACTTATCGTTTCTATAGCAACACCTCGTTCACAGAGACTCGTACGGCAGACGCTCCACCGAATGAGGCGTTCGTTGATTTAACGTTTATGAAAGGAGTCTCCAGTGTCAGCGCTTTGTAACAGTCAGAGGTAAAGCTGGAAGTTTAAGTTTTACGACATCTTCAGACGGACGAGTTTACGCTTCTTTTGCGGATCCTCAAGAGAGAGAATAGAGAAATTCTGGTGACGCATGGGCGTAACCACGCATTTTTTTTTTTTGGGGGGGGGGGGGGGCGTGTCGAGGAAATACCA
>JANDJT010000103.1:21920380-21938661 GCA_024331685.1 Stegophilus panzeri
TATGAAGCAGATGAAGTTATTTTCTTCTCCAGGCACCACGTCGTGTTTCGGGTAGATGCTGATCTCCGGAGGAACTGTGCAGATGTAAAGTCTTCTGAGTGAACATCTATTTAAAAAGTTCTGAGAGCACGCAGAGACTTCAGTACTTAAACATCAACGTTTTGCCTTCACGTGTGTGCTCTGTATACGTGAGAAGATCTGATCGTTTCTCTTCAAGCAGTGGCGCTAGTTACACATGAACAAGTCGAGTAGACTATAATACTGAAAACTATAAAAACATTTATGAAATGAAACTCTACATTATTTTATGTTTTTCTCTGAAAAAGCAACTGGAGGAACTGGGGGAGCTCGTTAATTCATGTTTGCTCACTTATAAAGAAAATAAAGTATCAGACTCATGAAGCCGGTTCTGTTTTAACAACATTACAGCAGAGTGCTTTAAACGATATTAAAATGAATTTGATTACCCCTGGGCTCGGGCGGACTTCCGACTGCTGCTCTCACCTGCTTTATGTTCCGAAGGCATGCAGCATTGCTTTTCACTGCAATGTCAGAAATATCCGGAAGCTCCACCGGACCTGCAAACGGAGGAAGTCTGCTGAACTGCTGCTGAGTGCTGAAATCTGTGTAGATGATTTCATTGAGATCCAGACTGACACACATTACAGATTCATCCACAGAGTCACTGCAGGAGTTCAGCTGGGCGAGTGTTTGCACAACTGAAGAAAAAAAGAAATGTGATTTAATGCTAAAACATTCATTTATTCTATTTTATACTATTATTTTATTCACCTACGTACAGGAAGCGTCCGCAGGCAGGATCACTGAGAGGACGAGAATCACACAGAGCTTCATCTTCTTACAATACACCTTACAGTAATGAGTTTCAACCTGTCACTGTAGTCCTTACACCTCACACACACACACACACACACTCACACACACACACACACACACACACACACACACACTCACACTCACACACACACACACACACACTCACACACACAGCCGTGGTGTCTTTCTCCAGGTGGGTCAGTACGTGACACAGACGGAGGTTTAAATAAAAGCCCTGTACTGGTGTGAGAAAGGAAGCAGTGATGTTACGCTCGACTCCCCGCTGCAGTAACACAACACGAGGGCGAGTGACTCAGAGTCGCTTCACATGCAGGAGAGAAGTGACAAGACCGTGGGAGGCTAATGAGCCCTTTAGGATCTCGTTCCTTTAATCAACGCTCAGAATGACAGCTGCGCATCAATAGAACAAAGAGACGCGGACGTCCGCCGCGTCGCTGGAACCCTAATTACAGTCCAGACGAGTCTGTGGAAATTCCTACGAAAGGTTAATTGCAGTGAAAACAGCACGGCTCCGCGGGTTCGTATTTCTCCTCTCAAACGACACCGAGTCACATCGGGGGCATCGACCTGCGGAGATACGCGCCGGACCGCACCGCGCCGCGCCGCGCCACGCCGCGCCGGGGCGTCGATAACGCCACGGAGCGTGTCGTTACTCAGCATCGATCCGGCCCGGTTCAGACGAGACACGGCCTGTCGGTCACTTCGGGGACAAAAACAACTTTAATCAGAGAAATGATGCGATTATTTTCCCATCGCACCTGTTCTGATCTTCAAACAAACGTGTCACTTTAACGATCCACGACCTGCACGTGCATCTGAACACACGTCAGAGTAAACGAACGTGACGAGGGTTGGACGCGATAACTGCCGGCGATTTCTCTGTCAACATCCTGGATGTTAGTGGGAGGAGCTTTAGTCTGCAGTTGAAACTTCTCACACACACACACACACGCACACGCACGCACACACACGGTGTAAGCTGTCAGCACTCGTGTTGACGAGCTTGAGAGACTCTCAGGTGTTCACACTACACACAAGTAGAGCATGCAGGTGCACACACACACACACACACACACACACACACACACACACACACACGACCGATTTCTACATGAAATTGTCATTTGTTCCTAAAAATTAAACCAACACTCATGTGGGGGAAAAAAAGCCAGACAGATGCCCCGCCCACCTCTTTCACCTCCTCCTCCTCTGCATGCGCTGCACTAAATCTTCTCCCAAGACGCCACTGAGGTCACATGACCTCCAAACGAGATGACCGCCTCTGCCGTGTTGGTGACTCACGTGTTAGGGATTCCTGCGGTGCGGCTCTTGGCCTTCACGCTATTCGTTATTCGGCGCGAGTGTTTTTCTGCCTAATACTCCACTTCCTGTAACGGCGGTGCCAGAGGAAGTGGGCCGCGACGCTCTTTTGGCAGATACGACGGCGTGAAACGACGGGAGGTCAGGGCACGAAAACCGCGGCGAGCGAAGAACGAGCGCCAACAGACGTGATGATCGCCATCTGTTCCCTGGAGAAGGAAGATGGGGGCTTCCTTTATAGGAGGCAACGACATCACTTCCTGCCAAAACCTGCTGACTGGAAGTGTGGATTTGTAGATTGATGGAAATTGATGAGAAACAGGAAGGTGAACGTGAAAAAATACGACTTCCTGTTCCTACCGTCCATTAAACATCGTCTTAATCCAAAAGAAGTTTAAAAATTGTATATATATATATATATATATATATATAAATAAATGTATAATGTTATGCAAAAATATTTTTAAAAATTGTAAAAAAGGAAAAAAAAAAGGTTTGAGATATTGTTTATTATTTACATTTTATAGATCATTTATGTCACTTCCGGGAAAACAACTTGTGCTAATCTTTGTGTTCGTCCAATTAAATGCTCTCTAGAAACGTACATGCCCCGCCCCAATCTCACAAATTTGTCTACACTCGGAAGGGGCGTGGCTTTTCTCTCTTTTCTACTGGCTGTCTCCGTTTCATGAGGCTGAACAAACCGTCTGTTCACTGGCTCTGTTCGCACCTCTAAAAATTTTTTTAAAAAAGTATAAACAGTAAAGTGTTTATTTTATTCAGAAGATGGTCTGATCACAGGCGGCGTCCCGGCGAGTTTCGTTACGACTCCGTTCTCCGTCGCGCTTTAGCGATGCCGTGCGCGTCGCGCTCTCGAGAGGTTCGGGTCTCGAGTGGCACTCGGGCGCGAAAATGAAGTGAAATCTCTCGCTCCTTCTTTCCGGCGGCCGCGAGCGTGAAATCAAAGCTTGCACTCTGCTAATCAGGAGCGCGACGTGAACCCGCAGGAGCACGCCGCCGAAAAAGAGCATCTGTCCAAGCGCAAACGCGAGTTCCTGTCAAAACAGTCAGGGCGAGCGCGTGAACAGCAGACGAAATATTATTTAAAAATAAATAAATGAATAAAACTAACACAAAGACAGACAATCAGAAGGTACAAACCAGACAGAACACCTGAATTATGAAACGATGCTTCAAAGAGAATTCATTACACAACACCGAGCTGGTGAAATGGCTCTGTGTTTTTCCTGAGAGAGTCAAGACTTACTGAGACGAACGCTTATTTTTAGTCGAGAGGCAGAAAAACATGTCTTTAATTTAGCACTGGAGAGAAATTACAAAACTTTAAATGTAGCTGAATTGAAATGTAATTAACAAGAGAAACAGAGAGAGAGAGAGAGAGAGAGAACACGAGCAAAGGGAAGACAGAAAGACGGAAGGAGAGAAAGGAAGAAAGAAAGAGAGAGACAGAGAAATGGAGAGAGAGAGAGAGAGAGAGAGAGAGCAAAGGGAAGAGGGAGAGAGACGGAAAGAGAGAAAGAGAATGAATGAAAGAGGAAGAAAGAAAGAGAGACAAAGATGAAGAGAGGGAGAGAGAGAGAACAAGAGCAAAGGGAAGAGGGAGAGACAGATGGAGAAAGAGAAAAAGAAAGAGAGAGAGAGAGAGAGAGAGAGAGAGAGAGAGAGAGAGAGTGACCACAAAGAGAAAAAAAACGAATAAAAACGTGTATAATCATAAAGTGAAGTTTTCTGTAAGGAGACGTTTGTTTCAGTAACATTAACGGAAGGAGTCTCCAGTGTCAGCGCTTTGTAACGGGCGGAGGTAAAGCTGTAACTTCTTCAGGAGTTTTAACACTCTGATGTCATTTTTTTAATAAAAAAAAAAAAAAGAAAAACCTGTAACCATGGGGACGAACTGTAGCGGAAGAAGAATAAAACATTTCGTAAAATGCTGTTATAGGAAAAAAATCAACGTCGGTTGGGGAGGGGTGTGTGTGTGTGTGTGTGTGTGTGTGTGTGTGTGTGTGTGTGAGAGAACGGGTATTACCTCGTACTCCTGTGAGAAACGCAGGCTGTCGTTGGCTTTGAGGCGCTCGATGTGGTCGGCCAGCTCACACACGGAGATGGGAGGATGCTCTCTCATTCCTGGAGAAGAAAGGAAGGAAGAAGGTGTTGAGCGAGACGGACGACTAACGCTCGTCAGGTGGGTGTGGGGGAGGGGGGCGGAGTGCGAGGCTGCCGAGGAGGACGTGGTGATGCGCTGTGCCGAGGCTGAGGGACTGTGAGATCAGGGAAGCATCGAAGAAAGAAAAGACAAAGCGGAAAGAAACAAAGCCGGAGTTTCCATCCACCTGTTTGGACACGACGGGTTTTACGGGTGGGCGGGGCTAATCCGGCTTGCGAAAGGGAACCTAGCAAGAGTAGCTACTCCGTAACCAGTCCATGTGCTCATTAGGATATTAAGCCACGCCCATCCATCCAGCGAGTTCAGTTCGTTGAATCTCTACCTCTACCTCTTAAGCGTACAAGTGAATGAAACGAAGCTCGAAATAAATTACGACAGTGAGAGTGTCCTAGTCTCTTTTTGATGACATCATCATCGATATCACCGCACATTATTTTATAAAAAATCAAAAAACTACGAGATTTTAGCGTCTCTGTAAAGGACAAACTAAGGGGCTTATTTATCACGGCGGGTACGAACGAATTTATTCTTATAATATATCATTTAATGGCGTTTACACAAGAAATCTGATGTCCACGAAAAAAACCCAGCTAGTCGGAAAAGCGCCTTCAAGTCAAAGCGGACTTCGAAACGCGTAACTGTCGACGAGATTCCGCGATTTTATATACGGATTACTCTATCAAGTTTAAAATCGCTTACATGTTTTAATCACACACTCAAAGAGCCAATTAAAACCAAGGATCCAAAATAAGACTAGCCTTTCATTTAGGATAAAAAGTATTGGCACACTATAAAAGGAGGAGGAGTGAGTGTGAGTCTGTGGTAGCTGCAGTGGCTGAGCTGCGTTAATGGAAGATTCCGGATTTGATCTTTTCACCGTTTAGTCGTTTCCTGTTCTCTGTAAGCATGGCCTTTTATGGAGTTATGTAGGAGGGGCTAAAAGTAAATGTGCCACGAACATTGTTTGGTCATTTCTGTCATGTGAATGGGCGGAGTTTATGTAAATCTGGGGGAGTTTCAGTCCAGTCTGGCCATTCAGGGCATATTTACATTTAGCCCCTCCCACAAAACAAAAAGAAATTTACACACGATGGTATTAAACGACTGATAAACGAGGCCCGGAGAGCGTTTTGCTCAACTGATTATCGACACACCTAAAGCCGGACGTCAGACGCACTTATACTCTTGTTTAATACAAACAATAAGAATCCTTAAAGCGATACTTCAGCCAGAACTGTGTCATGATGTTTTGCGCTATATTAGCCCTTGTAGCGCCACGCTCTTCACAAAACAAAAGAAGCAAACTTCGAACACGTCTTGACCGACTGTTTACATCGTCTGAGGTAAACGCCAGAATGTTGCGTACATCTCAGGCTTTATTTTCCCCGTCTCAGATCTCTAATCCCCGCCGTTCTTTCGCACTTCCTCACGAATCGATCATTAACTGCACTTGCTTCGATCCTTACTTCTCTCCAATCCGCCCCAGATTTCTTGTCAGCAGTTGGAAGATGATTTATGGCTAATCTTCTCCGCGTTTCTGAACGAGGCCGAGGCAGAGAACGCTTAATTGGATTTGGGAACATTCTCCACTCGCGTCATGTTTTTTTTTTTTTTTAAAGAGAGCGAAGGAGGACGATTAGGAAGGAAACAAGCAGGCGGCCTGAATCTGATAAAGTGGAATTAGAGTCCAGGGTGAAAACATGCGGTATAAACAAGCACGTGAATACACGAGTGAATTAAGGAGGCGTTTTTTAAATAAGGATCCCGGCGGTCGGTTGGAACGTATCCAAGCAGAGTAACTAGCATAAACACTTTACAACTTAGCCTTAATCAACCCTAATTAGCTACAAGCACAGAATAATCTCTACGCATTCATTTCACAGACTGTCCAAAGTTTTATTTATTCCCATTTATATATATATATATATGAACTTACGTTTAGCTAATACTCACGGACGTAACCTTAAACAGCGGGATTAAATCGTTTCGTCGTTACGTCAGATAAAGCATATTATTCGTAACAACTGTAACAAACGTAAACTTCGAATTTAAAACGCCATCTTTTCTTAACAGGAGTAAACAACGTGGCTCATCAAAACAGATCTCAACACTTTTCCATCAGATAACAATTTAAATTTGCGACTAGGAAACATTTTACAATGTGGTAACAACAGCTAGCTAGCTAGCTAAAGTGACTAGCACTCAAGAAGTTAATATACAAATGTTACCTACAGGAACGTTAGCTACAATAGCGGCGCACCTTAGGCTCCTAGCTGTGCGTTTAGCTTTAAGCAGCGAGCGTAAAGTCGTTCCGTTTTTCTGACTGAAAAATAAACGTGAATTTAAAAATGGCGTGTTTTCCAACGGAAGTAAACAAGCCGGGTTATCGAACCGTGAAACTGTTGTTTTTTTTAAAACGATGAAAATCTACGACGGACGTAACAACAATTTCCCATTAGCTCGCTAGGAGTAGCATTAATAAACTAATATACATTAATATAAATGCTTTCATTTTATTACATTAATATTAATACTTTAATTGCTAACACACATCAGGGAATGGAAGTCCATCTGTAAAGCGCTTTTAAAATTTATTAGTATTTTTTTTTTTTTTTATACAGTTCATTTTATTTAGGATGGAATTAAAATGAGAACTTAATACCATTCGCTTTTTGGAAACTAGGGGGAAAAAAAAAAGACTCAAATATTTCCAGTTCCTAGACTAGGAGGATTTAGTTTAAGTTCAAGACTAAAACCGCTACGAATTAAAATTTATTTAAGAATAAAGAAATATTTTGCACTTTGACTAAATCTATTCCCAGACATGAGGCGTACGTATCGTTTTATATCTTTTTTCGGCCGTGAATCTTCGGAAACGTAGCGAGGCGGTGTAGTTTCCCCACCGGCCGTCTGAAACAGGCCGACGTTACCGCCGGACTCAGAACGGTAGGTAATAAAGTGCAGGGTGATGTAAAGCAGGCCGGGATAAATGGCAGCGGTGATTGATGTGGTGCGGAGAGACAGAAAACAGCGAGATACAGAGACAGGCAAGCCGATGAACGAGCGGAACAGAGCTACGAGGGAACGTGCAGAGACACACAGCAGGAACTAACTTGGAGTGTCGGGGCAGCAGGAGGTGCTGGGACCTGCAGAGAGAAGACGGAGGGAGGGAGGGAGGGAGGGAAAAGAAAGAAAGAAAGAAAGAAGAAGAAAAATAAAGAACTATCAATTTCAAGCCTCCAAGTGACGCCGGGATAAACGCCTGAGAGTTGTGCTCGGGAACGAGATCGAACGCGCGCTCGTTTCGAAAAATCAGCTATAAAACACGCAGGATGTTGGCAGGTTAATGGCGAATACAGGAAAGCTGCGTTCGACTACACAGTCAATTAGGCGGAGCACAACTCTCACGCAGAGTGAGAAAGTCATGAATTTTACAGCACACACACACACACACACAGACACACAGACAGCTGACTGCTAATATTTGGAAAACATCCAGGGAATTAAAACCGAGAGCTGACAGAAGCGGGTCGACGAGAAGACGCATTAAACCTCGCACGTTTAACGAGGAAGGCTGTTCCCGAGCGTGTGAAGCACGAGGAATCTGGGAAAGTATAATAAATAAATGAAAAAATTATTCAAAAATATATCTACTATAGAGCATACTACTACTACGATAATTGTTACTGTTTGTTTGTTTGTTTGTTTGTTTACAGAGCACTTTTCATAACCGCGGTAACTCGAAGTGCTGTAAAAACAAGCCATCAAAAATTTCATTAAAAATAAAACGGTCTAAAAGAATTCACAAGGATTTAAAAAAATTTTAAAAAAGCGAAAATATAACTACACAAAATGAGCGTAAAGAGGATAAACGCACAGTATACAGTTATAAAATAAAATAATGTATATACGCGTTTAAAAAAAAACAAAAAACAACCAAAACATTTGAGAGATTTCGTTAAAATGAAATGACGATATAAACACCAAATCAGAAAATGCTATCTGTTAGTTAAATGCAACGCAAAGTAGTGTGTACGAGGATAAATTAGGTGAACACACTGAAATTAATGACACTGTTAATATTAGCTCAAATCGGTCACAGTTTACATTAAAAATTGGATTTAAAAAACGGTGAAACAGTGCCTCCTAAGGGTAATCCTCCAGTAATGCAGCTCAGCCACTGCAGCGCGTCGCCTAGACTAAGCCTTCCTCCTTTTTTTCGGGTGCCATTACTTTTGTCCTAATTGAAGGAGTAGTCTTATTTGTCCTAGTTTACGGTTTTGTTTTTGGAATCGCTTTGTCTTTCATCAAACTAGTGTGTCACTGAAATAAATACGTGAGCCATACGACCCGGAGCCGATCGATCGAGGTCGTCGTCGGCGAGTCTGTCTATACGTAAATTTACACAAACTCACAAACAAAGGAGCAAAACGTAGGATACGAACGTTTTTCCACGAACAATAATTCCAATAAATTCGTTCGTATCCAGGTGGATAAACGAGGCTCCGTGTAACGGTTGTTGTAAAGCGGGTTAGCATCGCTGCGGGTAAACTAGCAGAGGTCAGAAGCGAAACGTGTGAAATGTGAATGCATACGACCACGGATGAGCTACGGCGCTAACGTACAAGCCGTCCGAGGAGACAGACCGCCGCTTTAATCGAGCCTACCTCTGATTTACGTATGAGGCGTAAATCAGAAACATCAGGCTCGAGGGGTTGCGCTTGCGGTGATCACGTGTTCGGCCCGGCGCCGTAAAGAGGCCGGGCGTGATCGGTGATAACCCGGAGGGAGGTCACGTGACCCGTTAGCGAAGAGGGCGAGCGAGAGACAAAGCAAGCGATGACATTATCTCTCTCTCTCTCTCTCTCTTTAAAAAAAAAAAAAAATGTAATTCTTGTCCTCCTTCAAGCTCATTTTGAAAATCATAAAGCAGGAGCGCTAATGAAGTGACGGAGATCGTGTAAAAGATTCTGATGATGATCCTAAGAGCTGGAGAGAAAAAAAAAAAAAGAAGAAGTGGTTTTTAAGCCAAAGTAGCCATTTTAACGCTCGGCTGATCCTTTTTCCAGTCTCGACAAACAAGCAGGAGCAGGACATCCTGCCCTCTTCCACGCTAATTAAAGACCTAACGGCTTTTACTGTGGGAGAAAAACAAAAATATTCACGTTTGGCTAATTAAAGACAAGTCATGCGATCATTAAAGGCATTTAAGAGAAGAAGAGGAGAGAAGAGGAGAATGGCGTTTTTGAAAATAAATTAAGCACGATTAGTCTCAGTGGGCTTTCAGTGAAAGGAAAATGGCATTGTATAGATAAAGAGAGAGAGAGAGAGCGAGAGAGAGAGAGAGAAGGAATAAAAGCTAAAAAGAGGGAGAAGGGAGCTGTTTGATGAATCATTTCTTAGAATACACCGATTTATTGTTGCTAAATGAATCGAGATGACACTCGGGATGAATAAAAACACTTAACCGCAGCACTTTAGTTAAAAATAAAAATGATGACCCGAGCCTGTGCGTACAATCCGACAGCCTCCAATTACACACTGATGGGAAAAAAGAAAGCAAGGAAAAAGAAAAGAAAAGAAAAAAGTGCACGTGCAAAAAACGAATCAGGACTCTGATGAAGAGTGCGACTCCACGGCGGATTTGTATTGTTTGCGCTACGAACGTTTTTACCTGCGTGACTTTATTAGTCTTTTTTCCGTTACAAGTAACCGCGTAACAGCGCGAGAAACCGGGATCATCTCGCCGTGTCGTTAACTGCTAGCTATAAACATAAAAATAAATAAACAGATAAATAAATAAAAGCTCACGCACACCTAAAAAAAATATCGTAGCTAATCGACTACGCTTGTAACGTTTGAAACATCGACGTCGTGTATGTTTGAGTGTAGTTCATTTTTTAAATAAAAAGATTTGTCAGAAATGATTAGTTTTCAAATGTATTTACATATTGTAACGTATTAACGATATATTTTCATGACTGTTTTTTTTTTTTTGACGTTCTTTATGAGTAGAAAGAATTAACCTCAGAAAGAGTGTATAAACCGAATCAAAGGTGACAAGTTCGTATAATTTAACGCATTTTCCATTTTCAGCACGGGACGTGCGTTCGGGAAATAATTCGACGAGATGTACGAGATGCCGTGCAGAAAAGGTTCGTAAAAAAAAATGCTAAATATTTACGAGGTCTTTAAAAAATTTTTTTTTTTTTTTTAGATATATTTATATGACAGCAATTGATGATTTAAAAAAATACTGAGGTCAAAATGTTATTAACATAATAGAAGTAGACTTGGCACACTGCATAATCTGAACCGTACTTAAATAATTTATATGAATTAATACTTTTTTATTTAAAAAAATTGCAAAAACAAAACAAACCAAAAAAAAAAAAAAAACGGAGTCTTCTCATCTCTTGTAAAAGATAACGTTTGAATCTTTATCGTGAAGTGCTGTATGAATCCAAATGAAATATGTAGAAGCTGCTTAAAAATATACAATCGATTCAAAAAATAGAAATAAATTTTTTTTTTAAAAGTTACCTGGCGTCTGATAGTTGATTCTCCTCATTTCCACGGGATCGGACGAGTTCGCCAGTAGGGAGTCCTTCACCCCGCTCAAGTGTTCGTCTTTAGGCAACGGAGATGCTCGCTTCCTGTGAGAAAGGAAGTGATGTCGTGGTTAGCACTCGTGTAGCAATTTTAGCTTTAAAAACAACACCAACACCAACAACAACAACTCCATTGACGTGAATGAGACGAACTAAATCTAGACACCGTGTGCGCGCTCGCGAAAAGAAACGCACGTGGCGGAAACACGTAAAAAAAAAAAAAAAAAAAAATCCCGTACGATTCCCCGTAGGACGCCGATTGAGACGCGACAGCTGCCGCGAGGACTCGAGTTTAGCATGCTCGCTAAACACGGCGTAGCTTGTTTGTGAGGAAAACAGGGCATGTGGGTAATTAGCACATCAGCTGAGTAATTACGGCATGGACGCACACGCACCTGCAGATATGGCGTCTAATGCGCTAACAGGTGCTAGGAGTAACTGTGAGAGGACACACACACACACACACATACACATACACACACGTCACGTCTAGAAATGAGAACACCAAACACACCATAACCTTTTAAGGACTGTATTTAGAGGGGAGAGTTATGCACAGGGGGCGGAGTTTGAGTAACAAAAAAAAAGAGGAACCGACTCTGAACACGAGGAACTTTCCTCACGTAAACACTACGTAACTTTTAGCTGTAAGTCGGCGAAGCTGTGAAGATGCCAGGCTTGTGAACTGCTCCATGTGATCATCTCCATGCCTCAGCCATGTTCTAACACAAACACAGCAGACTAAAAGCCCAGGTTCCGGTTTCGGTTCGGTGAAATGGGCCTCTTTTTGTTCGTCCGCAGATTGACGAGCCGGAAAAAAAAAGAAAAAAGAAAAAGAGCAACAGAATGGTCTGGCTGAAGGAAATGTCAGCTTTCACGATGGGAACATTTCTATTTTCAACACCTGCCAGTCTGGCATTTACTTTACAATGGTGCCATTCAGCACCCAGGTGAAGCGCCCACAAAGGCTACGTTAGCGCGCTAACTCCCAGTCACCTTGAGGAGAACAGATGAGGATCGACACTGCACAATACATAAATTTCAAAACAAAATGAAACACACACACAGGAGACGCCACCGCACAAGAGCCACCATAGAGCACAGAGACGTTTACGCTATCTAAAAACTTTCTCAGAACAGAACTGGTTCAGTCACATGACCAATCAACACCAGAATAATGGTGGTCAAGCTAATCGCTGCTCAACGTATTAATAATGTTAAGTCTAGACAGCAATCTAGCAAGACAAAGGAAACTTAAAGTTAGCTATTTAACGTAAGTACAAATTGAATAGGGTTGGTGTTTAGCAAGCTAGCTAACAAACAGAAGGCTAGCATTGTCTAAACCACCAGTCTTATGCAAATTAAACTTGTTTTATATCGCATTTAGCTAGCTTCTAATACCGATAAAGCTAGTTTCTTCAATAAATATTTATTGAACAGATGTATAGTGACAAAATAATCGTGCATAAGACAAATTATCTGGCTAGTTACTGTAATGCTAGACTTCTATTTTTTCAGTACTTGCTTGATATTTATGCTAGTTTGATCATTCATGCTAACTATGAGTTTCTATTCATCGTCTTGCTAGGTAGATAACTATCTAGATTTAAGATTCTGCTAATATCTTGAACGGCATTCAGCTAATGTTAGCTCGAACACAAAATAAATTTGCTAGCGTAACTGCTAGCATCATCGTCCGATTGGTCGTCTGACAGAATCGTGGGCATTTCTGCTCGGAGAAAATATTTTCCACGACTGAACACCAGCATGCATCTGTGTGAGAACTCAATCTACTCATGGACACCGGGGTTCTGAGGTGAAATACTGATTCATGCAAAAAATAATTTATTTATTTAGGTTTATTCTGAATAAACCAGAGAACGGTATCCCAGCCGCAGTCCCGGTGTCCAATAGCGAGACGGATGGATGAGTGAGAAGAGATGGAGAAACAGAAACCCCAATGCGAGAACACCTACCTCTCCTGTTTGCTGTTCACACGGAGCAGAAAGAGCGAGAGATACGCAGGATTAGTGACCGTCGAAAAATAACAAAACAGTACAGATACGCGGCTGGAAGAATCTCGCAGAGTCATTTCACAACGAAAGAGCGAGAGAATGACACGATACAGGCGCACACACTCATCCTGGGTTTACATTTAACACAACATTTAATGGGATCGAACCACATCAAAAAGGACATTAGGTAAGAAAGTAAGAAAGAAGGACAGAAAGAAGGAAAAAGAAATGACAGACTAGAAAGAATGCAAGGAAAGAAAAAAAAGTGAAAGAAATGGAAGTCTAGATAAAAGGAAGGAAAATGAAAAAAACAAAACAAAAACAAAACGGAAGTAATGAAGGAAATAAATAAAAGGCAAGTTGGAAGAAAAGAATATTCAACATAATGTGAATTTTTAAAAAAATTTTTAAAAACAAACAAAGGAAAGAAAGTGTAAGAAATCAAAAAAGAGAAAGAAAGAGAAAGAAAAACATGAAGGCCAAAAGGAAGGAAAAATAACAAAAGAAGACAAAAGAAGAGTAAGAAATAAAAGGGTGGCTGGAAGAAAGGCATAAGCAAGAGAATATTAAAGAAAATGAGAAGTGAAAGAAAAAGGGAAAAAAAGAAAAGAAAGAAGGTGTAAAAAAAAAAAGCACAGAACAAAAAAAGAATATAAAAAACAAAAAGGTTAGAGAAAGAAAGAAAGTAAAGGCAATAATAAGAAATAAATGAGCAATAAAGCAAAAAAGCACAGACCAAAAAATATATAAAAAACTGAAAAAAAGTCAAAGAAAAAGAAAGAAAGAAAATGTAATATAGCAAAAAGCACAAAAGAACAAAAACAAAGAATGAAAGAAAGAAAGCAATAAAGTACAAAATAACAATAAAATTATGTACAAAAGTGAAAATAGTCCAAGAAAAAAGAAAGAAAGAATAATGAAAATAAATATTTTTTTTTTAACAAAAGATCAAAAGGTTAAACAATAAAAACAAATTTCACAGCCTTCTTTACTCATATTTACCAAGGGTGCCAATATTAACGGGGGACACCGTATATAGTATATACTGCATTGTTCCAGTGCGAAAGGAATTTCTTTTCTGCTCCACACACACACACACACACACACACACACACACACACACACACACACACACACAGTATTAGAGCTGATGTAATTTATAGTAACCTTCAGCGAGCTTTAGACGGGAAACAAGCGACCTACTTTTATGAAAGAGTAAACGTAATAGGATAATAATTTTAACCACACTGTATCTGTTACTGATATCATTACACACACACACACACACACACACAAAATGAACAATTATTTTGTAAGTGACTATTTGACTTTTATTTAGATTTTTAAATAAATAATTAAATAAAAAGAACATTAACTGTTAAGCATAGTTAGTTATTCTATCATCAATTTTATCTGTGGTTTTTAATGTTTTAAATTTTATTTTTAAAAAAAGAAAGCACAAAATAAAATGGTCTAATTTTAACCGTTTAGCATAATTAAAAATATTTCTATGTTAAAGTTTAAATATTCTATTCTCCATTTTACTTTTTCGTTTGCGCAGATACATTAACATCAAATACATTTTAACGTTGAATTTCTTTACTGTAAAAAAGGAAGAACAAATCAAAATGTTGAGCATAGTTTAAATATAATTTTTTTTTATTCTATTTTCTTTTTTATTTGTTTGCTCACACAAACATACCACAAAATACATTTTTTAATGTTTCACTTTTAAAAAAAATTTTAAGCAACATAGAAAGTCTTATTTAAAAAAAAAAAAAAAATTATTTTTATGTTTAATATTCTATTAATATTCTATTAATTCTATTAATATTCTATGTTCTATTATCCGTTTTAGTTGTTTGTTTACGCTTAAAAACAAATATGTTAACGTAAAAATACATGTTTAAAGTTTTATTTTTTAAAGAAAGAACGACAGAAAGAAAAGACCGAGTCTCATTTTAACTATTAAGCACAGTTTCAGATTAAAAAAAAAAAATCTTTTTTTTATATATTTAGTTCCTTGTTTATATTCAAAACAAATACATTAACATCCAAATATAATTTCAAGTGTTTTAAGAAAAAAGAAAGAAGGGAAAAGAAAGAAAACAAATAAAGAAATCATTTTTAAAAATCTGTTTGGTCTGTTTATTTTTTTTCTGCATAAAATCTTACGGCAATAAACAATTTAAAAACAAATGAACTCTAATAAAGGATTCTTATCTTACTAATTATTTATGAATCCTAATTTTTCCATAGTTAATTGCTTTTTCCATTGTTACTTACCCCACCGTCAGTACTTCCACTTTAAGAAATTAGCCCCGCCCACTATGGCATCACTACTCAACTAGCGATATCAGACGTAGGAAGAAGTTTAAGCATTTTTAAAGTTCTTAAAGTGGAAAGACGGAAACAAACACACGAAAGAGGGAAAGGGCGAGCTGGCGACGGCGCCTCACCTTTTGAACAGGATAATGGCGATGACGATGCTGACGATGAGCACCACGGCGAGGACCGGCCCCATCACCCATAACATCTCGGGAGATTCCACGCTGCGAGCCACGCTGCCGTTCTCCACCATCACCGGGTCCGAGTACGGGCTGGAGGAGAAAACGCGCTGCAGGAACAACAGAAAAAAAAGCAGAGAAAGACTTGGATTCAGAGAACTGATGCGTAATGTTACGAATGGATGACGTCATGATGAGGGGCGGGGCTTGTAGCGCTTATAGCTTTAATTACAACCTTGATTCGTACGGAATCCAAATACATCGCTCGTTCTCTTTCTAGACCTACGAAGACGTAAAACGTGAAGAAAAAAAAAACTTTGCGTGATTAAAACAAAGTTTACTTTCAGCGGTGGATCATTTTAATTCGTGCTGAGATGAACTTTAGGCTGGTGAACTTGTCAATATACACAAACAAACAAACAAACAAACTAATGTATATTAATAAATCTTTTTACTAAATAAATAAAAACTCTAGGGACATTAACTAACACAGTTGAACTAGCTAGCTAACCCTCCCTGTGCCATAACCACCAGATCTGATCACCAGATCCCGGCGCTGTTGTGTTCTGGATTGTGATTGGTCAGAAGGTGTTGATTAATTAATTTTCCATAAGAGCAGCTCTGATAGTGTCGCAGCTACACGGTATCGTTTCTATAGTAACAGCTCATTCGCAGGGACTCGTACATCGGTAATCGTTGTTCTGTGAGATGTTTGTGTGTCGTTTATGGACAGAGTCTCCAGTGTCAGTAACTTTTTAAGTTTTTGCGGTTTCTCTGTAGCCTGACACCGTTTCATGGACGTTCCGCAACACTGAATGTAACGATAAACGGACAAAAAGCATGATGTGTCGTTCTTTAATAAACAGTGGGTTTAGGGCTGCTCCGGAACGTGAACGCACAGAGAACCTGTCGATCATCCGTCTTTCAGAGTAAGACCGACTGCGAAAGCCCTCTTCAGGGAATTATCCAGCGTGAGGATTCTTTCAAGTATGTCTCTCTCTCTCTCACACACACACACACACACGGGCTCAAAGAACATTGTTAACAAGTTTTCTCACCACCCTGAGGGTGACCTCGCGTTAGCATCGGCCCCCGTCTCCTGATCTGTGTGTGTGTGCTGAGAACGGACAGAGAAAGCAAAGAGGTGGAAAGAAAAATAATATAAAGGATGGAGAGAAACGGCAAAAAAAATGGAAGGTGTCAAAAAATGAGACGTGTCCCTGCTGGTAGGATTCCAGTCTTCTCTCATAGATGTGACAATGGGAACAGCTGAGGAAAGGGAGGAAGAAGATGGAAGGAAGATTGAGCTTTCTTTAGCTGTGATGTGGGGACATGGTGATGTGGGGATGTGGTGATGTGGGGACGTGCTGATGTAGATGCGTGGTGACATGGGGACGAGGTGATGTAGGGACGTGGTGACATGGGGACATGGTGGAGTGGGGACGTGGTGACGTGGGGACATGGTGGAGTGGGGACGTGGGGACGCGGGGACATGGTGGAGTGGGGACGTGGTGGAGTAGGGACGCGGGGACATGGTGGAGTGGGGACGTGGGGACATGGTGGAGTGGGGACGTGGTGATGTGGGGACGTGGTGATGTGGTGACGCGGTGACGCAGGGAAGCGGGGACGAGGTGATTCAGGTACGTGGTGATGCAGGTACGTGGTGATGCAGGTACGTGGTGATGCAGGTACGTGGTGGTGTGGGGACGTGGTGGTGTGGGGACGTGATGGTGTGGGGACGTGGTGGTGTGGGGACGTGGTGGTGTGGGGTTAGAAACAGAGAAAAAATTGAGGAAGAGAGGTAAAGAGGAAGGAAAGAATAGAAGAATGCAGGGACAACTGAGGAAAATAACTGGTGTTATTTGGACAAAACCTAAAACTCAAAACACACACACACACACACACACGTACGCACACACGCACGCACGCACACACGCACACGCACGCACTCACACGTTACAGTGCGTCTTGTCCTTGATGAGGATCATCTCCATGCTGTAGGCTAAAACCAATGCTAACATTTTATCTAGCAGAAACAGACAGCTGCTGCGGGCCGTCTCTAACCTCCACACCTCACCTTCTCCAGCGCACACACACACACACACACACACACACACACACACACTCATCACATCCCTCTGTCTTTCTTTAATCCTCTCTCTTCGTCCTCACATGTGTAAATGATCGTGTTTTACAAAACACACCTCTCCCTCTCGCTTTTTTCACTCCCTCTCGCTCCCTCTCTTTCTCTCTCTCCCTCTCGCGCCCTCTCTTTTTTCACTCCCTCTCGCTCCCTCTCTTTCTCTCTCTCTCGCTCCCTCTCTTTCTCTAGTCTGTTGTTCTTGATGAATTATGAGCCATTTTTAAACGCTGAGTCTATTGTTTTTGGCCCCGGAGCAGCTCTGTCTTTTTTTATGAGGTGCACACACACACACACGCACACACACACACACACACATACACACAAGGTCCTGCTGCTCCACATGGCCCTGGGCTCCGTCTCAAATCCGACTTGTTTATTCATATTGTCCTTTTGTTTACTGATTTTTGTAAAAAGAGAGATGAAGGAAGAAATAGAGATGTGGAGGTGTGGAGATGTGGAGATGTATTGGTGTGGAGATGTGGAGATGTATTGGTGTGGATATGTATTGGTGTGGAGGTGTGGACATGTATTGGTGTGGAGATGTGGAGGTGTATTGGTGTGGAGGTGTGGATATGTATTGGTGTGGAGATGTGGATATGTATTGGTGTGGAGATGTGGATATGTATTGGTGTGGAGATGTGG
>JANDJT010000103.1:21942782-21957175 GCA_024331685.1 Stegophilus panzeri
TAACTTTAGCTAACAATAATGTCCTGTGGTAACTTTAGCTAACAATAATGTCCTGTGGTAACTTTAGCTAACAATAATGTCCTGTGGTAACTTTAGCTAACAATAACGTCCTGTGGTAACTTTAGCTAACAATAACGTCCTGTGGTAGCTACACGCTACACTAGCGTGTAGTGAGGAACCGCTCGTCAGTTCTCCGTGTCTTGTGCCTGACCTGATCGGTGCTGTCGTCGCCACTTTGGGAAGGTTGATGGTGATTTTTCCTCCGTTGTTCTCGTCGGTTTTGAAGAGGACAGGTTTGGTTCTGAGGAGGTCCGGAGCGGTTCGGATGGAGACCTGCTGCTGCAGTCCTCCGGCGCTGTTCCCTCGACTCATTAACACGAAGGAGTAATTAGTGTCGGGCTTCAGGCCTGTGATTAGCTTCCTCTTCATGTTGCCTTGAACCTCCACGCTCTGCTGATTGTACAAAATCTACAGCGAGGGGAGACGAAGACGCCGCATTAACGTGCGCTCATCATTTAGTTAGCGTTAATTCATCCATAAATAAATATTATCTATATATATATATATATATATATATATAAAATAAAAAAATCCTAAAAATGTGAAAGCGAAAATAATCATGGTTTGGAAATAAACATGACGACAAAAAAAAAATAGTTAAACCAATAAATAAATAAACAGAGTTCTCAACATTCCAGATTAAAAATATATATTACGTTTAATAAATGATGATAAATTAAAATCAAATCAGTTCTTAAGGAATAAAACACGCCGCGTCATGCTGTCACAGGAAAACAATCAACGACTGTTACAATCCTCAAGCACGTTATTCTTATTCCTTTTACACCACAGCAAGTTACCGACAACCCCCATTTTTCTTTATTAAAGAACGACGAGTACTTTTTATCCGTTTATTGTTACATTTAACGTCCACAAAGCAAGCTGTTCTGGAAGCTAACAAGACAACACAACGCAGTTACAGAGAAACGTGCAAAAAGAAGCGTAAACTCCTCTGTCCTGAAGATGCCACGGCTTTACCTCTGACTGTTACAGAGCGCTGACACTGGAGACTCCTTCCTTAAATTTGTAGAAAACGTGTGATTTACAGCTGCACTACTGTCGGAGCTGCTGTTATAGAGAATTAATCAACACCTTCTGGAGAATCGGACACATTACTGGTGGCTTTTGGCACTTATTCGCGACGTGCGTAAATCGCAGCTCCAGTGCACAAGTAAAGAAGCATCAAGTCAAATAAATAAATAAATAAATAAATAAATAAATAGACAGTCGCTAGACAAGATGGAAGAGTATTTTTCTGCGCTAATGGGATTAGTGTAATGGACAGTGCAGCAATGAAGACATTCAGTCTCTCCAAATGCGTGCTAACCCTGACGGAAACATTTCCCAGATGTTTCTCGATGGAGTAATGCTGTGGCTTGTGGATTCCTTCAAACCCGAGTCAATTTGCAGAAAGAGCGCTTAAAAGCCTCGGACGTTTAAGCGTTTGCCACCTAATTACCTTGATTAGAGAATCAGAGATGGAGTTTCCTATACAGGCTTTTAGTATTATATTATTATTTTTCCCCCCCCTTTTCTTTTATGTCAGTCCATAAACGGATGCATTAGAAACGCTCACTTGATTTGCAAAGTACTCGTGTAAGTCTAGCGTGCAAAAATTCGCATAATTTCCCACTTTCCTTAATTTAATCAACCAAGGCGCGCTAGGCTCCGCCTCCCAAAGTTAGAAGTTGTTGTAAAGAAAAGATTCTGAGTGACGCTGGCTTTATAAAACGTTATAAGATAAGATATCAACCATTTACGGACTTCACCTACCTTGAAAAGCCCTTGAGACTTGAAGTTCTCGGGAAGCTCCCAGGTCAGAAGGACGGACGTCTTCATTACCGCTTTGACGCCGAAACTCGTTGCGAAAGCTAGCGGAAGACAAACGGAAAAATAAATACGCTAATTCATATTAAACTAGTTATTTTATCGCATCTGTGTTTAACACAAAACGTTAGAACTACTTTGGAGGTGCTGACAGGAAATTTACGTCATTGATCCACAACTTTCTTTGCACAAAGAGTTCTGTACCGACTACAAAAACAACCGCTTCATATATCAGAGAATAGAGAATGAGCTCGTCTAACGTTAGCGGTAATGAATAAAACATTTGGCGAGATGAAAACGTAAGATTTTGGGTTGATGAACTTTAACCGGTTCTTCGAAGGGATTATCATCACTAGCACTAACCTGGTGACGTGGCCATGGTCCTGCTCTGGATGCTGGGGCTCATGGGTCCACCCCCCTTGCTGTTCAAAGCCTGGATGCGGATGTCGTAGGTGGTGTCAGGTCGCAGGCCGTGCAGCGTCATGTGCGTGTCCGTGGTACGATTGGTGCTGTTCTGCTGGCTGTTGATATCTCTGTAAACGACGATGTAATGAGTGATCCGTCCGTTCCGCTCCGCCGGGGCCGGCGGCGCCCACGTAAGCCGGGTGGTCGTGGTGGTCAGTCCCACCACGCTCAGGTTCAGCGGGAATCCGCTTGGAACTTCCTCCTGCGTGCTGATGTTCTTCACGTACTCTTCTCCGGTGCCGGCGCGGTTCTTGGCGCTCAAGTGGAAGCTGTAGGTCGCGCCCTTGAAGAGGCCCGTCGCCGTGTAGTGGTCGTCCTTGCTCCCGAAGTTATGCACCGAGAACGTTTCCTCGTCCGCGCGCTTGTAGCGTAGACGGTAGCCGATCAACTCGCCCGGCATGTCTTTCGGAGACTGCCATTGGATGAGGGCGGTGTTGCCCACTGTGATGCTAATGTGCATGGTGGGCTTGCCAGGAACTGTAAGAAGATGGAGAAACGGTGGAGAAGATGAAATACGACTGAAGACCGAGACTTGCTCCATAACTTGGAACTTCCCTTCTATGTCGAAAATTTCCATTCTATTTTCAGAGACGTACGGTACGGTAACTGGATTAAGCTTTCAGTCCGTGCCTCTAGAAATCATTTTTATTCAATTTCAGTGCTCTTCATGAGCTGTTCTACATTTTACTGCTAATGCTAAAGCTTTCCCATTATCTCTTGCTTTGGCAGAAGCTAACCTTTCCATGGTCTCTGAAGGGTTTCCGACTCCGCTCTTCGTTTTACGCTCCGGTGTTTCAGAGACAGTATGTCTGACTTCACCGAAGCCCGTTTTAATCCTGTTTAATACTTTATTGCTATCTGTCCTGGGGTCGACATAAAATCACGACCTAAAACATCTGATTGTCGGTTCTTTGTGAGTGCTGTGGGGAAAAGTGAAGAAGAAACACTGCTAAAGAGACTTAAAGGTCATTAAGCCTGAAGTGCTTCACTACATGGACCGATTAAGGGATTAGGATATTTAACGAGTTAGGACAGGTTTGAGTTAAAGACCTCAAGCGTCTTCTCTTGGTTCCACCTCGGTTTAGACGCTTCAAAAAGTGGCCAGTTCACAGAGACTTCACAGACTATCCCTGATATCATCGCAGACTAATCGCGGTATCCGTATCCCGCCTGAACGCTTTGCTAACAGCCACTTACTTTGATAAATTATTAGCGATATTAAATATATATTTAGCAGCTGAGAAAATGGTGGGTTCCTGTCTGGTTCTAATGACGAGTTCCAGCTCCATTTGCAGCCTTATTGTTTCAGACACCGAGTCTGACGTCATTTAATACCACTTTAATACCACTCTTTGTTTAATTGCTAATCAAAGACCATTTGAATTCCATTCAGCAGCACTTCTTTTTTTTTTTTTTTTTTATGGCTACTTGTAAACGTTATAGATTTTTTTTTTTTTTCTTCTCTTTCTTTACTCCAGTTTTTTTCCTTTTTCCCAGACACCCACCGTTTCAGAGACTGGACGTCTGACTTCATTTAAGGTCATTTTAATACCATTTACAGTTTTATTAGACTTTATTAGGATCTCCATTAGCTGTTGCATTGGCGGAAGCTAATCTTCCTGGAGCTCCCTGAAGAGTTTCAGACTCGGGTTTCGATTTAGAGGCCTACTGTTTCAGAGACAGCGAGTCTGACTTCATTTAAGGCCATTTTAATCACATTTAAGCGCTTTATTGCTATCCTTCCTGGGGTCCGTATATACAATTAAGACCTTCAAATGGATCACGGGAGGCTCACTGGGGACCACAGGGTAGAATAGGGGAGGAATTTACAAGAGTAACGTGTTAAGACGTTCAAGCAGATGAATTTGATCGTCGTCTCGGACTCTCGCCGGCCGTTTCCCGACGCCGCTAGTCGCCGCTAAAGATAACCGCTAACAGACTACACTGTGTCAAAAAAGTCTTGTTGTTTTGGGGGTTTTTTTGGGGGGCGAATATTATTAAGAGCAAATTGAAGACTTTACTGTATCGTATCGTTCTTGCGTTCTCAGAACCGGACCTTCTCGTCGTTTTCATGGATTCAGGCCTGAAAGTTTCATCCTGGATGGTGTGATTGTTGGGATCCCGGTGGAATTTGATTAAAAACACCACCACCACCAGTAAAGACATCGTTATTATTAATGAAGCGTTCCACTGCACGAACCCCTGAGCTAACAGCACGTACCTGCGTTTTAAACACGACCCGAGACGTCTAATTTCAGGCGCGTAACGTAGAAGCATCTGGTGAAGGTCTCACACTATGGCTCCACTGCGCCTGACTTCTTCATTTAGGACCATTTTTATTCAGATTCAAAGCAGGACTTACTGAAAACTCGAGAGCCACACACGTTACGCTGTTTATGGTGGAGACTTTCTCTCCATTCGGAGGCCTGCTGTTGCAGAGACTCCACATAAGACCACTTTAATACGGTTTAACAGCATGACTCATCGTCCTGAGACTTTATTTCTTCCAACGTTCTTGACAAGATCTTGACTTTATCCAGAGGTTCTGCTTTTTCACAGACGAAGTGTCTCACGTCAATTAAGATTGGTTCGGTTGTTTTACTGTGGTGTTAGGACCTGACGCGAATGCCGTTTATATAAGCTCATATGTTTATGTCATGACATTTAACTGAAGAAAGATCTTATCTCTGTCGTAATTACTAGCAATGGAAATCTTATATTGTATTAATTAATTAATTATTTTTACTCTAGTAAAATGTCCTGAACCTAATCTGTAATGTAAATAAAATATTTCAGGTTCATTAGAGAATATTTTCATTTTTTGTTTTTTGGTCCCATAAACAAACAAATGAACAAATACTAAATATAGTCCAATTAGACTTTTTTTTTCTTTCTTGCTTTAATGATTTGTTTCGAATTCATTTTATTTTTGGTGATTTTCTGCTATCGAGTGTGACAAATAAATAAAACAGCAACTTAATTATTTTCTTAATTATTAGCAAAATTGTATAATTGATTTATTTATTTATTTTTAATAATGGACATAATGAATTATGTAATTAATTTTATGATTTTTAAAAAAAGTATTTACATTTTTTCATAGTGTTTTATTGTATATGTATTTGATCCTGGTCAGGGGCGCAGTATTATTATTATTATTATTATTATTATTATTATTATTATTATTATTATTATCGTACCTGCTCCTGTGGTTTTGATGACCTTGGCTTTGCTGCGTGCTCCGTCTCCTCTGGTGGTGTACGCCGCTACCGTAACCGAGTACGACGTCTCCGAGATCAGGCTAGAGATGATGGCTTCCTGTTAAACAAAAACCTCTTGAGCCCCAAATAACCCGGCACCCTGACCCTCGACACACAGTATACACACACCCCCCATGGACAAACCACACACACCCACACAAACGCACCGGTTTAAAACCATCAGACATTTAGAAACGGCCCCGTTGGCGCCGGACGCTCAGCTTTCAGGCTTTCAGAACACACGCTTTCCCCCATGGGAAGATCTTTCCTTTATTTTTTTTCCTCCCAAACCACACAAAGAGCAACCGGAGGAACCAGACCGTTTGTGTCAGAGTTCTGCCAAAACTTCTTCTTTAAGAGGACGCAGGAATTCAAAAACGTCAAATTTTTGTGTCGTAGAATTTGCGTCTGATTGCGTCCGGCGAGTCGTTCTGGAAATTCATACAGCATTCGGAATCATAATGAGCAAAAAAAAAAAAAAAAAAAAAAAAAAAGTACTAGTTTGTTTAGAGAACTTAACTCTACCTGAAATACTGAGGATGAAAAACAAATCAAAAGCCCCGTGATTTTTCAGTCGGAACTGAGGTTCTGGCGATTTTAGCTCGACCGAGCCTTAAAGTCCGATTCTGAATAATGACATGTGGATCGGATGAGGAGTCCGATCATGCCGCTCACATCTTGCGATCTCGCTTCAGATCTTTGTCGGTTAGACGAGTCAGTTAAAAAAAAAAAAAGTTTTGTAGTAACTTAACGCTAGCGAAACAACATTCTGTCGTAAATTCAAGAACGCTTTCCGCGCACGTTAGTCCTTTCGCGAATCCGAAGACTGTGCGAGATTCTGATTCGTTTGCTGCGAAGTTATTATCGCTAACGAAAACTAAAACGGTGAAAAGACGTTTCTGTTATCCGAAATAAATAAATGAAAAACTGCACTGCTACTATAACGTCCACCTGCGATACGAACCAAAACTGAACGGAATTTCACAGAATAAAACTTTCGTTTCCGTATTTTATTTCTCGGGTGGTCTGACTTAAGAGCCGAGGTTGGACGGAGTGGCCGCGTCGATGTTGACGAATCATAAATGACCAGTAGGTGGCAGAGTAACACGTATTAGAACTCCAGCAGCGATTTACTAGCAAATTAACAGGTAGGAAAAAACAGAGCCCAATTTGGGGTTTTTTGGTTTTTTTTCAGCACGATTACCTCGATATTAAAACCTAAAACGATACTAAAACTAAACACAAACTAAACGTAACGATTTAAAAAAAAAAACAAAAAAAAAAAAAAAAAAAAAAAAAAAAAAAAAAAAAAAAAAAAAAGATAAAAACGAAATCAAAACCATTTACGCACCGTTAAAACTCACGGACGGAACCGAAGTTGAAAACCAAACTACGAAACGAAATAAAAATAAAAACTAGGAAGATTTTTAGAAATAAAAAGCAGAAAGATTAAACCCACGGACACAATCTTAAATAAATGATTAGGTAATGTGACGACAATAGCGTATTATAGTCATAATATTATGATACTGAATTTAAAAAAATGGCGACACTACATTAAAAAAACCTTCACTAGTTATAACGGTTCTGTCGGCCATTTTGAATCTTGCATCGTCTTTGTTTAGTTCTTTACCGCGTCCACGAAACGCTTCAAAACAATAACTTTTTGTAATCTACGGCGTAGAATAATCCTGAGCGTAAATCGGCGTAACGTGGTGATGATATATGATATATATAAAGATTGGACCGGTTCGACAAACAAACAAACAAACAAACAAACAAACAAACAAACAAACAAAACGAAGGAATATTTCCAGAATATTTCGAGTGTTTATGCGGCTCTGGAGTGACAGGAGCGACATCTACTTCAAACAACAAACACTAGCTTCTGACAACATCGGACAATTTCTGAATCGAATCGGAACGTCCTCTTAAAAAAAGAAAAAAAAAAGTATCTTCCGATGACCGAACTCGAGCTCACCTTCTCGTGAGGACGGAGTTGATCGCGGTGTCAGTAATGATGGAGATAATTACAGCGTGACAGAACAATGACACACACGGCAGCTGGAACCGGCCGAACGCTGGAACAAAAGCAGCTCGGCGGAGAACACACAGATCACACGCAAGCGGCAGCATGAACGCAAACACACACACACACACACACACACACACACACACAGGTGAATAATGAGAGATGGAAGGTAAAGCACTGGGAACAGAGCACACCTGCTTTATTTCTCTTCATCACGTCTCTATACGACGTTAACGAGAGGTCGTGGAGGACAGGACGAGATGAAACCATGCTTTCTTGGTTATTATTATTATTATTATTATTATTTTTTTTTTTTTCCCGGGAACTAATTACAGAAAAGATCTAGTACGAGGTAGTGAGCGAGGAACTTGAAGAACCGTCGGGTCGGCCCACGCTACCGTCGCGATCGGATCGCTTTAGCTCGTCGAGTCACGCCTAATTCGCATACAATCGAGAAATCTATTGAAGCGCACGCGGAAAATAAACGCATGCGTTGCTTTTAACTCCGATTTTATTCTCCGATTTTAACAGCGACTTTATTCGAATAAAATAAATGTTTAACGTTGGGGCTTTTCCAAGATACTGTTATATGTTTTTATTCAATTTTTTTTATGTTTACATACGTCACGTCGGTGTGTTTTGTTTTTGTCCTTGTGTGTTTAGTAATTATAAATGGACTAGCGTGCGACGTTTTCAAAAAATGTCAATTTTTCGAATGAATTATAAGCGCATTTCTTATTATTTATAACTTTTTATTTTTATTAAACGAAGCACTACTGTAGAGCTGCCAGTTTCCGAGCAAACCTTTATATATCTATATATATATCTCTCTCTTGTCACGTGTATCGTGTATAGAAACGCCTCCGGGAACCACACGGTGATATTTTTTGTCAAATCGTTCAGCCGTGATTAAAAACGTCCTAATTACGTCTACGTCTGATCTACCGTACGTCTAATCTACCACGCTAAACAATTACGCTTCTTCTTTGAGGTCAGCGAGGTCGTGTCAGAACTTCAATCGCATCCGTGTTAAGGTCCTAAAAATCTACAACGATGCAGTCGATACACCAAAAATCAATCGGTACAGCAGGTGTAGCTAACGAGTACGCAACACGTAGCTACGGGTTTAGCGTCGTATAAAACTGCAGGTTAAATCGTTACATCTTGTCTGATTGAAGAGGAAATTAAACACTTGTTTGAAATAACAGCGGATTCACTGTCTGTCTGTCTGTCTGTCTGTCTGTCTGTCTGTCTGAGTGTGTGTGTGTGTGTGTGAGGGGTAAAAACAGGCCGGGTGCGTTCGCTCGGCGGTGCAGCCTATGGTCACACATCATTAGCGGCCTCATTAGGCAGCCGACACCCCGCTTTCACAACGCGACTGACTGATGGAATAAATGACCCGATCGAGGATGTGCGTCACGTGATCCTTGCACGTGATTGCCAGAACGGCGTCTACGATCGACGCGTCACTAAACACGGCGGAACGTCAGACTTTTGCTATAAATCCAGCGACACTGTGAGACCGAGAGTTTGAAAAGATTCACAAGCCGCGCCTCTTCGCCGTACCGACGTGAACAGATACCGACGTTTCGTTCGTTTTTATCCACGTCGGTATTCGCGTTTCCGAAAATCTGATTTGAAACCCGAGCGAGCCGGCCGTGCTCTGTTGTCTCGGCCCCGCCCTCTTTTCTCCTCCGCCACCGAGTCTCAACGCTAAGAGGATTTTCTACAAGAAGCTCAAACACTTTCTGAGGAGAAGAGAGACGAGTATGTTGTGTTCTGACCCAGCTTGTATTACATAACCACACACACACACACACACACACACACACACACACACACACACACACCATCTTTTCTGGACTACAAGCTGAGATTTGTCCTCTAGCATCTGCACCATCGTGTAGTCGTGTAGACACAGTGCATTAATCTAATAATAATATTAGATATGGGAGCTGAGGGGATCGTTAACTGTTACCCAGCTCCACATATCCACACTTTAATTGCGACGGGTCTTAATTGAATTTCAGATATCTATAATCATCTTTCGAGATCTAAAATTACACACATCTAGACGGTGAATTTCTGCTAGTAAATAAAATATGACTACGGATATCAGTAACTATATTTTATATACATTAATCCAAACTAAACTGTAAATCAGTGGCGATTTATGACCAGTCCAAAGTGAATCAGGCCATAGATATCTATCCTCGATATGAATTCTTACGAGTAAAAATTTAATTATAACTTCTTACGCTTCTAGTATTAAAAGCTGAAATGGCGCGAGGGGGCGGGGCTTTTTTTTTTTTTTTTTTTTTTTTTTTTAAAGCGAGAGACATTTTAAAGAAAAGTAAAGAAAGGGTGAAAAATCCAGTCTAAAAACAAACAAACTGTTTAGTAAAATCATTCATAATGATTTATTTTTTCTTTAACGCAAGTCATGTGCGTACTGATTTCAGCTTTGACGTCCAAGCTACTCGTTTCAGGAATAAACTCAAATTTCCTGAAGGGAATGCGGAAAGACTTTTAATACATTTAACATTTAAGAAAACGAAGGACAATTATTAGGTAAATAATATTTACGTAATTGGTTTCGTCCAACAATTTTCACTCCTGACCTTCTAAATCAGCGTAAAAACTTCTCCGACTTTTTTTGTTGTCTAATGCGTATTTATTACAGTATTTACAGTAGGTGTGCTAGTCCAGGAATTACGGTACGGGGAAATTCTTCTCATTTTTGGAGGTTTAAACGTTGCTGTATAACGGTGTGTATACTGTGTGTATATACTGGGTGTGTATATGGGTGTGTATATGGGTGTGCATACTGTGTGTATATGGGTGTGTATATGGGTGTGTATATGGGTGTGTATATGGGTGTGTATAACGGTGTGTATAAAATATCAGATTCGCTTCAAATGTTTCGCTTCAGGCATCACATTCATGCGATTTGTACAGTAAGCACATACTTGAACCGTTGACCCCGCCCTGACGGAGAGGTGTGTTCGTTCCCAGTCAAAGGCAAAAAGAGGAAACACACCACACACACACACCACACACACACACACACACACACACACATACACAAGGAAGCAAGAACACACAGCGTGTCCCGACGCCGCACACCCCAGCTCACACTCAGGTTTACTCACATATTCGGTGGTGTCCTCAATGTTCCACTGAGCGGAGAAATGACACACACACACACACACACACACACACACACACACGGGAGGGAGGGAGGGAAGGGAGGAGGGAGAACGAGTGAATAAAGGGCACTACTGATGGAAGGAAAAAAAAAAGCATGGCTGCTTTTCAATCGGTACTACTACTGATGAAAAGTGAGAGTTAATGATGAGAATGATGACATGCAGCTCAGTGGAGAGAGAGAGAGAGAGAGAGAGAGAGAGAGAGAGAGAGGATGTAGGAATAACATCAGGTGAGAGATCATAGAGAAAGAGAGAGGGAATGTATACATTATACACACTCGGCGGCCATTTTATGACATAGAGATCGTTCTGTAGGTGTAAACGGGATCCTGTTCACTCAGTGCTGTAATCTTCCCAGGACTTTTATTCACAATAAAGTACACTTAGTACCGTTTGTCTTCACTCTTCTGTACCTATATACAATTTATAATCGCGTGATCCGGAGACACCTATAAGAGGACGGGCTCCATTTTGAGTTTCTTCCTCGGGGAGCTTTTCTGGGAGAGTCTCTGTTCGCCTCTGGATTGTCCATTAGCGATCGAAATTCTTTCTGTAAAGCTGCTTTGTGACGACGCCTATTAAAATTTCCCCAACCAGAGGAATTAAAAACGTCTTACTGACTTCCGCGGGCATGTTTAGGTGATGCGGACGTTTAAACGCGGTCCAGTTGGTTGAAATATTACCGGCAGCGTGCGCTACTCGTTCCCGAACCCTGTACAACCCTGTTAGCTACTACTATTTTTTCAGCCTATTTAATTAGATATCCAGTCAAACAAAACATCACTCTAGGCAAGCAGCGAATTAATTGAATTAACGCTTAATAACGGCGCAGTCCAGGTCCCGTTCCGTTGATGCAATAGGCAGAGGGGTGCCAATACTTTTGTGCGGCGCAACGGATTGGCTACCGTGAGTAACCGTGCACCTACACGGTGGCGTATACGGTACAGAGACGTGATAACGTGTCCACCGAGTGTGTACAGAGACAAGGGAAGATGGCATCATCAACATGAACATCATGAGGAACCTTCAACACTTACCCGAGAACACAAATACACAATAACACAATAACACCGCAGTCGAATCGGTGTGACCCACAACGTAAACAGTAACACATACACACTCCCAATGACCAGCTGATATTAGTGTCATCGTCTGTGCGGCTTTCAGCCGATCAGAACACTCGGATTAGTGAAGAATGGCAAAAATACACACAGTTCTCAAAAGGTTCCTCAAGAGGTTCCTTCTTGTACAATGCACTGCTTTGTTACCGTTTTATTTCCAGATTTCATGACACATGGAAAAGTGTCATAAAATAAACAAAACAAACAAACAATAGCTTGAATCTCGATAGATACTTCTGGGAGTTGAGGAGGTGTGGCCAGGTGGAGGTGTGTGGGGACCCAAAGGGACACGGGGCTCCAGAGAGCTAGAGGCGGGGCCAGGATAATGTCTGTAGAACTAAGGGGGCGTTAAGAGCAGGGTCTGGTGGATCGCATTAAAGAAATGATGAGGCGGGGCCAGGTAAATATCTGTAAAGAACTGAACAGGTAGCCGTTCAGAAAGGTAAGGGGGCGTGGTCTGGTGGATCGTACCAGAGAGGGAGCCAGGTGGTTGGCTCGGAAGAGCTGAAGAGCGTGGCTATGTGTGTGGTTCTGGAGAGCTGAGTGGACAGGGTATTAGAAATATGAAGGAGGCGGAGCCAAGTGAAGAGCACTAAAGAGCTGAGGAGGTGGGCTCAGGTGAATGGGGTGTGGCTAAGAGGATGGATTCAAGGAGCAAGATTGGGGCTATGTAAATGTCTGTAAAGAACTGAGGGGATGGGTCCAGGTAAATGGTTCCAGAAAGTTAAGGGGGCAGGGTCTGGGAGGCCAGGTAGATGGCTGCAAAGACCTTAGGGGGTGGGGCTTCTTAGATTGTTCCAGAGAGTTGAGGGGATAGGTGGATGGCTCCCAAAACCTGACAGGTGGATAGCATTAAAGAGGGGCGGAGCCAGGTAGATGGCTCCAGAGACTTGAGGGGGCGGGGCTAAATGTATAACACACCTTACAGATTTATTCAATCCATTACTTCCTTAATCCAGGACTGATACCCATCCTGAACACCTACCTTCACACACACACACACACACACACACACACACACTTGATCAGGACACACACACTCCGAACTCTGAATTTCACACACACATTTCATTTACACTCAAAAGCGACACACACTTCACAAACTTTTTGTTCTGCACTGAGGGAGAGCGAAAACTCTCCGTGGACCGAGAGCCCATTTTCTCAGCGCGAGCCCCTGTGGTGTCACCCCGAGCGTGAAATCCCATTAACCCCTACATGCTGTCGGCCCGGTGACACACACACACACACACACACACACACACACAGCCAATGCGAATCACACCGAAGCAGAGCCGACACACCTCAAAGAAAGTAAAGCGCTCGACGTCAGTCACGCTCCGACGCTAAGACGAGCTGCTAAGTGAGCTGGAAAAAAAAAATCAGCGAAAGCTCAGTTCAGGAAGCAAAACTTAATCCCTACACCCTATCTAGTGCACTATTCTGCTCAGCATAGTGGGGAAAAACGCCCACAGTGCACTGATAACGGCGAGCCTACATAGTGAGTAAAATGTAAATGGGCCACGCCCACAGCGCACTAATGAAGGTGGGACTTTACAGGGAATGCGGTTTGGGACACGCCCACGGCACAGAGATAATGGTAAGACTATGTAGCGTCTTATATAGTGGATGTAATTAGGACACGCCCACAGCGGTCTGATGATAGTGGGAGGTTTTTAATGAAGTTTGTGTAGACTATAGGGTACGTGGTTATGGACACGCCCACGGTGCGCAGATGATGGAGAGAAGTTTGTGATGACACGTGTCTATTGCGCAACGTGAATTTCAGGGCTGAAGTGTGTGTGTGTGTGTGTGTGTATTCACCCGTCCATCCGATAGGTTAAATTTAGCACTGGAACCAGGGCACTGTGTGTGTGTGTGTGTGTGTGTGTAGGCTCTAGGTCTGGCCTTGTTCAGAAAGAAAGCACACTTAAAACGCCCACACACAAATAACTACTATGACATGGGCGAGAGATACGATATAAACTTCAGCTAGAAATTACTGCTGGGGAAAATAAATAAATAAATAAACAAACAAACAAACAAATAAATAAATATTAGCACTGGAAACACAATGAATGTACCACTAATGCTAATTTGATAAGAGAGGAACGCGAACGTGCCAGCAGAGATAAATTAAAGATGTGTAGGCTATCCCCGTGTGTGAGAACTTCCTGACATCTAAAAAAAAAAAAAACCCCCAGAGTCTGATCTTCCCGCTTTCAAATATTCATGAAAATCCAAATCCCTCTTAAGGATTACTGTCTTCCCTCCGCCTCGGCACGCGCTCGTTTCTCCAGGCTGATGTCAAATGTCCTCATTTTAATGCAATGTGAGTCGGGGTAACAAAAATAAAAAAACATTAAATAAATATATATATATATATATATATATATATATATATATATATACACACACACAC
>JANDJT010000103.1:21957275-21972698 GCA_024331685.1 Stegophilus panzeri
ATATATACACACACGGTAACAAGGCAGTGCATATGTATTAAAGCCTGCGGATAAAAAGGGTCCGCGAAAAGGACACCGACGTTCCGCTTCAGTAAAAAATACATAAATTAATTAAATAAAACACAAAGTTGCAAGACAAACACGGAGAATCCTGGAGAAATATAAAGTGATAATTTGGCGATGTCAGACGGCGCCCCCTGTTGGTGAAATATATAGCGAGTAATAAAACGATAACGATAACGATGATGATGTTGATGTTTTTCTTACTTGGGCTTCAGGCAGCGCTACGTCCATGATGTTCGGTTGCCCTCGTGGTTCTCCGTTCTCCAGTCGGGAATAAATCACCTGATATCCTCGGATCTGACCGTGCTGCTTTCCCGAGAGCGGCGGCTTCCACGTCACACGGATAGCCGTCGAGTTTATAGCTTCGACCTCCAACTTACGAGGAGGAGCTCCAGGCACTGTGAACAGAATACACACACACACACACACACACACATATATATATATATATATACATTAGGGAGAAAAGAAAAGAAAGAAGCTTAGGTTATGAGAAAACTTTGAGCTGCAGTAGGAAATTTTTATCATCTAGCTTTTTAATTAAAGAAAATAAATACATTTAAATGAACGAACAAAACAAATAAATACCCCAGAGATGAACAAAGAAAGAGACACGGAGAAAGAAGAAAATTTAGGCTTTGAAATAGGCTTCAGGGGGCCAAGAACTCATAAAAAGAAAATTTTTTTTTTTGCAAGGACCATGTAGGTAGCTAGTAAATAAATAAATAAATAAATAAATAAAACTGAACCAGGGTAGCAACTTAAAAGTAAAAACAAATTGCGACACGTGAGTCAATCTTGAACACGGGTTTTAAAGAATTAATGCATCCTGTCAGTGCGAGGCATTAAAAATACAAACAAAAAACAAACAAACCCTACAAGTACCTTAGGGTGCCAGGTACTAAAGCATATTTCGTAGCTCGTAACAGAGACCCGACGCGTCCCTTACGATGCACTCGGCACTGAAAACGAGAACTTTCGCATGTATCCGAGAAGAAAGGCAATAAAAAAGAACAAAAATTAACATGCACCTCAGGGCACCAATACTAAAGGGAAATTTATTATGTTGCTCAGCATCAAAGTAGCGTATATGTTTTAATGTTCCCTTAAGCCCACACACACACACACACACACACACACACACACACTCTCTTAGTTGTTAACTTTCTCAAGCAAGAATATGCCTAGTTTCCCTTTCCCCCTTAAAGCCTTTCTTCTTTTCGTGCTCTGCCCTTTGAAGTTGAAAGTTTTTTTTTTGTTTTTTTTTTTAAATAAAATGAAACAGAAACTCGAAACAAAAAAAGCCACCAAATATGAAAACTGATTCATTTATTTAAAAAAAAAAAAAAAAAAAAAAAAAAAAGAAGAAAAAAAAAAGAATTTACGCTAAGGTAAGGTAAGATAAGATAAAGTATTAAAAACGTAACTAATGATAAAACTTGAAAGGAATTCAGAAGCACGGAAACATCAGCGCTATGTTTTTAGGATTTCAGACAAGCCGTTAGACGTCTACGCGTATGCTATGCTACACCAGCGATCGTTGGTGCGAGTTAAAAAGCACGGCGCTCTGTCCGCGTGGTCCTTCGAGGCGATTCTGAGGATTTACCCGTTTTCTACAAGCTCTTTACGAAGTAATATGATGATCCAGCAAAACTTTCACAAGTTCTAAAGGAAACTGGGTTCAGCACTGCGAAGGGAGAGAGGGGAATTAAGGAGAGAGAACAGTGTGTGGGGAAATGTGTTGAAAACTTGTTAATTACAGTAAGGAAACTTCAAATATATTAATTATAGATGGCGGGCCTTGTGGGATCCGCTCTTATTCTTATTCTTATAAAAAAGTAAGTTAGTAAGTAAGTGAGGAAGGAGAAGAGACACTTGAAGAGCAATGAGTATGACCCAAAATAAGTTCTGGACAGGGGGGAAAAGAGAGAGAAAGTGAGGGAATGAAGGAAAGGAAAGGGTGGAGTAGAAGAGTGGGATGTCCTGAAGCCAGAAGAGGAAGGAGAATCGACAAGGGGTAGAAGTGAACTGTAAAGGGAGAAACTGGCGATGAAAAAAAAGAGAGCTCTGTTTTCAGGCGGAGGAAAGGAGGGGCGAGAGAAAACCTCAGCCTTACAGCACCATGCGAAAGAGCGTTTGATTACGTCTGGGAGAAAAAGCCTGGTGTGTCCAGGAGAGCGAAGCAAATCCTGTCATTTAGAGACAAAGCGCACGTTGTCTGCCGAGGAGAAGCGCGGATCCCGTCTTAGACAAAAAGGCTCTGCTTTCCTCGGCCTGAACGTCCTCGCACTTCATCGAAACGTCGCGGAGGGAGAAGTCCGAGGCTTTTAGTCGAGTCTCAGTTTGGCAAAACAGGTCGGGAAATTAGCAGAAAGGGAAAACCAATCGACAGGAAGCAAAAACCTCCCCTATGTCTAGTGTTGAACCTGAGAAACTGCTAGAACTAACGCTAGAACCAACTTTTCGTCCATGTCTCTTAGGGAGAAATTACGACTATTCACGAGATTATTCACGCCGACCTTGTTCGACATTATCCGGACCGGCCTGATCCGTTTCGGATGTCCTACCTCTGGATGGAGCTCTCCTCTACTCCAATTCCAGATTGCTTCTAAGGCCAAACAGACTTCATATAAAACCATAACGAACTTTTTCACACTATCCGTTGTTCCCCAGATGAGGACGGGTTCCCTTCTGAGTCCGGTTCCTCTCAAGGTTTCTTCCTCTTAACATCTCAGGGAGTTTTTCCTCGCCACCGTCGCCACCGGCTCGCTCAATAGGGATAAATTCACACACTTAAAATCTCTATACCTTGTTTATATGTTTCTGTAAAACTGCTTTGAGACAACGTCTATTGTAAAAAGCGCTACACAAATAAAATTGAATTGACTTGAATTGGACCTTCCCCTCATTTACGTCTGGATAACAGCAACTTGACCCCCAAATGAATGAATATCTAGAAATGAATATTAGTATTAGTGTGGTTAGAGGTTGACAAGAGCAAAAGGCAAGAAGATTAGAAAGGATGAAAAATCGGGACTTTTCCCTCAGAGGACAGGGACCACCCGAGATTTAAGATGAAAAAGGACAGGAACGGGAAGCGGGGTTCAGATTCCAGCAGGAATTCTGGCACGTTGTAGCCAGGACATACCATCCTCGTTGGTTCGGATGCGTACAGGTGCGCTCTCAGGACCGGGCCCCACGTCGGTGTGAGCCCTCACCCGCACCACGTACTCCGTCCACTTCCCCAACCCCTCTAGTACAACACCGGTGGCGTCCGCTCCGATATCCGTCACCTCGTGCCGCTCGGTGTCCTCGCCGCTCACCGCCTGGTAGCTCACGGTGTAGCGAACGATAGCGCCGTGCCTGCTGGCAGCAGGAGGCGGCACCCAACTCACCTTAATGCTAGTGGAGCTCAGACTGAGCACCTGAACGTCCTGAGGTGGAGCTGAGGGGGCTGGCAAGGCAATGGAATGGGAGTCAGGCAAAATTAAAACAAACCCAAGGTCAAATCAGGAAGAAGGTCAACACTTCTAGGCTCGGACTCTTAGCCAGATTCTTATCGGTTAGGGTTCGGATCGAGCGAGCCAAAAGGTTGTGGGTTCAAACCTCAGGACTGATGGAGACTTGGAAGCCTTGAGGAAATTTAGATCTATGCATGGATTGGACACTGGCTTTAGATACCAAGCATCAGACGAATTGTGTAAATTATTCTAAAGATTCTTATTCACGAATATTCCCCAGTCTAAGATACTGTTCAACGTTTATGAAAAGAAAAAAAATTCCCCGTTTTTTCGGTGGATCGCAGGCAAGTTTGATTAGAAATCGATGCTAAGTGTAATTACAGCGTAATTGTAGCTGTACAATATCTTTTCTTGGTAATTTACCAACAGATCATCGGGTTTCCATGACCACGGCGCACTTCCCGTCGTCCGAACACAAGACGTGAAAGCTCGTCGAATCGATACCTTTATTCAACTCTAGCTTAGGCTCGGTGTCTGGGTTTCTCAGTTGCCTGGCAACGATCGTTCCCGTGACTTTAACCACTTGAACAACAAGAGGAATTGGCTGAAAAAGGAGAAATATAAGCAACCGCGATGCCCGTTAAGTGAGACGTCTTCGTTTCTGATGTCAAATTACAAACCTAATCTGATTTTATGCCTTGGGCACAAAGTCTGTTTTAATTTTGCAGCGTCTTCAGGCCTCGTTTCACTGAACGTGAATATTCAGATGTCTTTAAGGAGTACAAATGGGGCTTAATGAGGAAAAGGGTGGCAGTGTAAAGGACAGCATGGCGAGACTGATATCATGAGACAGTGATCTGTCAATCGTTGGCCTACTTTGTGTGTGTGTGTGTGTGTGTGTGTGTGTGTGCGCGTGTGTGTGTGTGTGCATGTGTTGCTGCTTGCATGTTTGAATGCCGGCTCTTTGGCTTGAAGACAGTGTCTTTCTGCGTTTGTCAGGCTTCCAAGTGTCAAATCTCGTGACCGCTTAGAGAAGGGATGTGTGTGTGTGTGTGTGTGTGTGTGTGTGTGTGAGTGTGTGTGTGAGTGTGTGTGTGTGTGTGTGTGAGTGTGTGTGAGTGTGTGTAGGCTGGCAGGGTATCTCCATTCCTTTTAGGCAAACCCAATGAAAGGTCAAATTTAATTAAAATCAGCGTCAAACGATGCACAGGTGAATCTGGCCAAATTTCCACAGCCCAGAAGTGTGAAACAAACAAAAAAATAAACACACAACAACAACAACAACAAATAATAATAATAATAATAATAATAATAATAATAATAATAATAAAATAACCAACATAAATCACTGAATGAACATCAGTGCTGAACATCAACAAATCTGTCATTTATGAGTTAAAAAGAACAGAAGGAATATGTTCGTGCATTTCTTTAAATAAATACAACATAAGACACAGAAAATAGTAAATAATGGAGAAAAAGATGAATAAGAGAATAAAAAAAAGCAGGGAATGGAAGGCTTTTGTTAACAACCAGAGCCTGGCAGGACAGGATCGCCACTATCAGGGTTGCCATATTGGGCGTTTTTGCTTCCTGGCAGTATCTACAGTATCAAATAAGAATTCTGGATTCTGATTGGTCAAAAAGTAACGGCTCATTCACAGAGACTTGCACGGCGTATGCAGCGCATAATCACTGACATGGTGAAGATTTCTTTAAGTAAGGAGACGTTTATTACGCGGAGGATTTACGTAAGGAGTCTCCAGTGTCAGCGGCTTTGTAACCGTCTTGAGGTGAAGCTGCGAGTGTTTTACTCCTTTAGTGAAACCACTGATTGTGATTGAAAACATGGAACAATCTCGTAACCTGTTCACCATCCAGGGGTTTGTATTTATCTATCAACACAGAGAGAAATCTGTAACTCAATCTATTATAAATCTATTCATATAATCTACTAATGTAATATAATACATAACGTACTTATGCTAAACAGCCCCTCCCCCCAATAAATTTTAAACAACTTGTTCAGTAGCTGTTCCAGAACATTGATCGTAAATGTAAAAATAATATAACAGTACGTCCTGTTCTTCAATATAAACCGTCGATATATAGATTTTAAAGCCGTAACATTGTCGTAATTTCAAGAAACGTTCTCCTTACTTTGTACACAATTGTATTACCTGCCCTTCGGTAGTGCTAGTGCTCATTTGCGCACAATCCCCTTCCCGAACTGAATTTCTGGCTTTTTCGAAAATGAATAAACGAATAAACGAATCTATTTGCATAGACTCCGCCCTAAATTCCCCGCTATTAGCTAAAAACAACATGAATTTGCATATCCGTATATGCTTATTTAGATTTACGCTGTATTTGTATCGTTATACTCTTTTGTACGACGGAATTCTCGACAGTGTAAGTCCGCCCTTGTGGACGGCCAAAGGGATTCCCTCGCCCAGGAAAACGGTACAATTAATGGCAGAGACAGGAGAGGAAAGGGATGGAGAGAAAATCTACGGCTGTCCCTGAGCAGCAGGGTGATTTCTTTCTTTCTTTCTAAATTTTTTCTAGGTTAGCGCTGATATAACAGGAGGAAAGAGAAGAGCACTCACTGGACTGAGCGGTCCTGACTTCGATTGGCTTAGTGAAGACCCCCAGGCCCATTTCGGAGCGGGCGGCGAGGGAGAACTTATACAGAGTGTCTGGCTTCAGGCCTTCCACGGCATACGACCCAGCCGGGATGAAGGTGACACGAATCTGCAAAAAGAACACGAAACACCTTTTTATTTTCACCTTTATTCACTTTTCAAAGACATCCGTGTCTCGCAATCTCGGACCAGGCAGTAAGTGTGGAATCTCAGAGGAGACTCACCAAACCCTGGTGAAATATAAAAGCCTCAATGTTAAAATTGGTCTAGCATTATGCTAGTCATGCTAGCATTAAGAAGGAGTTTTCCCTGTACTGGCATTACTTTTATTGGGAAAAAAACAACATTAAATGCCATATAAATATTCATTTTAAATAAACAAACATTTGAAGCGGACTCAGTGGATTCACTCTGAGTCTTCAGTAGTTTACCAAAAAAAAGTGTAGAAACAGTTGATTTTCACTTCTTTAAACTTTAAAAAATGGGTCTTTTTTTTAATTCAACTTCTCAGAATGTGACAATACGCACAAACAGTTTTGATGCTTTATTCTTTCTTTTATCTTTTTTCTTTTTTTTTTAATAAACAAGTCATGAACATCTCATTAAACATGTCAGGCAAGGGTTATTGCATCACAAAATATAACAGCCAATCAGGTTCAAGTATGCAAATGCAAACCATTTTATAATTTTTTTTTTTTTTTTAAATCCAACAGTTTACTCGTAAAGTTGTGGACATTTCCAATTGACATATTCATAGCATGTAAATGTCTTAATGGCAGTAAAAGTGATTTCACTAAGTCGGTCTTACTTCATTATAAAATATAACAGCCAATCAGGTTCAAGTATGCAAATGATATCCATGTAACATCAGTTCACCTGGGACAGGGGTAAGGAACGCAAGGAGTGAAGGCATTTTTTAATTTGCATATTAATAGAATGTAGATTATGTAATGAAAGTAAAAAAGTGTTGGGACCGTGTGTTTTTGCATCATAAAATATAACAGCCAATCAGGATCATGTATGCAAATGAAGGCCATGTACTGTAGCGCCAGTTTACATGAAAAATGGGGAAAGGAAGTGTAAAGGTGAGAGTTTTCTCTTTCTCCTAATTTGCATATTCATTTAATCTGGATATATTGTAATGAAGTAAAGGAGTGTTACTGCATTAAAAATATCAGGTTCATTTATGCAAATGCAAGCCATGCCACATTACTCGAGAAGGGGGGGTGGGGTTCTAATTTGCATACTTGTAGAATCTGAATTTTGGAATACATATCTTAAGTTTAGTTTTCATCCTGGTACGCCGCCATACTGATATATCGTCACACCCCTATAGTCCACAGTCACATTTTTACCGGAACAGGGAACGATCAGAGCGTTCAAAAGGCATCTGCTCTCAACATGGGCCGATTTTACCCACGTCTCCTTCACATGGCGTGTGAGTTTTTGCCAAGACTTGAATCTGTGGATCCGTTGTCAGTGGGAATTGATTAGAACGTCCTGTTTTTGTTTTGCTTTTTTTTTTTTTTTTAAAAAAGGCAAACAATCTACAGGACTCATCCTCTCAAAACGATTCGCAGGCGTTTGCCCCGGGGCCACGGTGCAGAAATGTCAATTTGGACCATCTTTGATTCTCAGTCATGGCCCTGAATCATACGCTTGAATAACCCCCTGCATGGAGCCCAATAACAGCGAGACAGAAAAAGAAAACAAAAAAAAGGGATATGTCCAAATCTGGCAACGTTGCCGTACCTTATTGTCTGATCCGTCCTCCCAGTAATGCAGCTCGTACAAAGTGATCGGCTCTTGAACGGGCCAAAGCCACTTCAGCATGATCCTGGCGTCGGGTTCGGCTTCGGCCTCGAACCCAGAAGGCTGTGCCGGGACTGAAGAGCGCACGGGAAAGAAAGGACGTTAGCAAAGAAATCAGTAAACATTAATAAACCCGATTACAACCAGTCAAAATCTTTTATTCTGGACACCTCACGCCAAATTCGGCCCATCACCCACGGTCCAACAGCTTCTCTAGCTTTAGTGCTCGAGTGACAAATGCTGGCAAACGAATCATGGAAGCCACCTAAAATCCACCTTTTATCCCCCAATCCCCTGTCCAGTTCTAGAAACACGAACAGAACTTCTCCATGAAGCCTGGAACATTATTATGGCGACCATCTTGGAAAACAGGAATACATTACAATACAAGTCCCCTAGGCTCCGCCCCCACACCAAATTTAGATTCGAAATTGTAACGGAAAGCCGGAATTGACGTCAGACGACGATATATTCTCACCTCGAACTTAAACGTGTCTAACGTGTCTATCACCGCTATTCTAATTTTTTTTTTTTAGAAATGAGATTACGTAGTTTATGACGTTCTTTGAAGTAACTATAGAAAGATTTAGGAATGGCCTGGAATGGCAAAAGCGATTTTAATTGAGACAGACTACAATTTTTTACTACTTGACCCTCGTAGAAACAAACAAACAAACAAACAAACCCAGCGAATACGTCTCGCCCGACTCGTCATCTGAACTTATTTGCACTCTTCCCCATTTGTGCTTTTTCCATGATGTGTTTTTCATCCTATATCTGTCTCTCACTTTGGTAAACATGTATATTTATTCAATCCGCAGCATAGACAAATCTCGGTCATGTCACGGCAGAATGAATCATTTCAGAGAGCTTTGAACTTTGTACGCCGCACAAACACACACACACACACACACACACACACACACACACACACACCAAAACTAGTCCCAGATCCTCGCTGTGTTTATTCCTGTTTCTCTGTCTATAAAAAGCTACGTCTCTCGGAACTGCGACAAAGAGAAAATGACAAACAAAAAGGTTTTATAAAACCTGAAGGACTTCAGTGAGGTTCAGCAGGTGCAACATTCACTAAAAAAAAAGGTTAAAATACACAAAACGTTATTGTTTTGACTGGCAGAAGCTTAGCTGGGTCCCCCCTATTTTAGATATCAGAAATGTCCACAAAAGAGTCAATAAACAAGGCAAGGCACGGCTGGATGGCGTTTGAAGTTCTTCAGTTTTGCACTGATAGCAAAATTGTTTTCGGCGACTCGGGTAGGGGGTATCGCCTAAAGCTTAAAGGCGGAGCTTGTACATTAGCAGTTATTCGAATGATTGTATCGTATTTTGCGGTCAGATGATGTGCGTAATAATGGCTGATCGACTGTATGAAAAGTAAGAAGAACATACCTCCTTGCTGCGTTTTGACCTGCAGGACCTCCGATGGAGGTCCGTCTCCTACGGAAGTGAAGCCCAGGACGCGGAGACTGTACGTGACGTTGGTGGTTAATCCAGAGATTGTGGTCAGTCGGCTGTCGTCGGTGTTGTGCTTCAGCCAGGCGCTGAGCTGCAGCTCCGGATCGGTCGTGTAATAGATGCGATATCCACGGATCTGCCCGTTGGGTTCTTCCGGAGGTTCCCACTGCACCAACATGGTGCTAGAACTCAGCATGCGCGCCTGCACGTGAAGCGGAGGAGACGAAGGAGCCTGTTCGCTGGTGCGGGTCTCCACGGCGTCGCTCGGTGGACCGCGCCCGATGTTGTTCACCGCCATGACGCGGAACTCGTACTCCGAGTACGGGCTCAACCCGCCGATGCTGTAGCGCGTCGTGGCAACGCCGTCCACTTCCTGGTAGCTGCTGTCGGAGGCTTTGGAGCGATACTGGATCATGTAATAGGAGACGGGTTCCGGGTTCCCGGAGTCCCACGTCAGGGTGACGCTGGTGGCCGTCGTTTCGGTTACAGTCAGAGACGTGGGGGGTTTGGGGAGAGCTGAGGAGATGGAGAGCAAATTAAGGTTTCAGAAACTTCAGAAAACAAAGGTAACCCTTTGGTAACCAAGGTGTTGCCCTTGTTCCTTAGAATTGCCAACTAGTTCGCTACCAAGGTCATGTTAAGCTACAAAGACAATCTCCTGATGTAACTTTCACCATGCGTCATCTGGGTATTTAGCTAATGACAACGACAGCCCGTTCTTGTAATGCTAAACGCTAGCATGTTAAGTTTGCATTAAAAAAAAACCCCTGCGTTAAAGTAACCATGCGGATGACGTAACGGTACTGTCATAAATAATGGCCGACGTGTATTATCATCACACGACGACTGTCACTTTATATTCCTTGCCAGTGATACCTTGCTTGGCCACTGAAGCCCATTCTGAATCAATTTTATAGAGTGTCAGAGATAGAACCATCACAAAGCACGAAAGAAATACAGCCGAGCTCGACTGGAACGCTGTGTGAGAGAGAGAGAGAGAGAGAGAGAGAGAGCGAGCGAGAGAGTACGAGTACAAAGGGCAAGTCAGGAACACGCATCCTCGTGTCATTTAGACTTGCGACCAGCCTGTAGATAAACGTCCACAACACTCTCTGAGCCCTTATCGATTGTCGAAGCACAAAGTGAGATCGATAGAGTTAGCGGTTGCTAACGTGAGTCCTGGTGTCTAGTGGGACCGAAACACACTCGAAGCCTGCTCTGTCATTCGCTGTGGGCAAATACAAGCTCCGAATCATAGAAAGGGCAAAGAGCTGAAGCCTGTTTATGTCTCCAGTCAGCTTTCCCAAGTCCCTAAAGCTCAATAAATGGTAGAGAATCGGACAGCGTATCTGACAGGACTTTTTAAATAACGCTCACACCGGACTCGTTAGTTTCTTTATTCGGGAGGAGCCACAATCAGGGCCTGGTTCCGTTTGATTCTGAGCTGACACTGGTTTTAACGAATTTAGGCAAGATTAAAAGTGCAGGTTATCATTGTTAAGGTCTTATTATTTTATTACAAGTGGAGTTCACCTCACTGGCGGCAGAAGGCTTTTAAATATATCGAACTGCTCCTTTAGAGGAATAAACAGTGAGCCGAAATCTGTGCTGAGGTATGCTACCTCGATTTAATCAGACATTTCTCTTCTTGTTCAGCTTCGATTCATAATACCAACGTGCAAGGAATGAACCAATAATGGAAGCTAATTCCCACTCGTCTGCCCCCCCCCCCCCCCCCCCATTCCTTCTGACCGTGTCTTACGTCGGCAGGTCCAGAACCGTGGACTGTTGCGAGGCTCCGGTCTTTCTCTCTATAGAATGGCGTCCTGTGGTAAACAGTTTCTTTCTCTCAATTCTCTTTTGAAAGGTTTACTGTTTGAACTGAACATACCATCAGAGAAAAGACCTATTATATGTGCATCCAGGCAACATAACTACCAACGTTACCATGGAACAGGAATGGCTGGCGGTTCCTCTGCTTCTTGCTCAAACTGAAGGCCAGTGAGGAGTAAAAATAAATAAATAAATAAATAAATAAATAAATAAGACTTAACTTTACCTTTGACTGTAACTTGCGCCGTGGCTTCGATCATCCCCAGAGAAGACATGGCCACGCAGGTGTAGTTAGCCGACTTGCGGATGTTGGTAAGCTCCAGAACGTTGCGCCCTATGGGCATTTCATCTTCTTTGGTGAGCTCTACTTCTCCAGTCATCCACTTGACGTAGGGCATCGGGGCGCCGACGGCAACGCAGGTGAGATTAGTGCTGCCCCCTGGCATCACCTCCTGATCGCTGGGCGGGATGGAGAAACGGGGTGGCACCCGCCGTACTGGAACGCATAACGAAAAGAATAAAGTGAGATGTCTGGATATGTAGCGGAGACGCGAGACGCGAGAGCAGACACGGTATCACTTCAGTCACCCGAGTAATTCTGTGGTAGACCCTTAGCTTGTGTATCTAACTGGCTAAAGGTTAGATACCTCATAAAACTTTACCAAACAGTACTACTACAGCCGTCACTCAAATCACGCACCAAGACCTGATCGCCCTGTTTAGTTCTGTGTGATGTTTAGCTAGCTTGCTAACTCGAGCAAAATTGGTAGCCACGTTGGGTTGAGTCTTTTGTATAGCGCCTCGGAATACAATCAGAGACTCTACAGAGAGATAATGAAGATTAGCGTAAAAGACGGAAGTACCGTTCAGGTAGATCAGATTAAGCAAGATATCTCGCTAATGTTTAACTTGATTGAATGTGTTGTGCCCCCCCCCTTTATAATTTTTTCATCTAATCCAATCCGCAGGCTTTTTGAGGCCTTTTCCGATTACAGGGTGTCGATGGCGTGAGATCGTTGGCGTATGCTGCCGTATCTGGATTGTAGCGCTGGGAGAAAAGCCCGTGGGACACGCATTGTTCATCGAGGCCTTTTTTTCCCCTTCTCTTTGTGCAGCTCTGATATGCAGATAACCTGACATTATAAAGAGGTTCCCATGGAGATGAAAAAAAGGGGCCTGTTGACGTTGTGAGCAGACCGAAGAGAATGAGAGAGCGAGAGAGCGAGAGAGAGAGAGAGAGAGAGAGAGAGAGAGAGAGAGAAAGAATGGACTATCGGCATGGAGGCTGATCTGAATACTTTAAGGAAGGAGAGATGGCCTGGGATAAACACTTTCAGCATGAAGGGGAAATCAAGGGCGAATAAAGAATCTCACAAGGGAGACGAAGGTTAAAAACGGCCCCTTAAAATACAACACAAAGTCCTATTGTGCTTCTGTTCGTTCGTTTTCTCCCTATTCGGCGTGCGTCGAGATTACCATCTTGTCCCTTTTGTTCCGAAAGTAGCCTTCGCTTAATTATTTTCTTTAAAGGGAACCGAACCTGAGCGAGCGCTCCGATTTGTTCTGGTTGAAACGCCACAGCAGGACCGAATGGACTTTGTCCCGTTAACGCACCTCTCCCGAGGTCTCCACGGAGAAACGCCTTAGACGCTAATTGCTTTTCGCAGCAGACCCCATGAAAATGGATTTTCAAATATTTCTTAATTTGGCCAGACAGTCACGACGGTCACGCTTGTTATCCAACCCGCCCCAGGGTCATTACTCGCCCGCCTCGGGGGGAAAAAGGCCAAGTCTTGCCGTCTTGAGGTTCTCACAGCACTTTGTTTCAATTAGACACGGGGCAGGATTTGAAAATCCGACAAAAAAAAATAATAAAAATGGTTACAAACGTGTCTCAAAGACAAATGGAAAAGGCAACGAAGGTGAAACTGGGCGGTAACGCCCGAGATATTTTTCAAAGCAATAACCGCGAGTGATTCGGGTTGTCAGCGCGGCCGGGAGAACGGAGTCTTAATAAAAAATAAATAAATAAAAGAAGCGGTGGCACTTTTTAATTAACCGCACTGAATGTCAATGCGTTTGAGTATTACAGCTTAATGACAGTGTGGATATGGGTGTTAGCATGTGAGCGAGAGGAGGAGAGGAAAACGAGCTAACGCTGTTAGCCAGAGTCGACTGCAGAAGAGAAGAAGCAGGGCGTGCAATCTAAAGAACGAAACATAGGACACTAGACGCTGTGCACATCAAGCAAAACTACATCGACGGGTCTTAGCATGCAATTACAAATCTTCCGCTGACGTGCAGTGGGTAACGACGTGTAACTAGCATGTGCAAAGAAAGAAACGGATGAGGCTTCAGACTCAAATATGAGCTTGTGAGAGATACCCTGTTCGATTTGCATCGCCTATAAACCGTGCTATATGACTATATTTCATATTATTGTTAGCAATAACGTTAACAATGGAGCTTCCTGGTTTCCCAGCAGAACATTACGCAGAGCAACACACTTCCTCCGCCAGCTCGCCTTCTTCCCATAGTGCATCCTGGTGCCGTCTCTTCCCCAGGGAAGGGACACACGCACACGCCCGTCCACATGACGTAAAAGAAAACGAGATTCATCAGACCAGGCCGCCTTCTTCCATCGCTCCAGGGTCCAGTTCTGATGCCCATTGTAGGAGCTTTCGGTGGTGGACAGGGGGTCAGCATGGGCACTCTGACCCGTCTGCAGCTGTGATGCTGTGATGCTCAGCGTGTTCTGACTCCTTTCTATCAGAACCAGCATGAACTTTTTGAGCAGTTTGTGCGACGGTAGCTCTTCCGTGGGATCGGACCAGACGGGTTAGCCTTCACTCCTCACACATATGAATGCGCATTCTCACCGGTTCTCCTTCCATGGAGCACTTTTTGTAGGTACTAACCACTGCATACCAGGAACGCTCCACAAGACCTGCCGTTTCGAAGTCCCAGACGTCTAGACGTCACGATTTCTCCATCCTCGAAGTCGCTCAGATCCTTATGCTTGCCCAACAAGTCAACTTCGAGATCTATATGCCCCCCCCCGACAGGTCCTGCTGTAGCGAGATAATTAGCGTTACTCACGTCCCCCGTCAGTGGTTTTAATGTTATGGCTGACAGGTGTGTACGAAATCCTGGTTTAAAGAGTAAACGCGTTACAGCAGTACTCGTAACGTCAACTCTTTTTTTGTTACCGAATGCGAAACACGACTTTGTGTCCTCGTTATCGAGCTCTACGCTCTTCTCTTCGCTCCTGCCTGTTCCAACAAACAAAAGAAAGAAAACTAGAGCAGGCAAAAAAAAAAAAAAAAAAAAAAAAAAAGAAGAAGAAGAAAAAAAAAAGCAAAAGTAGCACACAGAGAGGAGCGGGTTCGGGTTCATGCGGTTTCTCGGAGGAAAATAAAGAAAATATTTACAATGTTAGACGAATTGGCGAATCGGAAAGAAAGAATTACAGACTGATACGAGGGGCTTCAGTTCCGTGAGAAAGGAAAGGGTTAAGAGTGAAAGAGACAAACCTTCACGCTGGTCTGAGAGGTGTGTTTATGAGGAGATGGTGAAGTGGAAATGGAGACAACAACAACAACAACAAAAGAGAGAGAGAGAGTAAGAGACATTTGTGTGAACAGACAGTGATCAATGCAGTGGAGACAGACGGCCACGCCCAAAGGTCTGAGTGCATTAACAACAATAAACAACTTTTACTTCCTGTTTGTGGAATCGGAATTCCTCACACACACACACACACACACACACACACACACACACACACACGTCATTTATCTCCTGAAGAGCTGATACTACACCTTCACGTTTGTCCCTCAGGCACAGCATATACCACTCTTTCTTCCATCCTTCTTCCTTTCCATTTCCCCCTTCCCTTCTTTTCACTGTCACCCTTCTTCCAACCTTCCAAGTTTTCTGTCTTTTAATTTTTCCATCCTTCTTGCTTCTTTGCCATTATCTTTCTTCTGTTATTTCAGTTGATCAGTTTATTGTCTATTCTTTCTTTCTTTTGCAATTTTCCTTTTCTTCCTTTCTCTTTCCTTTTCCCCTTCTTTCTTTTCTTCCTTTCCCTTTCCTTTTCCCCTTCTTTCTTTTCTTCCTTTCCCTTTCCT
>JANDJT010000103.1:21976153-21987000 GCA_024331685.1 Stegophilus panzeri
GTTTACAGAGAGAGTGATGGTGGTGGTTACAGAGAGAGTGGTGATGGTGGTGTTTACAGAGAGAGTGGTGGTGGTGGTGATGGAGGTGGTTTTTAAAGAGAGAGGTTTGCGTGAGAACTCGAGGGAGGGAGGAGGTGCGGCGTCACTCATTCAGCGCTGTTATTACCTGTATGGAAAAGAGCTCGCAGGATCCACACCCACAACATCACGGCTTTCAGTGTCACGCTTAATTAACACACACACACGCACACACACACTCACACACACACACACACGCACACACACTCACACACACACACACACACACACACGCACACACACACTCTCTCTCTCTCATTATTATTACACTGATAAACCCTGGCCTTTATGCCACAGGTGGCTCTGTTTACTCTCTGTGGCGTGTTCGCTCTGACACAACACTTCCGTGTCACGCCCAGGCATGAAGGAGAGAAAGAGTGAGTGTGTGTCTGTGTTTGCGTGCGTGTGTGTATGTGCGTGTGTGTGTGTGTGTGCGTGTGTGTGTTTGTTATTTAAACAAGCCTCATGTTACGATGGCTAAAATGACAGTAAGGATTATTTTGTTAAAATCAATGATTCTGCATGAATACTGAATAAACAGCAAAGAAGTGTAGCATGAAGAGAGGAAGAAAGTTTATTTCTTATAAACTTATAATATTATAAAGTTATATATATTATAAATATTTTAACACTATATATTATAATTATATATATTATAGTTATATATGTTATATATATTATAAAGTTAGATATAAAGTTATATGTTATATATATTATAAAGTTAGATATATTATAGTTATATATGTTATATATATTATAAAGTTAGATATATAACAGCACGGTGAATATAAAGATTCGTCATATTTCAGTTTGAATAATTTACTAAAAGTCTCTCAGTGTAAATTTCCTGCGCATCTGATTACGACTTTGTTTTTATATTTTATCGCGTCGACCTTCTACTGCTCTCACTGCCCGAGCCACGAGGACGATGGAAGTGCTGAGCTTGTAGACACAAGGTTGTGGCATGGGGGTAACCGAAACAAGATCGCACACACACACACACACACACACACACACACACACACACACACGATAAAACCCACACGAAGGCAGAAGCTGAGCTCAATAACAACCATGTTTTGACGGAGGAAGCACCTGTGTGGTTAAATGGACAAAAGAGTTGGGCTGAATTATTCTGCGGGCGTGGCTGAGAGTTACAGTTGGAAAGGTGTGTGTGTGTGTGTGTGTGTGTGTGTGTGCACGAGTGATCTGTTTATAGGGAAGACAATGTTAGTGTCTAAACAGTGATAGGACGTCTTTGCTGGGAAGAAAAACCTCACACACATACATACATACAAGCGCCTACACACACACACACACACACACACAAACAAACAAAGAAAACAGTGTGTGTTACCTCGGACATAGAGGTTGGCGGGGGCGGAGTAACGCGTCCCAGCGCTGTTCGTCGCCACACATTCGTATTTTCCCTGGTCCGACTCTTCACTGTTCTCGATCTGCAGAGCTCCTGAGGACACACACACACACACACACACACACACACACACACAACTTTCAGCACACCTGAATTCTGATTGGTCCAAAGGTGATCCATTGATTCATTTTCTATAACAGCAGCTCTGACAGTCGCGCAGGTTTATACCAACACGCTCGCTTTATGAATACATTATCGTTTCTATAGCAACCGATCATTCAAAGTTGAATGACCTGGCTCCACCGAGTCTGGAGGGTCCTTCGCTCTCTTGCAGCCCTCGGTTACAGCGTTCTGTCTAGCGCGGTAGCTGAAGAACCCTCAAGGTCAAGTGTAGAACCTGAGGGGTTTGAACTTGACATCTTCTGGTCAAAGCTCCAGAGATAACCTGGACCTAGTCCGCTGACTAATTACAGCCAGGTCGTGGCAAAACGTCCCGAAGGTCACGGAGTGTGAGGGTCACAGCGGGAAGTAACGCGAGAAGGTCTCACCGAGTCCTGCTTTCCAACGTATACACCCAATACAATATGTTTTCTCTGTACTGAAGTGCTCCCTGGCCTACACTACTTATCCAAGTGCCTTATCTGGACGCGAACCTAGAGTTAGGACAATATCTGATTAACGTCCCGTGCGGATTTATCGTATTTATATATAAATATATTACTCAAACGTTCAGGGGAAAAAAAACCTTCCAGACTCTAACACTCGTTTTTTTTTTCCCCTTCGCAGCACAACTGCATCTCAATTCCGTCAGCAAACATCCCGTCCCGCTCATACTTATTCATGCTATGTTTAAAAAAAAAAAAAAAAAAGTCCACTCAGGTGTTTTGCGCGGCGCTGATTTAGCAGTTTGTCCCCGAATCAGCATTTCTGCGTGTGGGAGTCACTGAGGGGAAAAAAAACCCAGAACCCAGGCCAATTATCTCACGACAGGACGCTTACAAAAGAACGCTCTTCCCTTTTTTTCCTTCCCCCTCTCATGTAAATTCCACCTCGGATCACGACACGGGCTCGTATCAACGCGCTCGTTCTAATACATTACAGTTTCTATAGTGACAGCGTCTCGTTCACACGGACTTCGTTTATAAAGAGAACGTTTCTCCATACACACAGAACGCCCCCAAACCCCCCCCCCCAAAAAAAATCGCCAGTGAACTAGCGATTCATTTGTTCGCTAATAAACCTACGAACTTTTTTTTAACTTAAGGAAGTCGCGCTGCGATTAAAAAAAGGTAACAGAAACAACATTTAAAAGCCATTGCCTGCCATGGATGTAGGATCGTAATCATGTGCTGGTGGTTGAGGGAAAAAAAAAAAACCAAACGTACAAGACGTGAATTGTTGGTGGTGAGGACACAGGAAGTGGACACAGGAAGTGGACGCATGCCGATCACGTTGAAATGGGTGCGATAATGACGGAGATGATTTTTCGGGAGGTTTTGGATGAGGTGTCCGCGCTCATACGTGACTGATGTGCGTTTATACAAGATGGCGTCGCATTAAGTATAACTCCACCGCGGGATGACTTTACGGCGTGCGTGAAAAATCCGTCTGTTCCACCGTCCTGATGTTTGAGATACACGTATATACACGGTTATTTAATTCCACGAGATCGTCGCTCTGACCTGGAGCGACGCTATGTTGTTGTTTTTTTTCCCTGCCAAGAATAAAAATAAACACACGAGCAACAGGACTCGCACGCACATGCGGATCTGACGCAATCAGACTGCGGATCAGACGCTTCAACACATCTCCTCTGTTTGTAGCCTCACATTATTACTGTCACGATTCTGTAAACAAACCAGAAACAAATAAAATCCACAGAAACGGCGCAGGATTAAAGATCCGAGCGAAAAAATACGGTTTCTACACAAACAATGCGAAATGCTCGAACGTCGCGGTTTGGATCGCTAATCCTGCGCTCGCGCTAGCAGGTTTGTCGTTTGTGGGCGTGGCCTGACAAGCTTTTTAAAAAATAATCCGATAACAAGTGTAAGCGCCTAAACGATAGACCGTGTGCAGGTTAGCGTAGCGCTCGTACACGTCGACTCTACATTTGTGAGTTATTGTAATAAAACGATGACGTCGTGATTCGATTCACAGCATGGAGTATTCCTTTATAAAAATCCCAGTCTTGAAGAAGCGATAACACGACGGTCACGAGAACGATAGAGTGAGCTGGATGAGGGTGAAGATGAAAAGACACGGAGGAGTGAGGAGACACGTGGACAACGTTTCCACACATTCGATATCCGGCCGCTTGTTGTTGTCTTACCTCGGATCGGCGAGCCGCCTGGGCGGAAGGAACCAAACGCAAAACAAGATCAGAGACAGAAGCGTCAGAGAGCGAGAGAGAGAGAGAGAGAGAGAGAGAGAGAAATAAAGAGAACCAAAACAATCATTCATAAGAAATTTTAATCAGATATAGAAAGTATCAGTGCTCGTAAAACAGACTAACAGGAACACATGCCCCGCCCACTCACCCCTACACATGTAAACAGTTTGTTTTAATATTTGTTTTAATGTAAACAATTTCAAATTTTTGATTAGTTTGATGTAAACAAATTCTATTGCTTGTTTGTTTTGGCAAACAATTTCTAGTTTGATTGCTTTGACGTAAACAATTTCTATTATTTGTTTTAACGTAAAAACAATTTCTACCGATGGACCACTGCGCCGAGTAATTGCTAGTTTATTTATTTACGTGTATTTTCCTCTGAATTGATTCGTTACTTAATTCTTTCCTCTATTTTTTATCGCTACTTATATAAACATTTCTGCCATTTCGATGTTTTGTCAAAACCGTAACTCGCACGCCAGTAAAGCTCATTCAATTTAATTAAATCAATTTGACTTGAATTGCTCGAGCTGTTGTCGTGGCAACAACGTAGCCCCACCCCCTCCACCAGCTACTCGAGCCGCTGCTAAGAGGACGTTAACGACGCCTTCCGTCCCGCGCAGCGCAACCGAAAGCTTATTACGTGACGTAATATTATAATAAATAAATACATAACATTAAAATGCACGACTTAAGACACGTGTTAATCCTGTACATAAAGGGACTTTGTGCGCCGTCGTGCGGTTTGAACTGATACCTGAGCGAAGCTGCTTTATCCGTCCGCTGCTGCTGTTGATGTCGACGGGAAGGAAGTCCTTAAACCAGGAAATTTCCGGATCGGGGTTTCCGCTAGCGGCACAGAGCATGGTAGCGATCCGTGTTCGCTCCACCACTTTGAGCTGAGGACCCATATCGATGCTCGGGAAACCGGCAGGAATCTGATTCTCTGAAAACACACACACACACACACGTTCAGAAAAGCTACACAGGCCAGATCAATGGCTGCGACAAACAAAAACATCTTGAATGGAAGTGAATTTATTTTATATAATGACACAATAACACTATTATTAAACCTTTATTTTAGACAGATTTTTATTTTTATTTTTTAAAAAAAAAGCTCTACAAATAACGCTTTAATAAACCTTCATGTATCAATAATCACGTTCAAGCAAAAATCAATAAATTTATAGTAAAAATTTATTTTAAAAAAAAAGAATAAGAACAATACGTAATATTAGAAATGTGAAAGATTTATTAATGAAATAATAAACAATGTTAGATCAAATAAAAATGTCACTACATTTGAGACAAAACAGACAAAAATCTAACACACAATTAAAAGAAAAAAAAAAAAAAAAACCTGTAAAAATGAAAAAATGATGCTTTGAATTAAAAAATTAAAAAAAAAAAAATTGTTGTAAAAAAAACCCCACCAAATAACTTTAACCTAAAAAGACTGATTTAAAACAAATAAATAAATACATTTTAAAAATTCGAATATTTTTTGCTTGAAGATATAAACTGGATTTCAAAAACGGAAAAAAGTTTTGCAGCCATTTTAAAGATACCCAACGTTCCCAGTTTTGTTTTTTACGGCCGTTTAGACCGCTGATGTGTTTCTGTTTTTCTCGACTTCGTTGTTTTTTGTTTTTGTTTTTTTTATATATATAAAAGAAAAGCCTCGTGGAGCAGCTGAACGTCTCAGCTGTGAAAAAAACAACAACACTGTTTATTGTTTTGTTTTCTCAGTAAAAACATTGCACGCTTTTTCTCGTCGTTGCGTATAAGAGCCGAAACTCTAACGTTTTTACTTCGGGCCACTTGACCTGGATTTGCTCAGCAGGGTGAACGCACGGTGTTGTCCTTCTTCCTCATCCTTCAGAGAGAGAGAGAGAGAGAGAGAGAGAGAGAGAAATACGGCCTGAGGCCTTTGAACCGTATTATTACGCCACACAAACTACAAACAGAAACGTTTCTGGACGCTCGTACGAGAACGCCGATCGTTTACGTGCGAGTGCTCTCTGCGAGAGTTTGAAGGTGTAATTGAACGAAGGATCGCGAGGGACCGATTAATCAACACGTTACGAGTTGTGTTGTTAGCATGCGTTAGCGCGAGTGTCATGCCGGTCTGGGTGTAAATAAGCGACGCGAGCGCACAATAATAATACGCCTCATTAAGCTGCTGGAGATTCATCGGGTTGCTATGTGTTTATGTTTGAAAGCCCAGAGGACACAATGTTCTATAACGAGCACAGCACTCGCGCCGTGTGAAAGTGTGTGTGGACGTTCTTTATTTGTTCTGTGGAGAAATGTTATTTTTCAGGTTTTAAGGCCTCCAGGTTTCGCATGACGGACTCTCACGAATCCTTTATTGGCAGCGTACAGGACGGAATGAAACACGGCGGCGCGGCAGGAAGAGGCGGAGTCAATGTTTCCAGCCTGAAGCTGATTATTTTTCTTAACAGTCTCTGAGCGTTTTATTCCTCTTGCACCGCAGCGATTAGCCAAATTACAAAGCATTATTATTCATTTATAGTTACACGATGTCGAGGAACGTCTGTTAATACGACTTCTCACTTACGTTATAACAGCTATAAAAAAAAATCTACAAAGCAAAAAAAAATATTAATAAATAAAAACACGCTCGTCACATTACTGAGAAACTCCACTGTTCTGAAGCTTGAGACCTTCACAGATTTAAAAAAAAAATTATTTTCATGGATTGTAGCATAAAAGTAGTTTTTTTTTCTCTCTTTTACTTATTATTATACATGATACAGTGTAAACAAAACAAAACAAAAAAACCCAGACACTTATAAAGGAAGACTAGCCGATCGTCTAGACGATCACAGACAAGTATTTTCCATGGCAGGACCTTAATCTAAAAAAATAAAACACTGCGTATACAGGAAAATAATCACCGCCGGGGGGCTGAGACCACGCGGCGCTCCTGTTACCATCCCGAAGCTGATTATCTCCCCGTAACTGTACGTCCCGAAGTGTTTTACTCCTCTTACACCACAGCGAACACGATACCGAGCGTCTGCTATACACGCTCCAGCGCGAGCCCCTTCAGAGCATATCAGAGACATTTATACATCCTTAAACTCTGTTTGGATTTGGATTAGATTCGTTTAACAATAATTAAACGATCGTCTAACTAAATCCCGGACTTTAATCCAGCGGTTCAACCAGAAGAGGAAGAAGTTAACAGTTAACGGCTGTCTTGTGTTTAAGATCGACGTGGAAATGACACGGCCTCGCGCTCTGCGGTTTTCCAGCTGCAAATCCCTTCATAAATCACACTTATCTCCAGCGCTAACGCTAATCCAGCTTAAACAGTGCTGTAGTTCGAATATGATTTAAAGAAAACACACACATGACTAATCATCATGAGGGAAACTCGGCTCATTTTTCCGGGCAGGTCTCGCTCTCGTTACTCATCGTAAACCTGCCCGACTCTGAAATTTGCTGCCAAACCCCCTGACTCATTGTTTTTTCGAAAGCTTTGGCAACGGTGAATCGGAGCGCTCGGCCAGTAACGACTTTAATAAAGCTGATAAATATATATATATATTTCTATTTTCATTCATCCAGGAGTTCTAACAGCGACAAGTGACACAATTTCGACGTTTATAGTTTATAGTAGGTTATACTTGGGGAATTTGTAAGGAATAAAGTGGAAATGCTCCGGAGACGGCGTCGTGTCCGACCGTTACAAAGCGCTGACGCTGGAGACTCCTTCCATGCGTTCTTATGTTGTTTATGTTGCTTATGTTGCGAGGAAACGTTGACAAAGCGTCACGTTTAACTTTCGGACTCTGAAGTTCTTTGTACAGGTCAGTAACAGTACCACACTAACAGTACTAGCAAAACAGCTAAAGCGCTAAGCCTTCGATAAATACCACGCAGCGAGAGCGAGAACTCTGCTGTTTGGCGATCGTCTATGTTTTTGTTCGTTCTGTAAAATTCTGTAAAATTAAGACAAGCTGAGGTGACGTTTGAACAGTCCAGGAAGTCGTTTCAGGTTTCTCAAAAACAAACAAAAAAACCCCTAAACATCCGGTTCTGATGTAGCACGTACTCTTCGGGTTAATCCCACCCCTGTCGCAGACATGAGGCCACACCGGTGAGGTAATAATGACTATAATGTTCTGAAATGAAAAGGGATGAGTTCAGGCACATTCCCCTACCCTCCTCCCCCAGTACTCCAGCCCCTTACGGTTTTAAATGTCCTGACAGACGCAGGTACAGACTTGCGTCCTTTCAGAGGAAGCCACGTGATCCGACAGCTCACCCGAAACGAGTCTGACGACTCCCCGAGCGAAGTCTCACGCCTCAACTTTTGACCCCGGTGATGTTTGTCAGAAAGCGCCGAAAAACAGCGCTCGTATTCACCCTGCTTTTATTACCGCCGTCTATTTTTATAGCTGATTTATCTGCAGCTCGTCTGAACGTTTCACAATTAACAAGCTTTCAACAAGGTTCCCACCCGCACCCCCACCCGCACCCCCACACGCACAGTTTGTTTGTGATGAATGTCATTCGCAGCTGTTTTTCACACTCCGACTTCTCGGGTTCAGAGCCGTTCAGGAACGGGATGGAATTTTAGCTTCCTTATGATCGCGGGTGGAATACTGGTCCGGATAAAGAATTACGGCGGGACGTTACGGTTTAGAATCGACTACGCGTTCTCGTTTTTACGACACGAGGCGTTTCTCTTCCCCGTTCGAGCCGAGACATCTTCCCGGTCCCTATTTCAGTGCGCTCCATGCGTAAAGTGAGGAATAACGAGGTTTCACACCACATCAAGTCCCTTTTTCTGGGCCACAAGTTTGGAATTTAACCTCCGACTGTGATTATTTCGTGAAAAGTGAACTCTCAGCGTTCTCAGGTCTGTTTTCAGACGAGAGAAAATAAACAACACCCGATCTGCGGCTGCGCGACTGCCAGAGCTGCCGTTATAGAAAACTAAAATCGACACCTCTTCGTCTGACCGATCACAATCCGGGACTCGACCACGATCCGTCCACCGCCGTGTGTTCTTGTTCGTGCTGCGACGTCGCGAGTGTGATGTTGAGCGACAAGTTTTGTCGTTTAATGCAAATCCGAGGCATCAGTCAGGAACATTATTTGCATATTACAGCACATCGTATTAAGCCAACATAATCCGGGGTTGTTTTTTTTTTTTAACAAAAAAAAGTCACGTCCTTTTCCAAACACGTTCTTTCTGAAAAAAGGTCCTCTCACGTCTCATAAAAAAATAAATAAATATATAAAACGGCGAACGGCGTGAGCCGGGGCGGTGACCTGCAGGTACCGGAGCAACAATACGGCACACAAAGGCACCTAATTAAATCTGCCTTCCAAAAGGAAATTCACTGTTGTCGTGTAAAGACAGTATTTTAATGAGGGCTTAGAAGAGTGATAAGCCCTCATAGGCTTCCTACAGATGGTAATGTATTGTATTATCTGTCGGAATATGGAACCGGGCCAGCAGCAGCTCGGCTTTATCGATGCCAACAGCCATTAAAAAAAAAAAAAAGAAAGAAAGAAAGGGAAAAAAAAGAGGCAGGAGTCTCTGATGGCGCTAGCAGAACCTTGGCGCAATCGCTTCGTTGGAAATAAGAAGGCACATTGTTCTGCGGAAAGCAATAAATTACACGAGCCACTGCTCGCGTGCAATATAAGACGTCTATCTGATAAACGTGGTGACAGTAAAAAAATAAATAAAAAAAAAAAAAGCAGAACAAGTTTCGGATGAAAGAAAGCGCTGTTAATCTGTACACAGACTCCTTTAGTGAGAAAGTGCTGATAAATCAGATATATACACGTAATAAACCACAACGGTCACGTCTTCTGAGAGGAGAGCCGTCTTTTAGACGAGTCTCTGATGAAAACTGTCCCGTAAGTCCGTCACTCCATCCAAAAAAAAGAAATAACTGAGAGAGTTTTCGTTCGGTTGAATTTGAATAAAGTAAAAATTTGCATGAATGCTACGGTTTACAAAATGACGCGACGCTTAGCTGTCGTAACAGGCTAGGGTTATGCTAGCTCTGATTTTAAGTCGTATTTCGATCTAGCGTCGGAACCGAAACGAAACAAGCGTACGACGAAGCAAAAGATCAACGCCGGACAAGAAGCTGACGAGGTTCGTTTACGTTTCGAATGAAAATTTTACCTTTAAAACGGAGATACTTACAACGTCGCAAAATAGTAATAAAAGTCCAGACTCGGGTGAGAGAAAGAACGGCTTTTGTTGCCGAGAGCCACGGTTCTCACGTTCGTGTCCCAGGAGCCCGAGGGGCCGTAAACAGACCTCCAGGTAGATATTTTTGGGGGATTTTTTAATTGTTTTTCATTGGTGGAAATCAAAACCCTTCTTTAGCTTTCAGATTTTTTAAAATTATTATTATTATTTTTTTAAAGATTGAAATGCTTTCTGTGAGCGTAAAGGTCAGGAATGAACATTTCTAGGGGCTCGAACAAATAGTTTAAAAATAAACATGTACCATAATAGTAGCTTTTTCTTTTTGAAAAATTAAGAAAATTTACACGTTTTCTGGAGCGTGTGTAAACATGTCTATACGAGGACTTCTGAAATCATCAGAACATTTGTTTTCCTGAGCGTCAACGAAGGTCTAGCAGGAAGTAGTAGGACATAACAGGTGTAGCAGGAAGTAGCAGGTGTAGCAGGTGTAGCAGGAAGTAGCAGGTGTAGCAGGAAGTAGCAGGTGTAGCAGGTGTAGCAGGTAGCAGGAAGTAGCAGGTGTAGCAGGAAGTAGTAGGACAGCGCTGCTTTAAACCCATGCAGGTTCTTACACTTTATTACAGGTCGGGAAGCGCTGCAGGGTTTTAAAAAATGTACTCTGTGCGTGTGAGTGTGTGAGTGTGTGTGTATGTGTGTGTGTGTGTGTGAGTGTGTGAGTGTGTGTGTGTGTGTGTGTGTGTGTGTGTGTGTGTGAGTGTGTGTGTGTGTGTGTGTGTGTGTGTGTG
>JANDJT010000103.1:22018227-22029578 GCA_024331685.1 Stegophilus panzeri
GGGAGGGGAGGGGGGGGGGGAGCGGGGCTTTAAACAGGTTAAAACAACCTAAATCAAGAAAAGAAAGAACGAAAAAAAAAGAATGCGGGAACTTTTTTCAGCGAGTCTAAAATGAAAAAAAAAAAGCGACAAGAGTTCTGAAAGTTCTCCGGAACGTGAAAGCGAAGTGAAACGCGACCGAGCAACAGGTGTAAAAAAAAAAAAAAAAAAAAAACCTTTACTCACCCATGTCCTCAAACTGAAAGAAAGACCGGAAAACTGAACAAAAATACCAAAAAATGGAATCCTTAACGTAATCCGGAGCCTCCTTTATAAAAGTCCACGGCGTCCACACGCTACGCTCCTTTCACGCTTTTACCTCCAGGTAAGGAAATCCTCGCGTAAAATCCACAAAGATCTCCACACACACACACACACACACACACACAGAGCGAGAGAGGGAAAAAAATGTAAAACTTCTTAATCCATTAAAAGCTTGTGAGCTTTTCCTTTTTTCTTCCTCGCTTTAATAAAGGTTAGTTTAGAGAAACGTCTCCTCTGAGATCCGCTGCGCTTTCCTTTCTGAAAACAGTCCCTTCTGAGGACAAAGCTGCTTCACAATGTGGAGAGCGCCAGGGGACAGGAGTGAGAGGGGGCGGGGTCTACATGTGATGTCATACAAGGTGAGAATCGCTACTGGGCCTGGGGAAAAGGGGGCGGAGACACAACGGCTCTCCTGAGCCACTGCCCAGAAGGTGTTTTCTCTCTCTCTCTCTCTCTCTCTCTCTCTTTTTTTATTACTTACCTGTGGGAGTGTGTGTGGGTGGAGTGGGGGTAGGGGGGGGGGGGTCACGTGACACGGCAGGAGCTTTTGCGAAGTTTAAACAGTATTTAGCAAACATGGCACATTTAAAGTTATGACATAATCAAAATATAAACATTATTATATGTTTCTAATATAAACAATCATTTTAAATAAAATTATTATTAACTAAAACGTTTAACGGGCAGTTTTATTTGAGCTTTGTAATATATTGTTACTTTTACGGTCATTTTTATCTTGTTATAGAAAATGACAAAATTAATGACGTAAACAAAAACATTTACAGAAACAAAAAACAACAAAATACTGCGTTCTGACAAATTTGCGAAATTGTAAAACTACTGCATTTTATCTTTTTAGTAAAAAGGAAAATTATTATTAACTCACGTATTAAGAAGTAGAAAAAATTCTGACAAGTTCTCTAATATATTCCTACTTTTACAATTCATTTGAACGTGTATTGTGTTGATTAATTATTAATTTATTAACTTAAATTAAATTATGATGACGTGAGATGGAAATGTGTGACGTAAACATAAGATATAGACATGTGATGTAAATGTGAGCTGCAGTCGTAAGATGTAAAAACACGCGATGTATACATGAGATGTAGTTGTGCAAAGTAAACGTAAGATGTAAACATAAGATGTAAACATGCAATGTAAACATAATATGTCAAATTAAGATGTAAATGTAAAATGAAAACATAAGATGTAAACGTTAAATGTAAATGTAAAATTAAGATGTAAACATGAGATGTAAACGTGCGATGTAAACATGAGATGTAAACATGAGATGTAAACGTGCGATGTAAACATGAGATGTAAACGTGTGATGTAAACATGAGAAGTAAACGTGCGATGTAAACATGAGATGTAACTCTGCGATGTAAACATGTGATGTAAACGTGCGATGTAAACATGAGATGTAACTCTGTGATGTAAACATGTGATGTAAACATGAGATGTAAACATGAGATGTAACTCTGCGATGTAAACATGAGATGTAAACATGCGATGTAAACATGAGATGTAAACGTGTGATGTAAACATGAGAAGTAAACGTGCGATGTAAACATGAGATGTAAACGTGCGATGTAAACATGAGAAGTAAACGTGCGATGTAAACATGAGAAGTAAACGTGCGATGTAAACATGAGATGTAACTCTGCGATGTAAACATGAGATGTAACTCTGCGATGTAAACATGTGATGTAAACGTGCGATGTAAACATGAGATGTAACTCTGTGATGTAAACATGTGATGTAAACGTGCGATGTAAACATGTGATGTAACTCTGCGATGTAAACATGAGATGTAACTCTGCGATGTAAACATGAGATGTAACTCTGCGATGTAAACATGAGATGTAAACATGCGATGTAAACATGAGATGTAACTCTGCGATGTAAACATGTGATGTAAACGTGCGATGTAAACATGAGATGTAACTCTGCGATGTAAACGTGCGATGTAAACATGAGATGTAACTCTGCGATGTAAACATGTGATGTAAACATGTGATGTAAACGTGAGATGTAAACATGAGATGTAACTCTGCGATGTAAACATGTGATGTAAACATGTGATGTAAACGTGTCATGTAAACGTGCGATGTAAACATGAGATGTAACTCTGCGATGTAGTCATGTGATGTGAATGTGTGAGTGCTGCACTCGCTGTCACTTAAATAAAGTCTCAGGACGGAGAAGTGGGACACGGAGAGAGCGTAACATCCCCACAGAGCCGAGACATGAACATTAGAGAAAGCTTTCTGGGGCATAAACACCCACACACACACACACACACACACACACACACACACACACACTGTATCTCTCAATAATAAACACCTGCTCATATGTATAAAACCAAAATCTTACAGACACACAGAAGTTTTAGAGGAAATGAATAAACAGCTAGACAGATACTGCAGATCGACAGGCAGACAGACAGGTCAGGCAGACAGACAGATGAATATAGAAAAAAATAATAAAGCATTTGTTGACAATCAGGGAGACAGTTAAAAGAAAGGAGAGAGATGTATGGCGAGACAGACTGACAATCTAACTAGCAGACAGATAGACAGTTGGAAAGACAGACAGACAGATGGATGAATAAAAAATGACATGGGCTGTCAAACAGGTAGAGAGATGGATAGAGAGATAGGTGGCTACAGAGAAAGACAGGTGGTTGACATGATGGAGAGATGGAGAGACAGACAGCCTAGATAGACAGCAGGACAGGCAGATAGACGGGTGGATAAAAAAAAAACTGTCACATGTTGAGAAACAGAATGACAGAGAAATGGCAGATAGGTAGATGGATGAATGGATGAATGAACGAATGGATGGACAGATGGAGAGACAGAGAGAAAGAAAGTGATGGAGACAAGCAGACAGACGATGGGACAGAAAGACAGACGACAATATAGATAGTGAGGCAGAGACAGACTAAGAGACTGACAGACAGAGAGAGAAAGGAAGAGAGAGAGACAGATGGAAAAAACAAAAGAGACAGACAGGCAGACGGACAGAGAGAGAGAGAGAGAGAGAGAGAGAGAGAGACAGACAGACAGATTCTACTGTGTAATACAGTGAGTTAATAAATAATCCTAATAACTTAATTAATCATCTGTTAATGAGTAACGACACAGCTTTGACCTGTGAGGAGTGCAAACAGACAGACAGACAGACAGGAAAACAGACAGGTATATATACAGACAGACAGATGAGCAGTTAGTCAGGTAGGTATAGGGACGGACAGACAGACAGACAGACAGACAGACAGGTACAGGTAGACAGGAATACAGATGCACAAATAGAGAAACAAACAGGTAGGTATGCAGACAGACAGATGCTCAGGTATAGAACAGACAGACAGACAGACAGACAGAGAGATGAATGCTCAGATAGACAGGTAAGTACACAGGCAGACAGACAGATGGAGAGAGACAGGTAGGTACGGGAATAGGCAGACAGATATAGAGATTCTTATGGACAGGTAAACAGGTAGGTAAACAGACAGACTCACAGGCAGACAGACAGGTAGGTAAACAGACAGACTCACAGGCAGACAGACAGGTATGCATGCAGTTAGACAAACAGATGCACAAACAGGCACATGGAGACATGACGTGTGTACAGCTAGTAGGTAAACAGACAGACAGGTTGACATAGCGACAGACAGGCAAGTGGAAAGGTGGGCACACAGACAGGTAGGTATACAGACAGACAGACAGACAGAGAAACAAACTGATGAATAATGATGTCTCCAGCAGTGAGACAGTGAGACAGTGTGTGACAAAGAGGTGTGTGAGAAACACAAGTACACACACACACACTCACCGATAAGAACACAGTAATCTGACCTTGGGTGTGTACGAGTATGTGTGTACATGAGGTCACATGGTGTGTGTGTGTGTGTGTGTGTGTGTGTGCGTGTAAATATAAAGAGGTAGAACACAACAGCAAGAAAACACAGCAATGCTCTTGTTTGTTTTAAAAATGAAAAGCGCTCGGTTCCATGTAACGTTAATTCTGAGGGGGGGGGCGGGGTTAGGGGGTGTCGTTGGAACATGCCGGAGAATGTGCAAGAGAATATTTCCCCCCGTCAGGATCCCGGGGGGTATTGGCAGAGCAGAAATGCATTTAGATCGAGCGATTAACAGGAGGAAATGAAGCGCCGCCTCAGCGCCACAATCACACCTGAACAGGACGAGGAAAGAAAAACAACAACAACAACAATGCTGAGGTGGAGGAAGAGGGGGGAGAAGGGGCGCCAAAACTTATACTCACTGTGTGTGTGTGTGTGTGTGTGTGTGTGTGTGATGGATATTATATAAACTGATCTTACATCCACCCATCATACCAGTCATCCATGCATCTATTTATCCATCCATTCATCTAACCATGTATCCATCCATCCATACATCTATCTCTCCATCCATCCAGTCAGCTAGCTTACTATCCATCCATCCAACTACCCATCAGGCATCTAAACACCTAACCATCTATCTATCTATGCATTCAAACAGCCATCCCTCCATATAGCCATCATCCATCCATCCATCCATCCACCCATCTTGTTTTCAGCCATCAGATAGATGGATAAGTAGACAGTTCTGTCAGTCATTTAATCATTCATCCACCCATCCATTAATTCCTATAGCTATCTCTCTGACATCTCAACTTCTATCCATCAATTGCTCTATCCATCCATCCATCAATCGTCCATCCTGCTATCTATCATCCATCAGAGTCTCTGTAAATAACCATCAGCTGTCTAACCATCAAAACAGCCATCCATCCAGCTATTATCTTTCCATCCATCCATCCCTTCTGCTATCTATCATCCATCTAACTTATCCATCAGCCATCAAACTATCTATCCATCCATCCATCCATCCATCCATCCAAGGCTGACTTGAGATAATCCAGGACATGAAAGAACTCATATTACTTTAATACGGTTCTTCTTGAAATCTTCAAGAGTTCTCCCAGAGGGACCAACAGAAGAACCCTGAAGAGTTCTAGATGGATTTTTTTTTTCCTAGTAGTGCACATTCTTCTTGGCCAGTTTTGTTAGCCTTACTAAATAATTAGCGAGCTACCTAGCGCTCACCGGCACTCACTTTAACACGTTTCTGAAACACAATGCCGTGAACGTGTTCCCCGGCACGTAACCCCTGATTACGGCGTGTTCGGGCGGAGCTCTCTGAGGACGGAATATTGGGAATATCGAGCAGGACGGTAGCTGATTGAAGCGCTCGCGGATTTGCATGTTGTTTGTAAGACTTTGCGAGACATTTGGATTGAAAAGGACCTTCAGGTATTCAGACGCAGGGAACTCTACAGGAGCTGAAGCCGAGAGTCGAGCCAAGACACGCAGAGTGAAAAACAACACGCCCTGGTCCGATTTCAACACGCAAAACGAGAAAGTTCACTAGGAATGATGGAAAACAGAAGATTTCACCCACAGCACAACAAAAACCTGTAAAACTGGACGGAGGTTTAAGTTAAACTCAAGTGTCCGGAACGGATTAGCGACTGGGACGAGGTGACAAAAGCTCAGGAAACAGCGAGGAATTCACATACCTAAAGAACAATAGGTACTTTAACGATAAAAACACCAACACCATAAACTACATGAAGAGCTCCGTTACTTATCAGGATTTAACCGTAAAAGGGCAAGTGAACTTCTGTAACAAATAAAAACAGGAAATCGCTATATAAGGGCTGGGCAAAACAACAATATAATATTAATATCATGATAACTGCTACAATACACTTTCCTAAGGCTTCATAAACATCACGCAGCAAGATTTTCATATTTTTATATATAAAGCTGCTTTTCCACTGAAATTACCCGGAACAATTAGTCCCAGGAACTTTTTTCAAGGGACCATTTGGTTACTCCAGACATTTGTTGTTTGCATTTCCCACCCCCGAAAATTCCTGGCTTTTGAAGAATACCACCTCCCGAGTTTGGGACTTTGCGAGGGCTAAATATTTGACCCGGAACTTAATTTAGACCCTGTGGTGGAAACACACCAAGTACCTCCAAAAGGTCCCTAGTTCCTGGGGAAAGTTCCTGCGATGGAAAAGCGGCATACGATACAATTACATGTTAAGGTTTGTACTGAATCTTTAAAATAGTCAAATATTTTAAATGATATTTAAATGAAAATTCTTTTCGTTTTTGCTCCTTTTCAGTATTGAATATTTTTCATTCATTAAATATTTATTGAACCGTTAACATTAAAAACACGTCCATTTAAAAATTCACTTGAGTATAAAATATTATTTTCACTTTTTAAAAAAATTAAAATAGTTTCTTTCTAGACAAAAAAAAGTGAACTTTTTGTTCATTTTCCCCCGACTTTTTAATATTAAAGCTCGTGTTTGTGTTAAATTTTTAAAACGACGAAATGTAATTAATTCTTTTTTAAACGTGTGCGTGGTAAATACTGGAAAATTTACTCTTTTCATCTTAGAAGTTGTAAAACCTTAACATTTAATACTTTTCTTTTTAATTTGTCTTTTCTTTTCAGTGTTCAATATTTTCACTTGCAATCAGTCTTTAAAATTGCTAAATATTAAAATTTCATTTATTACATTTTCCTCCTTTTCACTGTTTATGATTACCAAACCATAAAAAATGAAAAATGTTAAAGTTTTACATAATTAAAAAAAAAAAAAAAAAGTGTACAGTATTCCTTTTCACTGTTAAATGTTTTTTTTTTTTTTTTTTTTTAAGTAGTTCAATATTTAAATTAAATTCCAATCTGAATTTTAAAGATTCCGTATACATTTCCTGGAGTTGTTTTGGATAAATAATAACTCGAAGAGAATTTTTTTTTTTTTTTTTTTTTACAAATTATAAAAACTATAACATCTACTATATAGTTGTTTTTTTGTTTGTTTTTTTCACTGAAAAATGTTTAAAAGAAAAAACAAACACAAGAAGTGTTATCTGAAACCATGTAAATGTGAAGTAAGGACAATTTAATGTTTATTTTTAAAAGATCCTCAGTTTGTAAAATTTAATTAAACTTATCCTCTCAAGAAACCGAGGATCAACTTAATTCTTTGCTTCACGGTAATTTTATCCGAACAAAACCTACAGGCCTTAAAAAGTACAACTTTTTACACTTTGTACAAAGATAAAACTGTAAATCATTAGGGTTTAATAACCACATTTCCACCGAGTCCTTGAATACATTATATCCAGATAAAAACTTCGGATTTCTACAGCACGTTCCGGAGCTTTAACATTTCTTCTTCTTCTGTGTTTGGGTAATAAAAGATTTTGTTGCTCCTGGCTGACCCCCGACGGTGCACTTTTTAATAATTCATCACAGCAAGCAGAAATAAAAAGCACAGGAAGAAAAAAAATAATAAAAGTGAAACAACAAGTTCGTCTCTGGTCTGCGATCGATTCGAGTTATAATGCAGATTTAGTTCTTCGTGCTAAACTGGAGGCTATGAACCTCCATTTCTTTTTAGATGTTGTTTATTAGCATGATCAAATTACCCCTTTACTCGTAGCCTGTAAAACATCTATAACAAAACTATAACAAAAATTAGCAGCAACAAACGCATAACAGATCCGACAAAAAAGCCAAAAATGCGGCTTCTTAAAAACCTACTTCAACCTTCTTTTTAAAATCGACACCGAGGAAAAAAATTGCGTTAAAAAAAGACGAAACTAAGGAAATCACTTCTCACCAAACCGAACGGAAAATTCCGACCGTAAAACATCATGCGTACGATGATAAACGTCTAAACAGTGAAAGAGCGCCTTGTAAACGGGGCTTGTGCTAAACCTTCCACTAACGCAGCTCAGCCACTGCAGCGATTCGACTACCATACACACACGCTAACTCTTCCTCCTTTTATAAGGCGCCATTACTTTTGTGCTATTTAGATTGCTTACGTAGACATATTCGTTTCGAAAACCGTTTCGTCATTACTACGAAACGACTGAAAATGTTCACGAAACGTTCACTGAAAATCGCCACGTACACAAAATCGTCGCCAATCATTGACAATTCTGCGACTCGAAGCTGATCGGACGATTACATTTCCTAACAAACTGCATTTTCATGAACACGACGGACGAATTATTATTTTTCGTATCCGGTTTAATAAATGGGGCACGATGTTAACAAAGAAACGTTAAATAACGTTGTCGCCTGAGAGTTTTTAAGAGTTACAGGGACTTAAAGGCACCGCAGTGTTGGAATCACCCTAACAGCGCCCCCTTGTGTTTAAACCCGGACCTTCTGGACTTTCATGGCAATATGTTAGACTTGGAGTTAGACTTCTAGACATCCTAGAAAACTGTGGTGGGAAAAAAACCCACATCTGACGATTACCGTTCGTTTAAAACGTAACGACGACGCATTAACAAGGCACGAAACGGGAATATCTGGCAACCCGGCATGGCATTAAGATGGTTTAAGAGTGTGGCGGGAAAGGATACGTTACGTGTGAACAGTAGAGTAGGCTAAAAAAATGGCGCCAATCAGCCGGAGAATGCAATCAAGACTGCAGGTGACACAAAAGAATCCAACACCCACCCACCTCCTCCTCACACACACACACACACACACACACACACACACACCCCCAAATGAGGGAGTAATCCATCATGGCTGCCATTTGCCAGTAACGTCTTTTTTAACAAAGCCTTGACAGATGGGAGGAGATAAGAGCTGGTGTGTGTCCAAGTGGGAAACATGAACAGGCGAAAAAATTTCTCTTTCTCACACACACACACACACACACACACACACACATACACACTCTCTCCGTAGCTATGAAAGTCACGTCCGCACATTAGCCTCCTCGCTAGAGAGATGGATGATGGGATATAAAGTCACTCTTAACTTTTTCACCTCCGCTCTCCTTCTCCATTCCTAATAATAATCCGTTTTATTTATACAGCGCTTTCTTTTTCCACCAAACCAAGGTCATTTACAACGAGTAAACACACACTAAATGCACACGCACCGTGTAGGCACAAGTCACACATCATAAACACGTTCGCCAGCCGGCCTGGCGAGGAAAAACCCTCCAGCATGCTTGTTAATTAATTAATTAACCGATGTATTTATTTATTTATTTATTTACGCTTTGTTCTGGTTGCTTAAACAGCCGACGAGGCAGAAAAGTGCTAGCTAAAGTAACATAACGTACGGTGAGCTAGTTAGCACGTTCAGCACATTAAACACAGAAGAAGGAGAACGGGTGAATACGTTATTAATTCATTACGCTATTTAAAAGTTTTCCACCGTTGATTTAGATTAACACGTTTTTGTGATAGTAGAACGTGCACGGATGATCATATACGACGACGTAAACCACCTGGAGATATATATATATATATATATATATTACACACATTATATGGCGAAAAGTATCAGGACACCTGAGCATCTTCTCCAAACTGCTAACACAAAGTTGGAAATCCACACGATTGTATAGACGTCTTTGTGCCCCATAGCGTTGCAATTACAGTTCACAGGGACGGAGAGGCTCGAACCTGTTCCAGCATGACACCAAGTGCACAAAGCGAGCTCCGTGAAGATGTGCGCTGCCAACGTTGGAATGGAAGAACTGGAGTGTCCTGCACAGAACCCTGACCTCAACGCCTTCGGGAAGAACTGGAACTGGAGCCTCCTCGCCAGACACCAGCGCCTGACCTCGACCTCACTAATAACTGTGTTGTAGTTTATTATTAGGCGCTGCCGATGGAATGAGACTGTCGCTGGGTTCTGACCTTCTGACCTTCTGACCAAATAACCGACGTGTTCTGTTCATATCGGAATTAAAACCCCAGCTCCTGCATGCCGGCACCTTTCCGTTAAACCCGTTCATTTCCGCATACACGATTTTCCTCCATAAATGAGACGGCGCTTAACGTCTGATATACTTTTTTATAAAAGCATCGGATGGAAACCACTTCCCGACGCAGTCTAGCCGTTCTGGAAAGATGGAAACGTACGGCTGCGTTTCCAGACACGGATCAGGCTCGGCCTCGGATTTCGCTGGTCATTGGGGGGAAATCGCCAGAGAAAACCAGCTCTTCAAAGAGCACACTGAGTGGTAATTATCAAAACCTCATGCCAACGCAAGTTTTCCAGCGGGTTTGGACTGTTTGTCTTAAGAAAAAAAAAAAAAAAAAAAAAAAAAACCCCCATGAGTCACTTAAGTGCACTAGAAAACCCTGAAGAGAGAGACCGTCCGGTCTTTCAGAGCAGACAGGGATTACTGTGGTCTAACGCTCCGGCGTTCCTGTGGTTCTCCCCCTCCTCTAATCCCACCTCCACACCATGCTGGAACACGCTCCGGTCAGCTCATCACAACGGAGTCCCGCGGATGTACGGAACAATACGGAGGGCCGGCGTGCCTCTGCGCTTACGGCTCAGCGGTTAACAGAAAAACGCCCAAGCGCGCATTAGATTTCATCGGTCACGTGACATCGATCCCGCGTTACAATTTCGGCCGATAAACTTGACGGAGATAACGTCCGAAGTATCGTTCTTTTAAAGAAAGACGAGTCGGTACGAGAAAATAATAATAAACATCTACCAGCCAATCAGAAACGAGAAACCGCCAAGTGTAAACTCCTCTGTCCTGAAGATGTTACAGCTTTATCTCTGACTGTTACAAAGCGCTGACACTGGAGACTCCTTCCATAACTGTTAAATAAACATCTCCTCAAAGATTAGCGTTGGAGCGTCTGCCGTACAAGTCCCTTTGAACGAGCCGTTACTATAGAAACCATTTTTTTTTACTCACCTGCGACTGAAACTGTTAATAAAACCATAACATCTAATTAACAAGACAGAATTACTGCATTGCAATTTATATAATGAAACTTTATACGATTCAATCATTGTTAGTGTACGTTACTACATTGTGTACATCTAACCAAATAAATGAATCACCTGCTCGTCCAGAGTTACTCCCCAAATCACCTGTCCGTCCAGAGTTACTCCCCAAATCACCTGCTCGTCCATCATCACTCCCCAAATCACCTG
>JANDJT010000103.1:22056251-22094497 GCA_024331685.1 Stegophilus panzeri
CTCTCTCTCTCGCTCTCTATCCCTCAATTCAATTCAGAGGTTGCTTTATTTTACCTCTCTCTCTCTCTCTCTCTCTCACACACACACACACACACACACACTCTCTCGCTCTCTTTCTCTCTCTCTCTCTCTCTCTCTCTCTCTCTCTCTCTCGCTCTCTATCCCTCAATTCAATTCAGAGGTTGCTTTATTTTACCTCTCTCTCTCTCTCTCTCTCTCTCTCTCTCACTGCTCGCTCTCGACTCCTCTTCGGAAGTCTTCGGAAAGCGATCGGCTCTTTCCGGAATCGGGCTCGTTCACTTCGGGGACAGTCAGGGCGGGGGGTTGAAAAAAACACACACACAAAAAAACCCCCAACAGAAACAATTTTTATCCCGAACGCAACCCTGCTGAAAAAAAAACTATAGAAACCATCACAGAAATTCTAATGGTTTCCACTACAAATACCATTACAAACCATCACCTAACCAGTAAAACCATTACCGTTCTTGGTCTTTAATGGTATCCACTAGACATAACATGCCACCAAAAGAAGGCAACTAATTACCAGTAGAGACCCACAGGAATCATTACAGTTTTCCATTAAAACCAATATCAATTTCCATTATAACCGTTAAAACAGTTACAAATTCTGTGAGTGTTTCTATTGTTAGGTTTTTTTTCAGCAGAGCTGCTGATGTGATTTTTATTTATGAAAAATAAAAATAAAAACAGGTCATACATTTTAGCCGTTTAGTAACGTATAATGCTGTGGAAGAGCCGCAAGACAACTTATCACTCACGCTATAGCAGCTATAAAAAGTCGTTCTCTCTGAATTCTCTCTCTCTCTCTCTCTCTCTCTCTCTCTCTCTCTCAGTCATGTTTCTGACAAACCAAAAACGAAGTGTAAACTCTTCTGCCTTTCCCATGATGGAAAACTTACAGCTTTACCTGATACAAAGCTCTGACGCTGTCTCTTTATGGAAAACTTCCCCATATCAACGATTACATGCGTTTTTCTAACACACGTTTAGATAATATAGCTAACTCTTAACTTTATTTCATTACCACTTTACTTAAACGCTATCTTAATCATTAAGAGAGAAAAAAGAGGGCATGGGAACTGACTTGCTTTGCGGACATTCTGCAGCATTAGATGTAACTATAAATGGACAAAAAGTACAACTTGTTGCTCTTTAATAGACCGGAAATGGTCAGTGTTGGCAAATTGCTTGGTGAAAGAGAAATAAAACACTCGGGGAAATGCTGTTATAGGGAAATAATCAGTTTAGGGTAACTCATACCATTATACGACCCTGTGATTGATTATTTTCTTTTTACAGCATGACACAAATAGTTTTATTTCTTACGTAATATATGAAGTTCTATTAAAAAAAAAAATGTTTTTTAAAGGACACTAAGACATGAAAAGGTAGGGAAAATATTTATGCACTATGTCAAATTTTTCTGAATAAATTTTTTAAAAAATTTTTTAAAAAGCATGAAGAACTTAAAAGCATTCAAATGCAGAAATACTTTTTAACGTTTCTGAATAAAAATAAATAAATAAAGCATTTTAATTCCTTTGCTACATATTTAGCCTTGGCAATTCTACAGCTTCATACAAAGTGTGCAATTAGGAATTCTATATTGAAGAAATCTCAAAATAAATAAATAAATAAATAATTTTGTTGAAAAAAAAAGATGAGGCCAAAAAGATGTCAAGGACCGGACGAGACGAGGCAGACGAGGCAGCAGGACGAAAAACAAATATCCTTCGGGTCTCTGGAGTCACAATGAGGAAATGACACTCAGCAGGTGTGCGGAGAGAAGAGAATGGAGGAGAGAACAACACCCTGCAGAGGCTGAGGAGACAAAAGCCTTGAATATGTTGGTGTTTTCGAAAGAAGCCTCTTTTTTTTTTTGGTTACACAAAAAAATCTAATGAAAATATTGTGTCTGAGAGACGTGAGAATCAACCTGAAAAACTGCAGATTCAATTTACTTACGTTCTACGACGTCGCTGCTGAATTCTGCATTCTGATTGGTTCAGAGCATGTTGAACGTGTTGTACATCGCAGGTTTAAATGAATGTGCTCGTTCGAACGCATTATCGTTGTGGAGATGTTTATACGTCTCTAAGTTTTCTCTAACGAGATGTTAACGTGTATGGAAGGAGTCTCCAGTGTCAGCGCTTTGTAACACTCAGAGGTAAAAACAGCGTCATGACACGACAATCTGCATTCTTTTAAAAACTTCTAGAGAGACACATAAAGAGAGCGGCTGCTGTGGTGAGGGAACGACGATGATTATACCTGCTGTAACGTAAGTGAGAGCAGGAACTAACTTCTCTTCCTGTTGTTCTACGACATATCATACAAATAAATAAAACCATCGCGACCATCGGCTGCTTGCTGTGGTGTAAGAGGAAGGGAACACATCGGATATTTGTTAGCTAAGGACACACTGTGTCCAGCTTATCCATGCTTTCTTTTTCTCTCCAGATTACTGTGAGTGTTTTCCGTTCAGACGGATGCTGGAGATGTTCCTTATATGAAGGTCTTGTAGGAATTTGCACTTTCACCATCTTTGAGAGAGAGAGAGAGAGAGAGAGAGAGAGAGAGTGCGCGAGCAAATGGACGTTAACTGGTTAATATTTAATTCAGTGTACGTGAGGCTGTGTTTCTGAAGGGTGGCAAGCTCACTAATGGGGGCAGATTGGGTATCATGGTGGATATCACGAAACTGCCCCTGGGAGAGCTCGGTGGCTCCATTAATGTCTTTTTTCTAAAGGAGAAGCCACATGGAGACACGCTGTCCAGCTTTTGACCACTCACTGGAGAAACGTCGGTTTAGGTTGGTAGCACATTCGTTAAAGAACATCTAAATAGTCGCTCACACAGTAGGAGAAACCTTAACTATGACTGTTCCACCGCTAATCTACGTTTACTTACATTATGCCGTGTGTCTTAGACTGTATTTATTACGTAAGGACTAACACACACTGACGGGCTGTGCTGTTAATTCATTTAAAAAGTGTAAAAAGTGAATTAATAATTAAAGAAAATTAATCCGCACCATCTGATTCAAGAATTTACCAGCACCGTGTTATGAATTTACTTTATCGTTTTTATTAATGATTCATTACTAATTCATTTTTTTACTTTCTCTTAGCGTCAATACATCATGACAAATAACATGGCTGCTCCTAGGGCCTAGGGGGCGCTGTTGCTATGTGACTTCTTTGTTTTAAGAAAGTTATTTCTGAAAATGCTACATTCTACTGCTTTTTCAGACTAGTCTCTTCCACTGGCTATCGGCAGCCAATCGCATTAAACCCGTTGTAGGATACGCCAACGAAATCGATTTGAGAAAATCGCAAAGAGGCGGGACTTACCGCACCATCGCTTCGATAATTCGCTCGGAGTCTGGTGTAGCTCGTTCGTTCTATTCTTACTCGGAATGTCCAATAAACATCTCCTTACGAAAATTCTTCACCGGTCCAGTTCAATTACACGTCCGTTTACGCCGAGCGTCCGCCGTACAAGTGCCTGTGAATGAGCTGTTACTATAGAAACGATAACGTAGCAAGCACATTACTATAAACCTGCACTACTCTCAGAGCTGCCGTTATAGAAAATTAATCAACGCCTTCATTTCGACCAACCAGAATCCGGAATTCAACACCGTGGCGTGGTATAAACTGTAATCTATGTATAAATGTACTGTGCATGTGATCAGGAGTAACTGCAGTGCACTTCAGTAATAAGTGTAAGAAGTTGAGAAGTCATGCATGCAACTTTTTGAGAAACGGAACATTCCTGCTATTTTTAAAGCTTCTACATTTACAAGTGGTCCCATCATTTACAGTGTTCACCTGCACATGACTGGCAAAAACTGCTGATGTGCAAAAAACCGTGAAATAGCCGAGTTCATTTCAGCAACGTGAGCAATAAAAGCATCTCGCGAATCCTGACCGAACGGAAAACACAAACACTTTAGGTTGGATTTTTTTTTTCTTTCTTTCTTTCATTTGTAGAACGGTAAATCCATGTGCTTTTTTTTTTTCCCTGAGCAGTTGAAATGATTTGCCTGCTCTCAGAGAGAATGTGCGTGATGACTGTTTTTATTGAGTCAGATGTTCCATTAGATGGGAAGAGAGTGGCGCTAACGGCGGCTCTGAGCTGTAGTGATGTGCTTTTTGCCAGACCTCACACCACGGTCATTAGCGAACCTCGGAGACTCACTGTCTCTCTGTGACCGCAATTAGAAAGACAAAATGTCACTTATTGTGAACTTTCTGGCCATGTACTGTTAATATTAACACAGAAAGGAGACTTGAAGTTAGGAGGCGTTGATACTTAAGGAAATTTTAATGGATTTCTAGATATCTATGAGCCGTATTTGTGCTTCTAAAATGCAAAATTTAAATCATGCAAGACTTATTTTTCTTATGGATTGACTCATTTAATAAAAATAATAATAATAATAATAATAATAATAATAATAATAAACGATGAAACCTAATCAATGTCTTCAACATCTTCAGGTGCAACATCTTCAGGACAGAGGAGTTCCAGCTCTCTGGTTCAATTCCACCTTTAAATTTTTGCAAGGCGGAGTCATGAGGTCAGACCGATACTAGATTGCAAATCGAAAAACAAACAAACGAAAAGAGAAAAAAAAAGGTTGACCAAGATGGTCACCTCATAACGTTACAGTCTTTGTTTTTGTGTATGCACGATGAAGTTTTGGTGGATGGACTACGTTAGCGAAAATGAGAACAACCGGGGAAGTTTGGTTTTCTTTCTTTTTTTTTTTTTTTTTTTTACCGAACTGTTCAAAATGACCTGGATGACTAAAAGCCTTCTCCTTCTCTTTTAGTATTATACTTCTTCAAATACACTTTTCCCCAGACACCTCAATTCCTGAGGACCTAAATCATCAGGAACTCGAGATGTCCTAGCCGTCGGGTTTTATCATCACACGCCGAACAAATGTAAAACACCTTTTTTGCCATGTTGGTATTATCACAGAGATTTATTTCTCGGAATTGACAATAGAGCTGGTGTTTGCCTCCAGACTTAGATAAGAGCCTTGGCCAGGTTTAAAGATAAGGAACCCATTCAAACAGGCGCGTGCACGGATATGGGAGACCTCAGGGGAGGGTTTGAGCTCCTGCCCTTCTGCCCTCATGCTGTACAAGGACCCTCTTGGCTGGTGTGTATAATAATTGTACTTTGTATACAGGAAAGATACTCGCCTGGAGTGCAGTCGTGCTCTCGCCGACGGAGACCTCGACCCCGGCTGTGAGGTTGTCTAAGATCTGCCAATTGCGAGTTTGGCAGACTTTAGTTAGGTCGCTAATGGTAGAAGCACAGTCTCAACCTTTCTCAGACTTTCTTAGTGAGAGTACCGTTCCCTTCCAGCTGTTCCCTATCTCCCCTAGTTTATCCTCAGTACGTAAACGTTATGCATTACGCACAAACGTCACACGGTGTACATAACTGTGTACATGCACTACACGTAAATGGTGAACACTGTATACATGTTATACACAGTACGAAAATACTACACTCTATAGGTAAGCTTTAGAAACTGTACATGAAGTTTAAATTCACTGTCAGTGAAAAGTGAATCAAAGATTGAGTGGCGTCCCTCTCCGTCTCCAGCTGCTCTTTTACGCACGTAAAACATTTCATCTTTCAGCCCATTAAAAGTTTACAAGAGTCATTGGAATCATGGGTCCATCATTCGACTCTGGACATTTGCAGATTTGACCCTAAAAGCGTACACCTCGACTAATCCCGGGCGTCTCTCTCCGTGTCCCTGAAGCACAGAGCACTACGGTAATACGGCAGGCTCTATTGCCCTGTAAGTTCCCCTTCCAGGACACCGTGTCTTTAATTTCACGCTTTGTTAATGTCCTCCGTCCTCCGCGTGTCCTGCTCGACGCCCTCCACAAGTAAGGAAGGGATCGCACTCTCCGGCCTCTGGCTTCACTGTACCTCGGGGAGCCATCTTTCCCGTTCTATCCAGATGTTGCAGTAAAACACTACCGCAGTGTCAGAGACTCACTCCTTCAGTCGGACACAACCTTCAGCTTTGTTGGCGCATCAATAACTAATGTACTAATGGCTTTTTATTCCGTTTTTAATCTTCCCATCATCACTTTCAAGCCAGTGTTTACGATTACATCGAGGTAGAATTATGTATCGGTTACAGGTACAGGTGTTCGGAGTCGAGTTCGGCACGGTTCAGGTGAGGGTTTAATACTGAAATTCCGCACATCAATGTTCACACCTCAGACGTAACTACGGACTTAGAAGTTACACGAGAGTTATGAAATCGGGGCGGGGTTCGTCTAAAACAGAGGCGTGTCTCACCTGTCTCACCTCTGTCTGGCTGGAAATACACTCAAAAAAAACGTTGGAATGTCATTTAAGACCAGTATTAAAATACGTAAATATGACACTATTAATTACGTAATCGTATCCCTTTATGCTCCAAAATTATGAATGAACTTTGAAAGTTTCGGATGAGTGCCTGGTCAGCTTATCCTTCGTACCACGGGCATGGTGCAGGACGGGTAAAACACTTCAGGACGTGCTGTTATGGGGGAAATAAAATCAACTTCGGAGCGGTAACAGTGAGTCCGCTTCATCACACCGAACCGTTGTTGATTATTTTACTATAGCAGCACAACACACAGTGGTTTATCCCTTACTAAAAGAATCCTTGATGAGCTAATGTCACCTAGCTGTGGAATAAACCACATTCACAGGACAGAGACAGGAAACGGCTTCACATCATGAAATGAACTGCTGTGATCACGCGATGATGTGACAGAAAATGAGAAATAATTAGGATGATGCCTCCATGACATACTGTAGGTGTTACTGATTGTACCGAGAGCTGCCGCAGGGATAAACGGTCCATCATTTTGAAAAACAGAACAAATCTTCTTTCAGAGAGAAATTAAAAATCTCCTCTATTTGAATGTTTTTTTTTGTTTTTTTTTTAAAGCAAACTGTTCAGACAGCCTCGTAGCTTCCCGAGCCTTCAGACTGAGTATGCGAGGAACAAAGTTAGAACAAAGGGGAACCAAACCAAATGAGACGGAGCCCCTCCTGTCCTCGGAACAAAGGAAATAAAAGGAGTCTGGTTTTTGAATTGGGGGTCTCGTTACGAGTAACTCGATCACTTTGTGGATGAAGTCGGGGGTCTCTGGCATGAGCTCATTGATCTGCAGTGGAGGGACGAGAGGAGGCGACGGGCGACAGACTTTCCAATCGGCACACAGGGGAGAGGAACGCTGAGACAGAATTACACACAGCCCGAGTCAGAGCTGGAACTGAATCACAGATTCCCGCTGCGATTAAAAACCCCCATGATCACAGTTTACAATAAATAAAATAAACGCTTTATATTTACAGCAGCAGTGTTTAAGAGGGCGAATATTATTATATATTTAAGACATTGAACACCATTTTGCTCCAAAATGGCAAGCTAGGGCCTTGCATGGTAGCTCTGCTGTCATTGGTGTGTGAGTGTGTGTGTGTGTGTGTGTGTGTGTGTGAATGGGTGAACCGCTAAGGTTAAAAAGCGCTATATAAGTACAGACCATTTTCCATATTAGTTTAGGGAAAATTCTAGACAATTAGCACCCTGAAGTTACAATTCAACCCGGATTATTTTTCCATAACAACACATGCTGAACTGTTTTATTCCTCTTATACCACAGCAATTTACCAACGGTTACAATTTTATTTATTATTAACAGCGTGTACTTTTATCTATATTTAATGTTCTTAAATTTTCTTATTCTCACTTATGTTATAGCAGCTATGAACAGATAGATAGATAGATAATCTGATTGTGTCAATTTTAGCAGCAATAACTGCAACCAAACGATTCCGATATCTGGAGTTCAGTCTTTCACTTATTTCTTTGACTAGGACTTTCTCCTACGCTTTGGAACGTTGTCTTGCTGCATAATCCGGTCGCGCTTGAGTTTGAACTTTTACAGACTGAAGATCGGACATTCTCCTTTAGGATTTTCTGGTAGAGATCAGAGTACATCTTTCCCTCAATTATTGCAAGTTGCCCAGGCCTTGAAGCAGCAAAGCATCCCCACATCATCACACTTCCTCCACCATGCTTGATCGCAGGTAGGCTGTTCTTTTTGTTTGCTTCATGCCAGATGTTACGGGATCCCTGTCTTCCAAACAGTTCCACTTTCGACTCATCAGTCCACACAACATTCTCCCAAAAGGTTTGAGGATCATCAAGCTGTGTTTTGGCAAAATTCAGACTTATTCAGTCTTAATATTGTTCTGGGTTAGCAGTGGTTTTCACCTCGCCCCTCTTCCATAGATGCCATTTCTTCCCAGTGTTCTGACAGTGGAGTCGTAAACAGTGACCTTTATTGATTTAACTTTACTTTTTCACAGCACTGTAGATAGATATTCATGAATAAGGACAGACAGACAGAGAAAGAGACAGTGAGACATTTGAATAAAAACAGACAGACAGGTAGATAAATAGATAGACAGACAGACAGATAGACTGACACATATACCTATAGACAGACAGACATACATTTAATGAAATGTGTGAGTGAATGTGCATGTAATATTAGCTGTATTACACATTAGGCTTCCATCTGTTACTGATTAGTCATGAAGAAGAGGATTATGGGATTTACACTGGAGTAATTATCTCAAACCCAGTGACACAGTGACACACATAATACTCAGTATACATCAGTGACGACTGGCGTGATGATGTGCACTCAAAGAGACCTGTGAAACTGTCATCACGCCATAAATACCTGCTTTTTAAAACAAGACACCTCGTTTATAGGCAGAAATCAATGACACCAGGAATCTTCTTTAAAGAAACACACACTGTAAACTTATCAGACCATTATCTAGCAACTAATTCAGCATCGGCGAGTTTATTACAATACGTTCACGAATTCTACGACAGACCGCGTGATTCTATATTGGCTATTAGCTATTATATTAGCATTCCCTCCCCCTCACGACTCTCTCTAGAAGTTAATGAGATAAAATGAACTCTACGAGTCTTGCCCTGAAGATGTCGTACAACTTAAAGTTATAGCTTTTACCCCTGACTGTTACAAAGCGCTGACACTGGAGACTCCTTCCATCAATTCCAAAAAAAAAACCAAAAAAAAAAAAACAACCCAAAAAACTTCTTCACCATATCGACGACTGTACACGTTTCTTAAAATATTAAAGATTATTAATAGTAGAGCTTCCTCCCAAAGTCCCTGTGAACGAGCCGTTACTATAGCAACGATAACAATGCGTGACGACTGGAATAACAGACGGTCCTAAAGAATGTAAATGAATGGTAAACATCACTTCCAACTTGGGCTGTTAAACTTTTTAATAAAAAAAAAAAAAAAAAAAACCTCCCAAAAAACCCCCAACAAAACGATGTAATGAAGAAGTCGGAAACGTAACGCAGGCCAGAGAAAATGTCTTAATTAGGATGAATGAACGGGCTGATGATGATAAAACAGTACGAGTGAAGCGGGCGATCCATCACGGTGTCATGTTTCCATATAATAAATGTTTCCTGTCATGAGATTTTTAAGCTGATGTCTTTTTTTTTCGGTCTATAATTGGGACGGTTAATAAACCTTGAACGTACCGTTTAGCATTCAGTGAGCTCTGTTATTAATAAACTTAGATTAACTACGACGCCGTGCACATTTAGTTATTTAATTTGTTTTTAAAGCATTTTTTGTTTTGTTTTGTTTTGTATTGTCAACTTTATAAGGAATAATAAAATGCGCAACCGTGAAAAATTAAAGTTTTCCCTGGTGCAAGTCTGGGGTCCTGCTCCTGCATTTTCCAGCCTTTTAAAGCGTTTATTCATGACAAACACTGTGACATGCCGACAGAAGATGGGAGCTCGGCTATTGTTTGAGATCCCAGCGTGCCTCTTGTTGCCTGGAAACCAGCAGTAATGACCCAGTTCCCCCGCCTCCTCCCCTTTTTTTTCAATTCCTCACCTTCAATTCTCTCTCACCCACTTTTCTAAACAGTGCTGCATTCTTCGACTTAGTTTCAAGCTGTCTAACACTTTCGGCGTTTAGATACGTAACGAGCGCGAGTCCTTAGCGGCGCCGCATCAGTGTAGAGTCTCTTGATGAAGTCTCAACTCAGAATCGTCTTACAGGAGAAGGTAGAGAAAAGCACTGTGTGACACAAACCTAGTGAACTAACATTCTCGTTAAATTGAAGCAAACTGTGCTCTGTGAAAATGTCAAGCGTTTGAGTTCTAGCTAGCTGCAGGCTAGGTGAGAAAACAACGCCTACAGGCGACACTAGATGAGCGAAAAGAACAGCTCTTAACCAGAAAGTTGTTCTTGACGATCGGCCGTTATCGGTCGTCGGAAACAAAGCGATTCCAACAAATTCCCCAAAACTTACAGCTGTACAGAAACTCTTTTCCGCCCGCTCTTCAAACTAGCTGCTGTAGCGACTGTAGCTAATACACGTCATTTAAAATCCGCTCGCTAACGTTATAAAGAATGAGTGGAGTAGCCTAAGCGCTACAGCATTTAAACCGGGGAAAGATAAGTAAAACGTTCTGCGGCGTTCCTGAGTCATTAATGCTAAGTATATTACTCGTTTTGGTATCCCAATCGACAAGTATTAAAAAAATTATAAAAATGAAAAAAAACAAAACAACGTAAAACAGTACAATGTTGTTGGGTTTTTTTTTTCCCCATTATTTCAAAGGTTGTGAGTCACTGTACAATGATGACGATCCGATGCTAATGTTAACCGCACACATGCTATTTATGTGCTAAACTTAGCAAGCAATAGATTACAGACTGACTTGTGTGTATATGGAATGATTTACTGTGCACCTTCGATTGAAATATAATAATGTCCTAAAACGAGAGACTCTGGCAAGGTGACCCGTGTGTGTGTAATGTGTGTGTAAGGTGTGTATGCGTAATGTGTGAGCCGTGGCTGTCGATTCCCCACAGGAAGATATTTGTCATCGGCGTCGCACTCGTGTGCGGTTACGAGCAGTCAGTAATCTGGTCTGCTGCTATTCTGAAGTCGATGGCCGATTGCTAACGCTCCTTATATCACTGTCATGAGAAATCGTCTACGCGAAGCACGCGGCATGCGCGTGGAAAGACGTATAAATTACCGGAAGCTAAACTCGTGCGGACGTTATTGAAAAGCGTTTCTTTAGTTGACTTTTTCATGCATGTTTGCTACAGAAGACTTTTGAACAGGATGAGCTTTGTAAATTGTTATAGATGTGTTATTAGCTAAACGTTAAACTCTTTCCCCCAAAATCGGAACATTTTCTATGTAACAACTTCCATGTTCTTACGTTCACTGATCATTTGGTATAAATGGAATAATTCACCACTGACATGGTGACATGGTGGTATTCTGGGGATTTTTACTCCGCTGTTTCCCTTTTTCTGAGACTTAGTTCCTCTTAAAAAACTCTTCCTGATGTTCCTCGGGAGTTTTTATTGTCTCTCAGGCATGTGGATTTCTGTAAAACCGTCTTGTGACGATGACTGGGTGCTATAAACGGAATAAAAATAATAATAATCCTTATTTGTGTAGCGCCTTTCCTGCATAATAAAAAAAAAAGAAGCAGCTCGCTGTGCTTGACGAGGAAATTAAAAAGACAATAAGAGGTCGGGACACGATATGAGAAGAAGAATAAAACAAAAGATATAAGAACAATAAGAATAAGAGTAGCTAAAAAGGAAATGAAAAAGGAAATCATATGAAATACTTTGAAAGAAGGAAAAAAAAAGAAAAATAGAAGGAATAATAAAAATAGATTTGATAAAAATGTGGTTTTTGAGGAAAATGAAATAGAAAATGAGTCGAACACCGCAGAATGTCATTTTTCTCAAAATGAGGAAACTTCACACACACACACACACACACACACACACACACACACACACACACATTTGAATCAGAGTGATCTGTGTTTATACTACACACTTAAAAAAATTATTATTATTATTATTATTATTATTCTTTTTAAAAAACCTCCTACCAACCCTTCTTCAAAGGAAAATAAAGACGTTGCTATCAAGAGTTAAAGTTTTATGGACTATTAAAGCCACCAAGAGAGGACGATTAAAAAAAAAAAAAACGAGAAATAAAAATACACTGAAAAAAAAAATATATTAGGGAGATATTAGGGGCTTTTTGGCCCTAATATCCGGAACATACCGTACTTTCGGTTCTGTTTAAAAGCTAACATTAAGTGTGTTTTCGTCACTTCGTCAGTTGATAAGTATCAGAGGTTAATCGTGTTCGCAGTAACGTTTACAGAAATAAACACACCCCGTTCTTTACTAAAATGCTTATTATTGTTGCCGCAAATTCGGCGTAAATTAAATATTTTCAAAAGCACTCTTCTCTATGATGAGGTGGCCAGAGGTAAAAACAAATCCCAGCTGTTAATGAAGTGCTCTTGTTACGTGAATACCTGCATAACAGATTTCGTCGTGTTAATTACGCTTCCTGGAAATATATTTTCCTCTCCATCAGCGCTGCCTCTGGGCCGGGCCGAGGTTAATGGAGGGCCACTTAAACGACAAGACTGAAATGACTAAAATAAATAAATAAATAAATTTGAAAAACCCGGGCGTTTATCAGTAAATCGAGCCACGTGCGATGTGAAGCACGGCTAGCGGTGATGTGGTTGTATATTAAGAGTCATTCGTTTCATTTCAGAGTCACTATATTTATACCACCAGCCTAAAACACATACAATTTCCATCATAAGGACTTCTTCTTTACTTTATCAGGCTGAAGGATCGACTCCACGTCGCAGTTTACCCAGAAGGCCATGCAAAAAGATGAAAAAATGCTGAGGGAAAACATCATATAAAGTATAACTCTGACTTCACAACGGAAATGCATCGCCTTTATTTCGAATTCTGGATTCTGATTGGTCAGAAGCTTTCGTGACTTTGGGACATGCTTTTATAGGAAACTAATCAACGTCAGGGTGGTAACAGTAACTCCGCTTTATCACGCCACTCCATCACTGATTATTTTCCTAACACAGCACCGCAGAGTTGGTGAAAAGGAGCTGGATCTTTGAGGAAAGTTATGATGCGTAGCTCTACAGCATCACCCTCTACCTTCTGGAATTTTCCAGGACCTGTTAACTCTGAGGAAGTGGTTGTGGTGCCATGAGCGCTGTCAGAAATGTATATACCTTGTGATGCAGTGAACCAGTTGTCAGGTTTGCTTTCTGAGCCAGAGGTGGAAAGGTCAAGAGCGGGGGGAAAAAAAGTCTATACATGTGAACATCAAAGGGCAGCGAGCAAGAAAATCACCTTTCAGCTCAAGGGCTGCATGTCAGAAGTGATAACGCGAGTTTCTGCAAGTTCTTTCCGTCACTGCTGGGGTCTGGGAGCCGAAACGTTATAAATATATAATTTAAAAAACATTAAATAAATCCTCTCAGAAATTCTGTCAGGATTTGCTAATGTTAGCTAGTTAGCTAGCTTTAGCAGTGACAATAGCTTGTGAAAACTCATCAATATGACAAATTATGGCAAATTAAAAAATCCTGTTAGAAATCCTCTCAGGATTAGCTACCTAGCTAGCTTTAGCAGTAAAGATTGTGAAAATGTATGCATTTACGAATATGCTAACTGGCTAGGGCTAGCAGTGAAAATATTGACCTTTTCTGAACATGATGTAAATCCTATCAGGAATCCTGTCAGAATTAGCTCATTTAAGCTAGTTCGCTAGGTTTAGCAGTGAAGCTTGTGAAAATGCATGACTATGACAAAAACAGAAATCATGTCAGTTTAGCTAGCTGCTAAATGTTAACTAGGAGAAAAGTATGTGCATATTCGTGTATAGAAATTTAGAGTCCTACTAGAAATCCTGTCAGGATTCTCTAGCACTAGCTACCTACCTAGTGCTAGTGGTGAAGATTGTGAAACTTGAGAAATTTATTACTATGTGTTAAAAATCCAAATCAATTCCTGTCAGGTTAGCATGTTAGCTACAAGCAGAGAAAAAGACGAACATTTATGAACAAGTCATTAATCCTCTCTGAAATGATGTCAGAATTTGCTAATGTTAGCTAATTAGCAGGCTTTAGCAGCAAAGCTTGTGAAAAGGTATTGATTCATGAATATGACAAAAACAGAAATCATGTCAGTTTAGCTAGTTGTTAAATGTTAGCTAGGAATAAAGTGTGTGAGCATTTATGTATAGAAATAAAAGTCCTCTTAGAAATCCTGTCAGGGTTAGCTAATATTTAGCTACCTGCCTACCTTTAGCAGTGAAGACTGTGAAAATGTATAAATTTATGAAAATGACTTAAAAGTCCTTAAAAAAGAGATCCTGACAGGTTAGCACATGCTAACTAACAGGTTACATTTAAGAATTTGACCTTAAAATCTTTCCCAAAAAATCCTGTTAGCTTATTTTAGCTAGCTAGTCCATGTTAGCAGGGAAGATTAAAAGATTTATGAGCATGGTTTAAAAAAAAAAAACAATCCCAAAAAACCAAAAACAAACTCTGAGAAGTACTGCCAAATTATGTTATTTTAGCTAACTAGCTAGCCAATTGCAGTGAAGATTATGAAAAAAGAAATCCAGTCAATTTAGCTACAGTTATCCAGCTAGCTTTAACAGTCATAATTCTAAACCTTTTTGAATTTGACTTTAAAAATGTGTCTAGATAGATAATGCTAGAATAAACATTTATGAACATGGTTTAAAAAAAATTCAAGCTCATGTTAGCATTCTGATTAATACACTTTCTGTGGGCTGCGATCTACAGACGGACTAATATCTCTAGTCTGTAATTAAATCAGTGTTTCGGTTGTGAGTTAAACGGGTTAGCTCGAGGCCTGAAAGGTTCCTTGCAGCTCTGTGCAGCCTAATTTCAGAGAAATTCTGATGTGCATCTCGATGTCGGGGCTGATCTGAAGTTAAACATGCAAACACCTGAGATGGATCTCTCACCTCTGACTGAAGGGGGGAATCCAATCTCATTTTAAAACAGCAACATCTTGTTAAGAGGAAGAAATTGAGCGGTGAGATTGATTGAACAGCGGAACATGGAGCACAGACTGTATTTTTAATCAGAGAATGTTGGACAGAAATAGTAATGAAGAACATTCATTAAAGCACACGTTATGCTATTTTTATTGCAGTCTTAATAAACCATTAATCAGAATCAGAATTACCTTTATTGCCAAGTACCTTGGGTTTACATGTAAAAGGAATTTGTCTTGGTGTACTGGTGCAACCTCCTGCCGGAGGGGATTGTCCAGGGTGAGAGGGGTCAGCTACAGTCTGTCCACTTCAGGGTTCTGAAAGTGTATAGGTCATGAAGGGGTACCAGATTGCAGCCAATCACCTTCTCAGCAGAGCGAATGACATGCTACAGTCTGTCCCTGTCCTTGGCAGTGGCAGCAGCATACCAGATGGTAATGGAGGAGGTGAGTATGGACTCGATGATGGAGGTGTAGAAGTATACCATCATTGTCTTTTTAGGTTGAACTTCTTCAGCCGCAGGAATTACATCCTCTGGTGCGCTTTTTTAATCAGAGAGCTGATTCAGCTCCCACTTGAGGTGCTGGGTGATGATGATTCCCAGGAAGCAGAAGGAGTCCACAGTATCAACAGGGGAGTCACACAGGATGATGAGGGTGGGTGAGGCTGGGTTCTTCCTAAAGTCTACCACCGTCTCCACTGTTTTCACAGCGAGTTGTTGTGATTGCACCAGGTCCCCAGATGGTCAATTTCCCACCTGTAGGCAGACTCATCCCCCTCAGAGATGAGCCCAATGAGGGTGGTGTTGTCCGCAAACTTCAGTAGTTTGACGAACTGGTGACTGGACGTGCAGCTGTTGGTGTAAAGGGAGAAGAATAGAGGACAAAGAACACAGCCTTGGGGGGAACCAGTACTGATGGTCCAGGAGTCAGAGACATGCTTTCCTTGTCTCATGTGCTGCCTTCTGTCAGACAGGAAGTCTATGATCCACCTGCAGGTGGAACTCAGCTGGGAGAGCTTGTCCTGTCGCAGAGCCAGGATGATTGTGTTGAAAGCAGAGCTGAAATCCACAAACAGGATCCTGGCGTAGGTTTCTGAGGAGTCCAGGTGCTGGAGGTGAAGTGGAGGGCCATGTTAACTGAGTCATCTACAGACCTGTTGGCTCTGTAGGCAAACTGAAGAGGGTCTAGGAAACGGTCTGTGATGGATTTGAGGTGGGACAGCACGAGGCACTCAAAGGACTTCATTGCCATAGATGTCAGAGCGACAGGTCTGTAGTCATTAAGTCCTGTGATCCTGGGTTTTTTGGGGACAGGATGATAGTGGAGGCTGGCACATGGCAAATCTCCAATGAGGTGTTAAAGATGTCTGTAAACACTGGAGACAGCTTCAGGGTGGATGGGGAGACAGAGTCTGGTCCAGCTGCTTTGTGGGGGTTCTGTCTCTTGAAGACTCTGTTAACGTCTCTCTTCTGGATGGATTGAGTCTTACTTGTGGTGGGGGAGGGAGCCATTGAGGTGTGCAGCTGTGGAGAGGCCCCAGCCCCTTCTGTGGTGGATGTGGTGAAGCTGGTGGGCTGGAGCTGAAGCTGATGGCTGGTGTCATGGGGGATGGTGTCAGGACTGTCCCATTGTCTTTCAAAGTGACAGTAGAACTCGTTCAGGCTGTTGGCCAGACGCAAGTTGTTAGCAGAGTGGGGGGCTTTAGGTTTGCAGTTTGTGAGCTGTTTGAGCCATTTCCAGACAGAAGCAGAGCCATTGGCTGAGAACTGCTGCTGTAGTTTCTCAGAGTACAGCTGTTAAGCTTCTCACACCACCTTAATTATTGTACATTGACTCTTTAAACCTGATTCTGTCCTCACTCTTAAACAGTTAATTAACAAGTCATTCGTTTACCTCCGTAAATAAATACTCAGTCTCAGAGACTCCACTGATATAATTAAAGGAATACTTTGGTGAAAATGTTAATTTATTTAATTTAACACTTGTCCCAAATGTAGTCCATCATCCAGACATGTTAATTGTCTGACAGTTGCTTTTTTTCAGTCCTAGTGTAGCTAACAAGCAATACTTAATAACTAACTACCTCATACCGTACAAAATCTAGAAACATTACAAAAAACTTCACCATGTAGCCGAACACTGAAACGTTATATAGGCGGCCATCTTCGAATCATTCCAGACTCCTTGGCCACACCCTCTAAAATGTGATGGTAGCAGAAAGCAGGAAGTGATGCGGATAAATAAATGTAAAATTAAATGATAGATAGTGCCTGGCCCTAACGGTGTAATAAACATGGAATTGCGTTCTCCATCAGTCTGAGCTAGTGCCAATCCAGTGCCAAGTTGTTAAAACACTCCTCTGAAAAGACAAAACATGCACAAACTCCGCCCACTTCCAAATTAATAAACTCCTCCCGTTTGTTCCTAGTTAGAAAAGGGAATAATATGCAGGAAGACGCAATAACACACTGACGAGCCATGTTTACTGATAACAAACTGCTACTGTTGCGCAAGACATACCCCTGGGGGCGGAGCACAGAAGTTCTAGAGAGCATTTAATTGGACGAACACAAGACTAGTACAGGATGAGTCAGCAAAAAAGTTTCTGTTTTCCCGGAAATTATGTTAAACTGTGTTTTTGTTCTAAATATAGATGTCTGAAACAACGCAACTTCTAACTAGTGTTACGTTAAAGAAATATTTAATAATGTCTACACTTTTACTATATTTACATTGAAATCTGCCTGCTCCTGAACACTGATGATTTGCACATGGATGATTTGTATACATGATGAAGACTCAACGAGTTCATAAATGTCATATCATGGCTGTTAAACTGACACGCAACTGCACAGCAGGATTTTTACGTCATGTTGTATATCAAGTCCTGAAGCAATCTTGCAACAGAAAATGACTTCATTTTGCAATAAATCTTTCCCTGTGAATTTGAGCGATGACCCGGTGGTCGAACGCCGAGCCGCATTTGTTTTAAATACATTCAGGGAAAAAAACGTCTACAACTCCCAAAACTACACGCAGACACGTCACCTTCTCCTGAGGATTAATCAGACACATCTGTTCCCAATTACACTCTCAATCACACCACACATCAAAGAGACTACTCATTGAATAGTTCTTCGCGAAGTATTACGCTCAGTTGCCTTGTCTCTGTCGTTACCCAAGCCTTATATCGTGTTTGTTTATTCTGGTTCTGACTTTGTTTATATCCTCGACTTTGTATATCTGCCTTGCCTATTTCGGACTGTTTGCCTGATCGATTGACCTCTGCTTGTTTTCATTTACTGATTTCTGCCTGCCTTTGGATTGTTGTATTCCATTAAACCACCGTGCCTGCACTTGCTTCTGTCTCTGCCTCCATTATGTGACAACCGAAATCAAATGAGTTGTGGCGAGGTGATGAGAGCGGGGATGAAAGCACAGCTCACTACCTGCACACTTAGAGTCACCCGTCATTAACCTGAGAGATATTATCTGGATCCTCTCAGGCCAGAGATGGTGAAAATCAGATCAAATAAGCCCTGGGATCTGCGCCAGAGCGCCAAGCGTCTTGATGTGATCTCGGCCGCGGTGCAGAGCTTTTCCGCAGCACTACTGAGGGATTACACCCCAACCAAACAGATGGGTGGCGTTTTGTTTTTTAAATATCATTTTAAATGATGTTTTTCCAAACTTGTTTAAGAATAAAAAAGCCTCAATCTTCAAGGAATGATCTGCTGTAAAATTAAATTTACTCAATTTCCCTTTACAGCAAATGTAGATCTTTGATTAGACAACATGTTGGGTGTTGGAAGTTTGCGTATTTAGTTTTGCATTGGAAATACCTCACCCTTTTCCAAAAATAAAAGCCCAAATCATGATATGCTTGCTTTAAATAACATGAACAGAACAAATAAAAAAATAAATCAATCTGCACATTAATATTTATAATAAATATGACAGCCGTTGCTCTGTTTTTGGTTTACAGTCTGATTTAGTCAACGGTTTCCTACATTACCCACAATGCCAAGTTAACAGTGGCGCAGTGGGATTTTGCTCTCACTTGATCTCTGTCTAAAGAGAGCGATGCAGCGGCGCTTTACTCTGTCCTTTACTCTGTCCAGCTCCCTCACCTCCTCACCTGTACACTCTGCTCAAACAGATCAGCTTCCGAAGCTTCAATTTTCACGATAATATCGTCGTCAATGCCATCGTCACGGTCGCTCGTCATCTCGAAGATCGCTAACGAGCTGAGCTCTAGGACTTTGAGTCCAGTCTTTGCATCAAATTCTCCACTACTTCTACACTGGATTTCTCATTGACACGACTGTGTACATCACTAGACAATAAATGATGAGTGTGAGGAAAAATGTGATGTCAGAGCGACGCACAAACACTAACGTCTCACGGGAACAACGAAAATGCAGCACCAACCAACAAATCAGCACCACAATCACTAATCACATCACAAACATTTCAGTATGAACATATTTAATGTGTTTCCACGTGGAGTTTTCACTTAAATTGGAAATATTGTATACTACCATCAGCGTGGTCTAACACTTCAATTTGTAATACGCGACAAAACGTTACGAAGGTTGACTTGTTGCTATGACCTGATGTGTATTATTATTTGCCACATTTTGTTTAAAATTGTGCAAATTTCTCATCGTCAGAATAAATGTTAGGAGGCGGAGCCTAGGAGTTGGAAATCCTTTAAACGGTGCGATTGTCCAAGATGGCCGCCTATATAAATAATGCTCTACTATTTAGCTAGATGTTTAGGTTTTGTTCATAATTATAGATTACAGAAAGTCAAACTGTGCTCTAAACCACATCAGAACGTCTGAAGAACAGCCAAAGAAGCAGATAAAAGATTTTTAAGGAGCGGTAGACTTCTATTATACAGCATGTTAGCAATATTAGCGCTATTATGAAGCGAACACCAAGCCATCGAACACATTTAGACTGAGAGACTTTATTTAGTTAATTAATTTTTTTCCCCCCAGAATGATCCCTTTCATCTAAGTGCAGGTTTCAGGCTCCGCTGACCGTACGGGCCTCAAAAGCCTCGAAAATGATCAAAGAAGCCATTTTTTTCTCCCTCCCACACTGCAAAATTTATTGCAGCATGAAATGAAGTGTAAGATATTAAAACATCACAGGGTTCGCTCCGACTCCGACTCCGAATTTAGCAGCTGTATGATGATATTCATGGCCTCTGGACGTGTGATCAGTGTTCAGCCGGATTGATTTGGGCTGATCGAATACGAGATGCGATCAAAAAACTTTTAAGACTTTTTTCTATTACAGCTGGAGGACGGAGGGCGGAGGCTGCACCAAGGCGTGCACACGGCGGATCTATTAGCCTTTTTCAAGAACAAGCTGTTTCTTATTTATTATTTTAAAAATCCCGTACGTACAGGTTGTTTAAAGTTGAAACACGTTCCTGTTGTGATAAAAATGGAAAGAAAGAATGTGTATATAAAACAAACAAGCAAAAAAAAAAAAAAACCTTCATGCCTCATTATTTCTTAATTCTTTCTTTGAATTTGTAATCGGCTTGGCTGATTTAGTTTAATAATTCTTTCACCACTTTCACGATCAACAACTGTGTTTTAACCATCCAGGGTTTTTAAATAGAAATGAAAGGAATTATATTACTATTCAATTCTGTATTGTCACGTAGCTCCATTTTTAGCATTTTTAGCATTTTTTTTAGCGTCTCAATTGTATAAGCCTCGCTTAATTTTTTAAAAACCTTCCTAATATTTTGTGCTTTGCGTGTGAAAACTTAATTTCATTCTCCTTTTAAAACACTACGCAATCCAAACCCCCCGTTCCAGTGCTAAAGCGCTTCTAAAAAAGTTCTGAATTATTAATGCGGGTGTTTGGAGATTGGTCTGATTCTGAAGATCTCTGAAACACTGCCGGTAATGTGTTGAGTGAGGAGGGAGGGTGGGGGGGGCGGTGGGGTAAAAGGAGTGGGCGCTGATATTCAACACCAAAAATGAAGAATTGATGAGGTTGGGTCGATTCGTGGCGTTCCCGTGAGAGATTTCTGGAGAGGAACGGGTGGATCAGAGATGAAATGGTAGACTTCTGCTTGATGTGATGTGAAGAAGATCATGTGATTTAAAGAGACGTTTTGAGTAAATGTCGTTGTAGTAAACATGACATGGTTTCTGGACCAATATTGACAGTTTGAGGAGTGAGGAAAGACTCTTCTGGTGATGTAACTGGGAGGTGGAGGAACTTAAGGACATCTGTGTTTGGTTTCGTTTAAGCTTGATAATGTGAAGAACCGAAAGCTAAAGTGATTAAGCGGTAAACAGAACCATTAGCCAGCTCTTTCTGAGGCTGAGATGAGGACAAACGTCTCTCCGGTGTCGAAAGATTTTATTGTTTTCTCTTCTGACACAAAGTCAAAATTTGGCAGTAAACCTGGAGAAGACACTCCGTTAAACAGAAAAGCTGAAAAGAAGATGTCCGTCTCAGCGAAATCCTCCGGCGTTGTCAGCAAACCCTTTTAAAGCCAAATCTTTTAATCCTGTGGGAGAACGAGAACCCGAGGCGAGAACGAAGTGACACGGCAATTAACTCTATGAGAAGTGTGAACACGTCATACACTGGATGATTCCACTGGATCCACTGGATGAAGTAATGTCTTATTTCTAAGATACACAAAAATTACCGGTGAGCTGGAATTCCCTATTTCCAAAGATGATGCCGTTAAATTTCCTAAATCACGGCAATGTCAGCACAGTGCTTCAGATATTTGGTGAACAAGAGTATAGTTGAAAGGGGATTTTTTATTTTAAAACAATAAAAAAAAAAATTAAATAATGTACCGCATATACAGTACAGTATTTAATGTCAATAAGAAAACCCACAATTTTCATTTGAAATCAAGATTATTACTTTTTTTTAAATAAAAAAAAATTTAACCATTAATACAACCTTCCTAAACATGATGAGGTTTCAAGATCAAGATTTTCAAGATAAGTATTTACCTTGAGGATGAACCTGGAGGACTATTTCAGGGTGGATATTTGTGGATGGTCTGTTTGATTAAAGAGAAGGGTGTGAAATAAAGTAAATTGTTTAATGTGGTTTTATAAATGTATATCTATCTATCTATCTATCTATCTATCTATCTATACATTTTATTCAGTAAATATATTTCCACTGAGGTTATTCATATGAAATTTTCACCAGACATCAGTATTAACTCAAGAAATCCACACATTAAAGTCCATAAATGAAGTTATGTGTAATAAAGCGGAATGACACGGGAAAAAAGTATTGAACACGCTAAGAAAAAGCAGTTATTTGAGAGAGAGAGAGAGAGAGAGAGAGAGAGAGAGAGAGAGATAAATAGATCATCTGTCATCATATGTAGACATGACACAAGCAAATAATTATCTAGTTATATAAAGAACTAGTTTAAAACATTTCATGTGTGCTGTGCTTTGGCTCAGTTTAAGAGGTTGGAAAAAGTCTACAAAAAAATCAAACAAACAAACAAAAAAAAAACAAATCGCTGCAACCCAAAACACACTACGTGTTTGATTCACTTCCTGCAGTAGAATTGATTCAGAGTCGATTCTGAGTCGATTCAGTGTTCCCCCCCTGCCAAAAGAACCGCTTTCCTAAGCAGTCCAAATGTGTGGATTTGTCTTCCCTATTGATGACGTTAACGCACAGTTTGAAAAAAACAACACACAATGGGAAATATTAGGCATCAAACTGATATGAAACAGATAATAAAACAATTACACCAGCCATTACGGGAAAAACGGTTCTTTTAGATGGATGAGATGTGGAGAGCTTCACCGTGATGAGCACTACACAATCTTATCCATTCTTCTGAAAACACTTTTTGCACATCGTCTGCTTCGAACGATTGCGCTTTGTCTCGCGGTCTTCCCTCCCACGCAGTATTACTTTCCATAAATTAGCGTGGAGTTCAGCTCGGGGCTGGAGAGGCCTCGCAATAACGCGCAACACGCTGTTCCTCATCACAAAATAACTCTAATGCTTATTTTATGGAAAACAAACGATCTTCGTGCTGCAGGAGGACGATGTGATGGAAATCAGCTACAAGAACTCAGAGACCTTTACACTTTATATTCAATGAGTTTAAAAAAAAAACCCAAAAAAGAGATACGATGATAGAATGGTAAGTAATGATAAATAAACCGTCTCCATTCCACTCCAGAGTCGAGTATTTTCCCATAACAGCACGTCTTTAAGCATTTTATTCCTCTTACACCACAGCGATTTGCCAACAATCACCGTTTTAAAATATACTGAATAGCAACTTATCATTATTTTTTCATCTCATAATTTTTTATCTGTTTACAGTTACATTTTTCAGGATTCAAGAACTTTATTGTCATATGCACTTTGTATAATTGCATTTCCAACTTTCTGGGTAAAAAACACCATTTTGTTTCATGGGCGGAGCCTAGAATGTCGATTGATACCGTTTTGGCTTTTCTAAGATGGTGGCCCTGTAATGTTTGGTTAAATTTAGCAGAATAAACAACTGGAAATGCACAAATATGCCAGTGAGGCTTTTTTAAAAAAAATAATAAAAAATCCAGAATAAACACAAAATGCTCATCATTTTATTTTGTCATTAAAAGGAAAAAGTCCTAATGTGATTCATTAGCTGTCGTAATAATTTTTTTTCTTGTTTCCCCTCATAAAGCTTTAATATTTCACCAGCTGGCGTTGTTTTCACCGGGACTAAATCTAAACAAATTCACAATTTCTCCACGATAGCGATCCATTTCCATAGTAACAGAGTTTCTCTCCTTTTAATAAACAAATAATGATTCAAATGCAAAAATAAATAAATAAATAAAGTGTGATTTGAAACATGACACAGTTCGATAATGCGCTTTAAGATGCGCCGGTGATTTCCTCCGAGGCGAGCGGCGAGGCAGCGGGTTTCAGAGGTGATCATTTAGCACACAGTTTGACTGATGTCTCATGAATGAATAAAAGGATGAATGAATAAATTTTGTAGAAAGTGAAAACTAAACGCCTGAGGATTAAATACATGAGATATTGGTTCATACGGTCGTGTGAAAAAATAAGTACACCCCATGGAAATGGTTAGGTTTTTTTTTTTTCGAGTGACATATTTGGACAAGCAAACATTTGATCCTCTTTGAAACAGTGTCTGTTAATAAAAGTGATACACTCCATACAATGACACATAAAATTTACATTTTATAGTCACATGGATCAGTCACATGGAACAAGTTAGTACTCTCTTACATTTATCACATCGTCAAATCCATATTTGAATCAGGTGTTGATGATCGGGTGCCAGTGATTAGAACCTGCTTAGGTTCTTATTTATACCCCCCTCATATCTGGGGTTCCCTTTGCTACTGAGGTGTGTGTGGCGTCATCATGCCAAGATCTAAAGAGTTCTGTAAGGCCTTCAGAAAAAAGGTTGTGGATGCCTATGAGCCTGACAAGAGGTTTAAAAAGATCTCCAAATTATTTGAAATACATCATTCCACTGTAGGGAACATCATCGACAAATGGCGCAGATTTAAATTTCTCCAGGACCGGCCGTCCCAGCAAATTCAGCCCGAGAGCAGACCGTCTGATGCAAAAAGAAGTCTCCAAGAACCTAAAAATTTAATCACAGGATCTGCTAGTAAGCCTCGTAACTGTTGGTGTCAAAGTGCGTGCTTCTACAATCAGAAAGAGATTGCAGAAATTAGACCTGCATGGCAGGCGTGTCAATCAAGACTACAGTTTGCCGATGAGCATACAGGCAAAGACCAGGCCTTTTGGAATAATGTGCTCTGGACAGACGAATCAAAGATAGAGTTGTTTGGTCACAGTAACAGCAGACATGTTGAAGCACCTCATACCGACTGTGAAGCACGGTGGTGGAAATGTTACGGTTTGGGGTTGCTTCGCTGCCTCAGGGACTGGACAGCTTGCATTCATTGATTCAACTATGAATTCTGCATCACGTGTACATGCAAGAAAACCCTCAAACATCTTGCAACCGAAAGACTATTGCACAGAAGAGTGGTAAAAATTCCAGCAAGCCTGGTGGACAATTATGCTAAACGCTTTCAAGAAGTGATTTCTGCTAAAGGGAGCAATACTAGCTTCTGAGTGTCGTGTGAGGAACGGGCAGACAGATGCAAATGCAGGTCAGAAGAGAAGGTACTGATTCATTTTCAAATGAATTAACAGCAGCTCCGTTTCTATAGTAACAGCTTCTTTAAGGAGACGTTTACTACGCAACATTTATGGAAGGAGTCTCCAGTTTCAGGGTAAACTTTGTTTTCTGTCATCGTCAGGATGGAGCAATGTGGCAAATTGCTGTGGTGTAAGAGGAATAAAACACGTAGGGACGTGCTGTTACAGGAAAATAATCAGCTTCAGAGTGGCAACAGTATCACACCACGCAGCTGTTGATTAACTAACAGCAGGACACACAGCGGTTTAGTCCTTATTTTGTTACTGATAATAATAAATCTAGACGGTAAGTTGGGATAGTTAGTAAGCCAGGTAAGAGGTAGCTAGCTTGGACAGGTAAGAGTGTTGCTATGGTTACCGTGTGTACATCTCATGAGCCACATAAAATTAAAAAAAAAAAGAGAATACCACAAAAAGCACCACAACCGGCATTTTTCCTGAAAGTAGCCTTACTCTTTTTTCCTTACTTACACTTTCTACCTCTCTCACGTCTCGCTCTGGCTTCGTCACCACACGTTGGCATGCTAACATACAGAACTGGGTTCCAGGACCACCCGTTCCTCCTACATTGCCAAACTCTCTCTCTCTTTCTCTCTCTCTCTCTCTCTCTCTCTCTGTTTCTCTTTCTCTCTCTGTTTCTCTTTCTCTATCTCTCTTTCTCTCTCTCTCTCTTTCTCTCTCTCTCTCTCTCTCTCTCTCTCTCTCTCTCTCTCTGTTTCTCTCTCCAAATGTCTCAGTCTGGCTCCCATCGCACATGTCGGCTCGCCAAAACCCCACTCCGTCAAAGCCCAGATCAATGGACGTCCTAATTCAGTTTAAAAATACTCTTCCAACTCCACCGTTCAACATTTGCTAAGGGAAACGTTCTAATATTCGCCTGCCCATTTTTCTCTGCCTCAGTGGAGCGAGCGAGAACGGCTGGTCCGGTTCCTGAATTGGCTCGGCGTTTTAGATTCTTAAAATGTTGAACCAGAGCACATGTGCTTCTGAATACAGACTAAATCTTGAGTTAGTTAGAGAACCACCAGACCGTGTGTGTGTGTGTGTGTGTGTGTGTGTGTGTTTAGATGCAGTGCTTGCTCATTTGTTTAAAAAAAAAAAAAAAAAAAAATGAGTGTAATCCAAAAGTCCATTTACAACCGAGAGCCGAGTATTCGCGTCGCTCTTCAGGACTCCTTTGTTGTGTCTGAAAAGTTACAGCTTTACCTCTGACTGTTACAAAGCCCTGACACTGGAGACTCCTTCCGTAAATGTTAAAAAACATTTTTTTTAACATCCTTCACCATAACAATGATTATACACGTTTTCCTTTGTTAAATAACATCACAAGTTTTTAATGTTTATTATAAGTCTAAGATAACATGGAGCATTTGCTGTACAACCTGTCTGTGAATCTGCTGTTGCTATAGAAACGATAACGTATTAGAACGAGTGCATTAATATAAACCCGTCAAAAAAAAAAAAACGGGCGAAAAAACACAAGTAGCCATCAGATGCACTGTTAACTTTAAACCGAAAATAACATTATAATATTTACAATGTGTGTTTAAATTGACCGTTTAAAGGATGTTTAAGATGCATATTCTCTACTTTCTTTATTAAAGTAATATAGAGTTTCAGATGTGTGCAGTTTATTGGCGTAATCACTGCAGAGCTTCAAAATTACATAATAACTTGCTAAACTATTAACGCATATGCAAACAAACATCGCAGACAATGTTTTTTTTCCCTGTGGAGGCGGGTCTAGTGCAAAACATTAGCGTTCGAGTCAGCCTCCGGAGTGTTGAACTCTGCTCAGCTCTTTTTCCAGTTTTTTTTTTTTTTTTTTTTGTCGTGTTTGTGAATCATCAGTCTGTCCTTGTGTTCCTGCTCTGGGAAACGTTTGAGTCAGCGATCCTGTCTCAGGGGGAAAAAATGTCTATTTCTAAAAAGTATATATTTTGTCCATTTCCAGAACCTGAACTGATTCAAAACGAGAGGAACTTTCGGAGACGAGGAGCTTTTTTTTTTTTTTTTTTTTTTACTTTTTTTTGATTTTTAGTCATCACATCAATGCTGATATAATTTCCCTTCCATCTTTCTGGTTGTGGTTCAAAAGAAATGTTGGAGTTTTAATCACAGCTCGTAAAAAATACAACTAAAAAATGCCTGTCGTATATAATAGTGCGGTTTCAGTGCCATTATACAGCTCAGGTTTAGAAGTGTTGTTGTTGTTGTTGTTGTAGATTTAAACAGTCCACCAGACCCTGATGAACATGAATGAAGATTAACACGCACTATATTTAGAATAAAGGAGCTTTATTGTGTAATTTAACACCTAGGTATAATGTTATAAAATCTGCTCGGTGGTGACGTCTTTCCATCGATGGAAGGGTGGTAGAGGGGTGCCAATACTTGTGTCCCAAGCAAAAGATTACCCACAGTCAGTAAATGTCTTTTTTTTTTTCCTTCTATCATTTTCTTTAATTCATTTTTAAGCTTTTTATTATTAATTCTCCCACTAAACACCTACACACCGGATTTGTCTCTGTTCTAATTAACAGATTCTTTTTATATACACTAACAGGGATCAAGTTAGAGAGTGCCAATACTTTTGCCCAACGAAACAGATTGTCTACAGTCAGTAGCTGTACATGTATAATGCAGATAGACCTGACAAACTGCTCTAAAATATGCGTTATTGCCTTAAAAAAAAAAAAAAAAAAAAATTTAAATGAATTTTTTAAAATAAAATCCGGTATTTTATAATTTTTTAATGACTTCAGATGAGAAGGAATCCACGGACTGGATTTGAATGAAATAGTCGATTCTTCTACACACTCATAGGGATCACCTGAGTACAATACCACCGTGTTAACGTTGGCGCTGTACTTGTGCTCTCAGCAGCCTTGTGTTTCTCAGTACATCTATTTTTATCGGCCTTTTTCTCTCTTCATAACTGAAACGTCTCTCCGTATAAAGTGCAGCAGCATCGGCGCTGTGTGTTCTGTCACTGTTGTGTTCCTCGGCAGAGCGATATCAGCCCTGGCAGCACACACGCTCTTATTAAAGCCCAGGCCTCCATCCCTCTCACTTCTCTACAGCCTATAAACAGTCCTGTGTAGCGCCGTGGCTTTTATTGTGCATTCCTCTTTCATTTATTTCATTTTTCCTTCAGGACGAAGGTGGCCCGACTCAATAACTGTCCCGAAAGCCGTACTGTTTAAAGCTGCGACGCTTGTCACTGAGGATACACATTTACATCACGTATAAGAAAGGGACCTCTTTCGTATCTTTAGTATATATCTGAATTCTGTGTTCTGATTGGTCAGAAGGTGTGGGTTAATTTTCTCTAACAGCAGCTCTGACAGTAGCGCAGACGCAACACACTAAATAGTAAATCGCAGATTTATATTAATAAATAATACGTTATCGTTTCTATAGTAACAGCTCATTCAGAGGGACTTGAAAAGAAGAACTTTGATGTGGTGAAACATCTCTGTGTACGGAGACGTTTCTGGAAGGAGTCTCCAGTGTCAGTGGTGGTGCTGGGATTGGAACTCATGACCTTCTGATCAGAAGTCCAATGTCTACACCACTGAGCTACCACCACCACCACAAATTGCACCAATCCTTCCTCTGTATTACCACAAACCTATAAAGTATTGGCACCCTCAGGTTTGGGTGCATGCACTTCCATTAAAAACGGACCTATTGTTGAGTTTACTTCTTCTCCTTCAGTTAATAAGAACCCACTCTGTCTCAGACTTGTGCAGACTGTTTCAGGCAATGTCAAATAAACCATTCTCAAGACTGGGCTTTTTGGATCGCACACAACTTGGACACACACAACTTTTTTTTTTTATCGTAACTTTATCCCAACTTTGTCTGAATCTGACGTGTGTTTGTGATGTGTTCTCACAGCAGTCTCCACTATTTCCCCCTGCACTGTTTATTCCATAGCTGTGAGTTTAGCTGAGAAGCCGAGGCTGGATAATAGCTTGTTAAACACAGAGTGGCTCTGACTGAATGTTGAAATTGGCTCGGCTCGGGTGGGATCGGTAGCAGGAGCAGACCAATTACCCTGGGACCCTGCCAATACGGGGCATAATTGATGTTGCTCAGTGCCTGCTCGGTGCTGATCCCAGATATGTCTGATCCAGAGGAAAGAGCAAATCACGTGTCTGGTTGGGGGTCACGTGACACGGGTCATGCACAGGATGACATTAACAACACACAGCTGTGGAATGCATGACTAAGCATTTTTTTAAGAAACGTCCTAAATGCACACACATTTTTTTTTTTACACGACTTCATGGTAGTTGTTTTATATTTTTGAATGTTCATAAGATAGCTGTTCGTAAACAAAGTGTAACACTACATGGCCTAAAAGTTTGTATACCCCCGACCGTCACACCCATATGTGCTTGTTGAACATCCCATTTCAGATGTATTCCCCCTTTGCCGCTATAATGCGCTCCGCTCTTCTGGGAAGGCTTTCCACTAGATTTTGGGGCGTGGCTGTGGGGATTTGTGTTCATTCAGCTACGAGAGCGTTAGTGAGGTTGAGGTCAGTTGCTGATGTTGTGAAGGTGAGGAGGCTCCAGTTCCAGTTCATCCCAAAGGTGTTCAGTAGGGTTGAGGTCAGGGCTCTGTGCAGGACACTTGAGTTCTTCTACCTTCTTCCAACCTTCACACACCACGTCTTCATGGAGCTGGATCAGTGTTTGGGCCTCTGAGTTCCAGTGAAGGGAAATTGTAACACTACAGCGTACAAAGACATTCTATACAATTGTGTGCTTCCAAATTTGTGGTATAAGTTTGGAAAGGAACCACACATAGGTGTGATGGTCAGGTGTACACATATGCGGCATAAAGATACAAATCTGATGACGATGTTATTCGTTTACTCAGGTCCAATTCTTGATGATTCTTTGGGCCATCTCTCACCACGCTTTTCGGTTTTGGACCGGAAACAAATCTAGCTGTCAGTAAACTGTTGGTAAACATCAAAGTGTAAAAGTAGCAGTTAGTAAACAATGTGTAAAGGTATCTGTTTGTTTGTAAACAAGGTGTAAAGGTAGCTGTTTGTAAGCCAAGTGTAAAGATCGCTGTTGGTAAACAAAGTGTAAAAGTATCTGTGGGTATACAAAGTGTGAAGGTATCTGTTTGTTTGTAAACAAAGTGTAAAGGTAGCTGTTTGTTTGTAAACAAAATGTAAAGATAGCTGTTTGTAAACAAAGTGTAAATGCATCTCTGGGTAGACAAACTGTAAAGGTATCCATTTATTTGTAAACAAAGTGTAAAGGTAGCTGTTTGTAAACAACGTGTACATTTGTTTGTTTGTATGTTTCTGTAAAGCTGCTTTGAGACAACGCCCATTGTTAAACGCGCCATACAAATAAAATTGAATTGAATTGAATTGAATTCAATTTATCTCTGGGTAAACAAAGTGTAAAGATAGCTGCTGGTAAACAAAATGTAAATGTATCTGTTTGTAAAGTAGGTGTAAAGGTACCTGTTTGTAAAAAAAAAGTGTAAATATGAGAGAATATGAAAGAAAAGGAATAGAGAATAGAGAAAGACAAGAGAAAGAATGGAATAGGAGAGAGAAAGAGAGAAACAGTGAGAGGAAATAAAATAACGCGAGACATGAAGGGAAGATGAAGGGAAGACAAAGTCATGAGAAAGAAAATAGAGAGAGAAAGAATGGCGAGTAGGAAGGAAAAAGAGCAAAAAAGAGAGTGAGAGAATGGAAGAGGGCGATAGAAACACTGTGAAAGAGAGAAGGAGAGAGAAGGAGAATAAAAGAGAGGAAGTAAAAGGGAACGAGTGAAGGTGGGACAGTAACAGCCCCCTCTCCTGTTGTTATTAAAGGAATTCGATTAAGTTTGTGAGGCGGAGAGAAAGTGAACAGTGCCGTAATCGCACGAGCTGTTGAACGCGCACTCGTTATCAGCAGCGAGCGCTAAAAATCACACGGTGTGTAACGACTGTAACGTCCCACTGGAGCTTTTCTCCTCCATGAATTTGGAACACAGCCCACAGGAAGTGAGTCAGGGCTACAGGACAAACATTACAGCATGAATACATTATTGTTTCTATAGTAACGGCTCGTTCACGGGGATCGTTGGTACGGTGAGGTTTTCCGTGAGGACACGCTTATTTATTTAAAGATTATGGAAGGAGTCTCCAGTGTCAGAGGTAAAGCTGTAACTTTAACGTTTTTTGAGGTCTTCAGGACAAGCGGTGTTTTTCTGGAAGCTGTGTTCTTGTGCTCGTTTTCAACCAGGTGCTTGTCTTTCTTTCATCTTTCTGTCCTTCCGTCTTTCTTTCTCCCTCAGACACGCTGAGCTCTGTTCGGGGTTACAGCTGCCCGTCATGGACACAGTGTGGAGTACCGGAGTATAGATTCTCCCGTTTACACACAGCAGGAGACTAAGTGGTGTGGCGCAGGAGTGTGTGTGCGTGTGTGTGTGTGTGTGTTTGTGTGTGTTCGGCCAAGGTGTGTGTTGGCACTCACGATCGATCTGCTTCCGTGTGAAAATAGTGCAACAGGACAATCGATTAGCCGAGACAGAGCTGAAGCTGTCTGCAGCAAGACGGGGAGAAGAGAGAACTGAGAGACAGACAGAAAGACGGATGGAGAGACAGAAAAAGAGAGAGACAGAGACACAAAGATCACAGATAAACACAGATAGACAGAGAGAGAGAGAGAGAAACATAGACAGGCAGTGAGACAGAAAAACAAACAGACAGACAAAGAGACAAAAACACAGAGACAGAGAGATATACAGACATAAAGAAACAAACAGAGAGACAGACAGACAGACAGACAGACAGACAGATATAACAACATGACTAGAACGCTTTTTGCCAATCAGATTGCGAGGTCAGGATGAACTATTATATAAATGTGTTTTTTATTATTAGGGGTCAAGAACCGAAGGTCCGTAGGCACCTACTGTTTTTGTTAGTTTCCTTCTTCTTCTTCTTCTTCTTCTTCTTCTTCTTCCCCACTGGGGGTTTATGGCAGCCCGATGAACCGTAAGTAGGAAAATGATGAAATTTGACACACTCATAGATATGACCATGAATAGTATCTGGACCTCATGTTGAGTCTCCTCACGCTGATCACAATCCATATCTTACATTAAGACTCCACCCATTACAGTAGTCGCCATTTTGAAATGTACAGCATTCAGGGTTTTTTTTTTGCTACTCCTTGTACAAATTTTGTTTTGGCTGTCTCAGATGATCATTGGACAGAGCCGCACAAAAATAACTGAACGGAATTTTCATATTCGTATTTGTTCAAAAGTTATGATATCACAATTTTCACTATGCTGACCCAAAATTGGATCAGAGGCTGTATCTCGGCCATGCTTTGATCGATCGTAATGACATTTGGTAGACTTCTTCGGCAGTGTGATCCAAAGTTCCATGCTGAATTTGAGAACAGCGCCACCTACAGGTCATGAGATTTGAAAAATGATTATTTTTGCTTATAACGTTTTTTTGGAATACTTTGACAGAAGATTATGATCTTGGTGTCGAACGGATACATCGGGTCATGGCAAATCCGTGAATACCAGTTGTGTCAGGATCGGACGAACCGCCTGTCCGCCATTTTGAAATTTGTCATATATTGTAACATCTTTTAAAATATTTGACATATCAGCACAAAATTTGGTAGTGATCATTCATAGCGTGTCCTCTAGGTACCTGAGAAATTTGAACACAGCACCACCTAGTGTTCTAGAAATATAAGTTTTTATTTGTAAATACATGACTTTTGAAAACATTGTCCATAATTAGTTTTTTTTGGTGTCATTACGTGTGTGGGGCACTGTGATAAACAACAAGCATTAATCCTAAAGCTCCTGGGTTTGATTCCCGTGTGGGGAAAGTTCTTAAAAGTTTGTGTAACGTTTTGTCTTTAGGTTCCTTTCTTTGGTTGCTCAGCATTGCAGTAACCTTTCAACCACTTGGCCTGCAAATAAATGCCTCTGTTCTGCTCATTTCCTGTTCAATCTTATTCTCAGCTGTGCTTCTGAACGTTATATTCATTCATGTACATTCTATTTCTCCACTTCTCCAATTCTCCTGTTCTTCAAGCTCTGCATTTCGATTGCTGCGCCTTTGGTGCTTGGACCCTTTAAACGCTGCTTGCAGCTTTAATTATTATTATTATTATTATTATTGTTATTATTATTATTATTATGATTTTATTTCTGCATGCCCTCTAAAAGCCCACAGTTTATCATCTCTTTTGAGAGGAGTTGATCTGAGTGGCATGTTGTCACTTTAAATCTCTTAGTCTTTTCCATAGACCCGCCATCCGGGGAATAAAAGTCCGTCATCACCCGACGCGACCCCTCGGAACACGCCAGCTTCATATCCTACGTCACGCTCCTCCATTTTACAGCTAAGTGCTAAAACGTGTCTCTGTGCGGTGCTCTGGCCAGCATTATCCAGTGCCTCAGCTTTATTGCAGGCTGTTGGCATTCAGGCCTCGCAGTAATAACGACCGTGACCTTGAAACGTGGCTCGACAACACAGCCAGCCAAGGCAGCAAAAAAAAGAAAGACAGCAAGCCTTCGTTAGACACGTGAGGAAATAATTACACAGGAAACTGAAGAATACGCACACAGCACGTGAGCGATATCATACAAAACCACATGACGTGTGTACTGTACAAACGTGTGATCCCAAACCTAAATTCAGTTATAAATTCGACCCGATGAAGGGCGTAACACAACAGGAAGTGATGCCAAAACTCATGAGATAACATTGTGGATTTTACATGACTTGAAATAGAGAAAAAAAAAAGATGAGATCATGTTTGAGTATTAATGAATTTAGTTTTGATGAGTTTTTTTGTAAGTAATTAAACTCTCCACGTTGTGCTATTATGGGAAAACAATCAACAACGTGGCTGTGTGATGAAGCAGAGTTGCTGTTGCCAGTCCGAATTTCATTATTTTCCTATGAACGCACATCTGCTAGTGTTTTATTCTGCTTATACCACAGCATTTTGTATTATACAATATTTTACAATTACAATATTTTATTCGTTAAAGAATGATGCATAGTACCTTTTATCCATTTATAGCTACATTTGATGTCTGTGAAACTAGTTCGTTCCTGTTCTCACTTACGTTATAGCAGCTATAAACAATCGTTCCCTCTCTTTTGTCTTTCGAAGTTAATAACACACAAAAAAACTGCACGGTCATATTTTGTCACAGAGACGTAAACTCCTTTACCTCTGATTGTTGCCGACACTGGAGACTCCTTCCTTCACCATATCAACGGCCACAGACGTTTTGTACTCTCCTGTGAATGGGCTGTTACTATGGAAACACTAAGAACGATCGCATTAACATTTGATTTGAACTGCAGCTGGACTACTGTCAGAGCGGCTGTTCTAAAGAATTAATCAACAGCTTCTGACCAATCAGCATGAAGAACTCAGCAGTGTTGTGGTACTGTTCTTGTCAAATGCTTACTGTAACGCAATACAAACACGGGCTTTAAACATGTTTCCTAGGCTCATTGGATTAGCGTAGATGCAGCACAGATGGTACCGTGACCCCTGTTATTACTTTTCCTGTAATATTCAATCAGCAGCTTTTCAAATTCGGTGTTTAATGCACAATAAAAAGACGTGTCCTGCTGCTGAACCCTGTCAAAGCCAGTCTGAGCAACTCGGCCAACGAAACGTATTAGGAGAAAATCAAATCTTCTCCCGCTAGGCTGAAACGCAGCAGTGTGTTCGGACCCGTCCCAAATATCTCCGGCGGATATTAAACTTCAGTTTGGCAAGGCAGCACATGCTGTAAATAATTCTGAGGTAAACAAGCCTCTCTCTCCTACACACACACACACACACACACACACACACATCTGAGTATTGACTGAAAGGTTAAATAACAACGATTACATGCTTTATCGACAAACTGAATTATTTAGTGTCTACAGCAGCCTTAAAGATTTATTCTTAAAGTCTGATCATACAAATGAAACTTTTATATTGAACTTTTATAATGTTAATGTCGTCTCAGCTCATGCGACGATCTCACGTGCTCTATAATTGTGTATGTAGTTTCCACGGAAACTTAAATCAACTGCCAATAACCAATATTTCTATAAATACATTGTGCAAATATATATATATACGTACGGTTTTATTTCTACTTTCTCTGAAAAATCTATATTCCGAACAGAAATAAACAAAACTAGCAGCATCATGTGAAATTCTGTTTAAGCCATCAGTGTCTGGTTCGCATAAAAAAAACCTTTCACATTCACATAAAATGCTTTCAAATCGCCTTTCACAAAAATTGCTATCGCGTCCACACAAAATACTTACGCAATATTTACACGTTTCACACTTATTCGGATTAATAAGTTTAATCTTCACATCAAATGCTTTCACATTCACATCAAATGCTGTTACAATTACACAATCTGCTCTCACATTCACATTAAATACTCTCACATTCACATTAAATACTCTCGTATTCGCACAGGTTGCATCCAGGGTCATATTAAATGCTGCCAAATCCTCACAAACTGCTCTCGCATTCACATAAAGCGCTCTTGCATTCACGTTAAATGCGCTAATATTCGCAACACTCTCACATTGACACAAACCGTGCTCACATTAACACGAATGCTCTCGCATTGTCACAAATTGCTTCGGGATTAATATTAATTGTCCACATTCACGAAAACCGCTCTCTCGCATTCAAGCAAATTGCCCTCGCATTCACATGAAACGTCCTGGCATTCACACAAACTGCTTTCGCATTCACTTTTTTGTGTGTGTGTGTGTTTGCGTAATCGCTTTCACACAGATGACTTGCATTGTAGTTGAACATAAAGCAGCTTTACAGGAATCCATTTTTTGATCTAGATCCCTAATGAGCTCGAATTTATCCAGTGATGTATGCAAATATACAGTCGGCTCTCCAAAGCGCCTCATCCTCATCCCTGGCTTCCTTTCTTTCCCACAATGCCTTTCACCACCCTGATCTCAGATCCCTGCCGGAAGCTACCAGTCTCAGTGTTCGTGGGGGGGGGGGGAATGTTGCTTTTGCTCGAGTGGTGACTAAAAAGCTCGACGTGGACGTGTCTCAGAAGGTCTTACACAGATCATCATGAATTATTAATGCCATAAATCTCCAGCAGAAGGACGAGGAAGAAGACAAATGTCCCTCAGCATGGGCTGAGAAGAGATGAGTACAGCTTCAAGGCTGAAGGGGGGGGGGGGGCAGCTGTCGCAATCAAATACATCAAAAGAAAAGCCCAGGAATTTGGGGAACGACGGCAAAATGAAACACGTAATCTCTCAGTTAACAGCCCACCTCATAGCAAGACGGTGATGAATATTTAACCGATCATGTTTAAACCCAAACCGAACTGTCCGTTAAGCAAACTTTTTGTAAAATGTGTGGATTTAAAGGCTATAAAAAGTTCCCCATGATGAATAAGACATTTCTACATTTTGGGATTCTACAGAAATTTAATTACACTGCAGAAAACCATACAGAAGTACCTAAACGTTATGCAATCACGGCTATATACATATGCAAATTTGCTAATTGGGCCTGCCTCCGCCCACTTCTACACTGGGCAAAGCAATGTATTAAAGGAAAACATTTGCATATAAAACCCGATAGGCACATTTATTATGTCAAAATGTTCTGTGTCAAAGTGTTCTGTGAGGACTACACTGAAGTTCTTCCGCAATTCATTCTAGAACCGTGATGACGTCAGCACGTTCTAGAATTCAAGGGATACAAAGTGAGGTCTACAAAATGTTCTGTAATTCAAGGGGTTTTAGAATCCTAATGACTTCAAAAGGTTTTCTAGAGTTCAAAGGGATTCAAAGAATTTTTGAACTCTAAAAACTTCAAAGGGTTCCAGAAATGTGAGGTCTTCAACATATTCTAGAATTCAAAGGGTTTCAAATGAGTTTAGAATGCTAAAAACTTCAAAGGGTTTTAGAAGCGTGAGCCCTTCACTATGCAAACTGACAAAGTACTTGAATAGAAATTTTGTAGATTTTACTCCTCACATTAAGATTAAATTATGGAGCTTCCCAATATCCCCCCTGTCCCCGTCCCCGTCCCAAAAAATAAAAACTTCATACACTTCAAAGGGCTAAATAATGCATCGTTGTATCCTAAGCATCAAGAGATGAGCAATGACATCAAAACATTCTTTGGTGCTCGACTCGCCCTGGACTGTTTGACTTGACTGAATATGTCAATCGGTGTCTATGAGAGAGAGAGAGAGAGAGAGAACGAGAGAGAGAGAGAGAGAGAGATGGAGAGAGAGAGACAGAGAGAGAGAGAAATGGAGAGAGAGAGATAGAGAGCGAGAACGAGAGAGAGAGAGAGAGAGAGAGAGAGAAAGAACGAGAGAGAGAGAGAGACAGAGAGAGAGAGAGAGATGGAGAGAGAGAGATAGAGAGCGAGAACGAGAGAGAGAGAGAGTGAGAGAGAGAGAGATAGAGAGAACAAGAGAGAGCGAGAGAGAGATGGAGAGAGAGCGAGAGAGAGAGAGAGATGGCAAAGAGACCGTTGACAGGAGAACTGGGACTGCAGACTGTCAGAACTCTGTGTGAGTAACTTGAAGAAACTCAGATTTATATTTCACGTTTGTGCTAGTGATGACAGGTGAGAGGAAGACAGAGTTTCACGTCGCCTCTTTTCTCTGTAATAATCTGACCAAAGTTTCGGTGTTACAGTTAAATAAGGAGTTCGGATGGCGGTGACGAGTCAGCTGCAAGACGGCAGAATCTTAGAGTCAGAATCTTAGAGTCAGAATCTCAGAGTCAGAATTTCAAAGTCAGAATCTCAGAGTCAGAATCTCAGAGTCAGAATCTCAGAGTCAGAATCTTAAAGTCAGAATCTTAAAGTCAAAATCTTAAAATCAGAATCTTAGAGTCAGAATCTCAGAGTCAGA
>JANDJT010000103.1:22094597-22112458 GCA_024331685.1 Stegophilus panzeri
AAAATCTTAAAATCAGAATCTTAGAGTCAGAATCTCAGAGTCAGAATCTCAAAGTCAGAATCTCAGAGTCAGAATCTCAGAGTCAGAATCTTAAAGTCAGAATCTTAGAGTCAGAATCTTAAAGTCAGAATCTTAAAGTCAGAATCTTAAAGTCAAAATCTTAAAATCAGAATCTTAGAGTCAGAATCTCAGAGTCAGAATCTCAAAGTCAGAATCTCAGAGTCAGAATCTTAGAGAGAGTCTGAGACTTTATTAGCATTTCCACTGAAGCTCACCGCACCGTGATACTCTATAGTAACGCACTGATAAAAAAAAAAGACAAATCACAGCACAAACGTGAAAGTAACGTGGAAAACAGTCATGTAACACTTTCACCTAAACACATTTCACCCGATTAATCAACTCTCCGTTACGAATATTCAGTGTTATTTGAGCATCGTTCATCGTTGCATTATTAAGCATTACATTCTCCTCTCGTTTATTCGTGCAAAGAAGAAGAAGAAGAACACATCGTTTGGATGCACGCGCTCTTCATTCGAGCAGATTATTATTTTAACTCGCGCGGTGGGTTAATCAGTACGTCGATATCCATGATTTTCCATGAATTAACATTAAACGCAAAATCAATTGTCATAAATGTTGCGAGATTGTTTTCGGAACGATAAACGCTTATCGTTTCAAACGGCCGCGTTTTAGCGTGACGCGAAACTCGATTCGGAATAAAAGCGTAATTAAAGCGCATTATTCGCGGAGTCTCGTGAGCGCGAGCGAGCACTGACGGAGTGTGACGGGGTGTCAGCTCTTTTCTTTTTCAAACTAACCAAGTGTACACACACACACGGAAATCAGGAGAACGTAACAAACACCACTGACTGCATCTCTTTTGCTATAAAGAAACGTCCATAAACATGGAGATCCATCCTCACTGAATTCCCGTCTGCTCCACGTGGACCTCGCCCTTCAGGAAACACATCACTGTCGCATTCATGGCGTTTTTCAGACTCTACATAAACATAAATTCTATCGCTTAATATAAATATACACAAAGCTCTATTATTAATACATATACGGCATGCTGCTGCGTACTGTGTTCTGACTGGTCCGGAGGTGTTGATTAATCCTGACAGCTCTGGCAGTAGTGCAGCTGAAAATCACAGGTTTATAATCCTGCGTGGTATTGTTTCTATAGGAACAGATCCTTCACAGGGACTTGAAGGTGGAAGGTGGAGGCTTTACGTAAAGGATTAAAAAAAAAAAAACGTAAATGTGGTGAAGTTTTCTGATTTTAAGATTTAAGACGTAAAAAAAAAAAAAGAGGTGTAATTGTTGCTCTAGCTAACAAACATAAGTGAAGGAGAAAAAAAAAATCCAAGATTCTTCGAGATAGAAACACGGGGCCTATTTTCTCATTACATTCAGCCTTGTTGCTATGTATCAGCTTTAACTGCATACTTATGGTCTTCAAATGGACGTTAATGCTCACCTGGGCCCTACTTACACTCACACACACACACACACACACATGTTGTGCGGAGACCCTCGTGGTTCTGTAAACGTAATGGAGCATTGTGATCACAGCAGGGCTGAAAATAGACCTCTGTGTTCGTTCCTGTAATGAACCCGCATCCCATTTTCTGAGATTCAATTAAAGCCGGTGTGCGAACGCACGACATTAAAGTTCGATGTTGCACATGGAGAAGAGAAACAGAATTTTTAAAAAACCCCACAACTTCTTCTCTCCGTGAAGATTCGGCTTCTGACTTCTTCTTCTTCTTCTTGTTCTTTTTTTTTCTTGCGTCATGTTAGAGGAAATATTTTACACTGATACAAACCGGCGAGATCTGAAAGGACGGTGTGTCGTTTACCGCGACTGCCTCCGGTTCTCGTTCGCTCCTTTATTGCTGTGATATGATTGCTTTTTGGTTTCAGGGTCTCGCTCGAGCGAGTCTCCTAACCGAACATCCTAAATGGCCGAACGGCGATTGCTTTTGTCACGCCGTGACTCTGACATTACTATTCAAATGAAGGCTCCTCGTGACGCATGGCTGGAGTTTGTTTTTCTCATTTCTCAGAGTCTCGTGATAAGGACTGGAACCACGAACGCTAGTTGAGGATCGTAAGCAGATACGTATAGTTCGCTGCTACAAAACCCTCGCTGCACTCGGACGACCGGGTTGATTTCTCGCCTAAGGAGGAAGACCGGCGTGAAATTTTTCATTCTTTTCAATCACCAGTTAGACAGAAGTGATTTTCCCGAACATGTGATATCTAACGGAGCGCCTCATTCATTTCTAACAGGAAATCAGTTTCCCGCCTTCCGTTTCTTCGTCACGGCTTCGTATTTTGTACTTATATACTGTTTACACACCTAGCTGGTTGTCTAAAATCCAGTATTAGATGTTATTTTATTTTTTTTCGTAACACTGCAGGTTTGTCCTAATTCCAGACATCTTGATTTCATAGAGGTTGTTTTATCATTGCAAATTATAAGGAATAACGTTGGCTCTGTTATGCTGTGTGTGTGTGTGTATGTGTGTGTGTGTGTGTGGGGGGGGGTGTTTAATTTTTGCTGCCAAACCACTTGAGTCCCCTTAGAGCAGAAGTATTCAAATATCTCAAAAGATTATATCAGGTCTGCCAACCTTTATGCATTTTGTGTGGATGGAACACACTCCAAAACACACCACAATAAATGTGTGTTATAAAATAAAGGTGTTTTAAACTCTCCGATATTACCTGACACGCTCTAGAAGCTCCGCCCCTTCCCCCATAGTAATATTTTGGCTCTTGAAAGAAGTACTGATGCTCCGCCATCACTTTCTATCAAAAGGGAGAATGTTTTGAGCTCACCAAACATGGTCGCCAGTCGGGAGGTGCACGTTTTCCAAAAATTGGGAAGTGGTACTTATACGGAAAAGGCTTTGAATCTGTCTGCCATAGTGTTACTGCAAAGCATTCCAAAATCCTTCTGAGTGATCACCTTTATCCTATGGGGAAACATTTCTATCCTGATGGGCGTGGTCTCTTCCAGGATGACCCAGAGGGCTCGCTGAATGGTTTGATGAGCATGAAAGTGATGTAAAGCACGAGCTATGGCCTCAATCCAGGATTGGGATCAGTATTGGTCGTTTCCAGCGCAGTTCCAGTGACGTGTAGAATCGATGTCGAGGTGTGTTGAAGCTGTTCCAGTGGCTTGCGGAGGTCCAACTCCTGAACTTTACGTTGGCTTTAATTCCTCAGCGGTTCGTAGTTTATACACGTAGTTATAGAGCCGTCACTTTTTTCCCCCTAAAGCCCATTTCCTACACTCTGTTGTTTATTGGGATTGAAATATTCCTCAAACCTATTTAAATAAAAAATTTAAAAAACAAACAAAAAAACAAATGCATGTGCATTGCTAAAACTACTCTTAACCGAAGCTTTGAAAAAAAACCCAATCAAACAAACAAAAAAAACCATACAGGCCACACCCACAAAGGCTAAATGTTCAAGAGCATCTACAGTAACTTGTTGCTCACTAGTCTGAAAGCAGAGATAGAGATTTATATACACAAACAGAAGACACAAAATGAGGCTAAATAACACGGTACAGGTGCTAACACTAATCAGGGGGCGTGGTCAGGGCGTGGCTTAAGACGGAGCAAGGTGGTAGACTTGATTTACCAAAACAAAAACGGGTTCTTCAGTGGGATCGTTATAGTTACAGGGAAGTCATCCTCATAAGGAAGCACCTTTAAGGGTTCCGTTAGAAGGGCTACTTTAGAGAACCCTTTATGGGTTTAAATGAGTTTTTATGCTAAAATGAATCGACGCTGATTTAGCTAAACTCTGAAATGCGATCCATTTGCAGGGACTTGACGTTTTCTGTTTTTCCATTCCACCCTACAGCTTTCCCTCCCAATGACCGCATCCGTCTCGCTGAAAGACACGTACAAGAAGTAGCAGGCCCGGCGAGCAACGAGGCACAAATACACAGGAATGACAAAAGCACCGTTTCGACGTCCTGTCAAATCTGATTTTCCCCTTCCTGTGTCTCATGAACCAGACATCTGATCTCTCTCTCTCTCTCTTGAAGTCCAAACATAAAAAACCCCCACCTCTGTTCTTCAGTTCCTATCTGAAACACATGCACACAGCGAGGTGGACGTTTCAGTTGCTGATAACACGCAGGAAGAAAGAGATACGGAGGAAAATCGAACCTGACATCAGGCTCGTGACCCGTCCTCTGATCGGAGTCGAGGAAATCCTGTGTAACCGATACCGGTCCTGACGTTAGGAGTGATGAGTACACGCCTGACATCGAGTTTTGGAAAGCCTGATCAAGGTAATAACATAAACCCTTATTAGGAGGGGATTCGTTTCTCTAACATCTTCTCAGCGATAAAAGTCTCGCATCCAGAAATTAACGCAGTGGAGACGGATTTCTCTCGATTGTTTTTGTCGACGAACCCAGACGATTTCTACACGTGCTCACACGTGATCGTGATTATTTATACGAGTGTTATTTAACATGAACCGATCGAGGAAGTTACAGTCATACAACTCCACATCCTGTGCTCTGGCTCAGCCGTGCTCCTGACTCCACGTTTATTCCTGCTGAAATCAGGTGTCTGTGTTCATACTGTCTTTATTTTTATGGCCGTTCCTCGTGTTGTAGCTTGTTAAACTCGCCCCGTTGTACAGCGGCAGAATTCACAAACACCTTGCTCATTAGAACTCGTCTGCACCCGGGGAGCTTTTCCACACTTTCTCTCAGCTGTGCTTCAAACTTCACACAATAAACCGAAGGCTAACGCTCGCAAACATCACGGCCGAGTTCTCCTGAAATCGCTCAGAGGAGGAATTTCTCCTGCAACCTTTTCACCAGCGCTGAAGGAACACACTCAGATACTGAATATTAATCCTGCTGATACTACAGCTGAACACATACACACTGCACACAGACAGACAGACAGACAGATAGATACTGATACTACAGCTGAACACATACACACTGCACACAGACAGACAGACAGACAGAGACAGAAAGACAGACAGACAGACAAAGAAGCATAAATGAAGACAGACAGACAGAGAGATAGATATGAATAGGGAAAAAAGACAGACATATAAATAGAAACAGACAGACAGATATGGATACAGAGACAGACATGGTAATCTTTGCACAATATTGTGTTGGAATTTCACATTTTAACAAAAATGATTCTTTTAAAAAAGTAGGTTTTACATGTTTCTCTCTCTCTCTCTCTCTCTCTCTATTTATTTATTTATTTACAGTTTTTAAATGTTGTAATCTTTTTTTCTTGTTTTTACACTTTTATACTAATGATGCAGTTTTGTAGCTGAGCTTATAGCTGCTTCAGAAGCGTGTAATTAACAGCTCACACCTGACTCCGCAGGACCTCGCCGTTTCCTAACGGTAAAAAAAAAAAAAGGTGATGGATCACTGCTTGTAAGATCATTTTACCGAACTTGTCCTTGATTTAAATAAATGATTAAATATAATCAGGTCTTGTTTTTGCGTTCAGGTTTCTGGACACGATTGTGTTTGTGCATCAGACGCCAGATTCGATAGTAATTTAGAGAATTAGAGCTACAGACAGGGAGAGAAAGCAAATCAATAAAACTCTTTATACGTCCTCAGAAGTCATCGATTATCACAGCTGAGGTCTTGCGTGCTGTTGGGGGGGAAAAGTGGATGAAAAGAAGTTTGAATAAAGTTTGCGGTTAGAGGCTACTCGCACGACTACGCCACGAAAATTCGAATCAATCCCGGAGTTTTGAAGTTTCGATATAAAAGTGCGTCTGTAAAGAAATCCTTTCTCCTTCTCCTGACACGTCCTTGAGGGAACGACCTCATCAGAGTCCAACACAAAAGGACCAAAAGGACAGCGATGGGCTTTTCTTCACAGCTGAACTGCTGCACCAATGAGGAAATCAATTATAAAAACGCACCTCGTCGGGGTCATAAACACTGCGTACGCCACTGTGCCGCCTTAAAGACCCTTAAAAAAAAAAAAAAAAAGATTAATCGGTACGTCTCCTCCATCGAGCCGGGTAGTAATTGTGTCTTCTGTTATTCGTCTTTCAGGTCCAGATCAGTTGATGATTACGATCAAACTGCGTTCTGTCATGAATAATAAATAAATATAATAAATTTAATAAATCTTTAATAAAAGACGATTATGAAATGAATAGAAATAGTTACACCAAAAATAAAATGTACATAAACATTTAAAGATATTAACTCAACCAAAACACAGTACTGGTGTCCCAGATCTCCTAGCGATCTGACTAACAACCAAACGGAAGCCTCCAGTTTAGCATGGTGCGCTGCGGCGTTTGGCCCACCTCGGAAACAGGAAGTCGGAACGAGGAATTTTGTGGAATTTATATTCGACCTCCGTGTGTTCAAACTACAAAGTGGGACAAAAGGACAAAGTCATAGAGCAGCAAAGCATTAGCAGCATGAAATCACTTTCTTTTGGTGTCCATCCACACCAGCATCAATCTCATTCAGTTCAATTCAGTTTTATCTGTATAGCGCTTTTAACAACGGACATTGTCTCAGATCAGCTTTACAGAAACGTATAAACACAGGATAGTGATTTTAAGTGTGTGAATTTATCCCTACTGAGCGAGCCGGTGGTGACGGTGGTGAGGAAAAACTCCCTGAGATGATAAGAGGAAGAAACCTTGAGAGGAACCAGACTCAAAAGGGACCCCTTTCATCATCTGGGTAACAACGGATAGTGTGAACATAAAAGAAAGTTCATTATGGTTTTATATGAAGTCTGTTTGTTGAACTAGTCCACTAAACTAAAGGAGACCTGAGTGCAGAACTGTCTGTGGTAATTGCAGTCCCAAGGCCATCGCAGCAACCGTAGTCCCAGCAAATACAGCGAGAATGTCCATGTGGAATTGACCATTTCCATGGTACTTCAAGCAGCACCATCCTCAGCAATCTCCAGGCTGTAGCCTCCAGTTGATGAGAGCTCCATCCAGAGGTAGGGCATCAGGCTGGATCAGGCAGGTCCGGAGTGCAGAAAGGGCCAGGATCACTGGCATCTCCTTAAATTCACGTGTAGCTCAACTTATAAATCCTATAAGTGGAGTTCTCTGGTTTCCTCTCACCTCCAAAAAACATGCAGCTATCACAGATTACCTGTAGAACGTGTGTGTGTCCTCCATGATGCCCTGTGACGGACTGGCTTCCAGTTCCTGGTGTATTCCCACGTCTCGCCCAGTGCTCCCGTCCCCGATCAGGAGAAATCCGTTACCATAGATTTTAAGCAAGGTCTGATATTCAAACACACACATTAGGATTCATACGAATCAACATTTCAGTAACGATTCGCTCATCCCAAAGCAAAACCAGCATCACCATCAGCATCACCATCAAAACCACAGCTACAAGAGTTCTCCTTGCAGATTTTCTTTCTTTTTTTTTCCCCTCCCAAAAAATGTTAGGAGCACAGACTGGAATAATCTAGGACATGAAATCCTGGAAATGCAGCTCCTGGGCAGTGTAGGAACACATAGATAATATTTCGAGGAATTCTAAACACGCACACGGTACATGAGAAAGGGTTTTCCACATCAGCATGACACTCAGATAGGGGGCGTGGCCTAACGTTTGACGGCAGAATTGTGTGTTAGAAGTGATTCGGGTTTGATGTGCACGTTATTTACATATGAAGACAGTATTTTTTATAAAATCATGCTCGACTGGAGGATATATAAACTACCCTTAACGTGTACACGGAATCTACACAATAAACCTCGTAGATTAAGGCAGAATCATCACCATTTAAACCTGCTGGTTAAAAAACAAACAAAACAACAACAAACAAAATCTCAACAAAAATACCTAGGGTATTCGTTATCGCTATCGATATTTCGAAATGCCATGATTGATACGGAACAGTGTCTCGGTATTGATGTGCTCACCCGAGTAAATGAAAAATAAAAGAAAGAAAGAAGAAATCATGTCAGTCTGCATGACTTTGCAGAATCACAGCAAGTTCTACTTGCAGATTTTCTTTCTCTTTTTTTTTTCAAAATGCTGAGTGTGTGATTGATTTTTCCTTCTCTGCTCATATCAGCGTGCCATAAATCATGAAACGAACTCTCCCAATTTTTCAGAGCCTGGACTTCACCGAGCTGAGACTAATAAAGTAAAGCAGGCCAAGAGGAACACTTGTTTATCGGGCTTTTACGTGGCACACGTCCTGTTTTTTTTGTTGTTTTTTTTTTTTCGTTTATTGATATCTGAGGATAAACGCACTGTGCTGTGTGCGATGTGATGTGCTGTGATGTTATGTTGTGCTGTGTCGGATTGCGAGTGAAGGCTGACGTGTTTGAGAGTTTGAGATGATCACGCTCTCGGACACGCCGAAACAGAGAAGGATGAGGGAGGGACGGTGGGCGGCGAACGAGCGGCAGAGGAAACGAAGCTCTGAGCAGCAGATAAATGGCTTTAATCTCGATGTGGAGACCTTCGGCGGGGAAAACGACCGCTGACACCTGAGACCCTGCCACGTGTCAAGCTTCAGTCGAGGCCGAGTCTCCGGGACATATATCTCAATCTGAACACGAGCAGCAGGGAAGGAAACCGGCTCACGTCCGCATGGGGAAACTAGGAATTAGAAAATAGAAAAAGACCCTGTTTTTACAACATAGTTTGTTATGTGTGAACACTGATCTGGTCTATAAAACTGAGGCGTGGTGCATCTCGTAATCCCAAATCAACATGGCCGCTCACACTGTGTACACTGTAACGTCCCGCTTCTCTACTTGTAAATGAGTTTATAGCAGTATTGGCTTTAGATCAGTTCATATACACACGCAGTACTGCATTAAATCTACAACACTGACCATACTAATCACTGTATTCGTTTAAGGCAAAACATATCCGTCTACACAATCCAGCCATGAACGCCGAGTCATTTTGATGACTCATAAATCATTTGGTGAGGTTTTTCTTAAAATGTATTTATTTAAAAAAAAATAAATCTCGCTGTCATTTTGAAACTGCTGAATCAACACTCCGGATTTGAGTCAGCTCACCTGTCTCTGATTTCCCCCCCAAAAAAACCAGCGCATGAATAAATAATAAAACTCGGGCTTACGCTTGATATGCGCCGAAGAGATGAGACACTTCCTGCATGAAAAGATGAGATTTACTTTACAACAAAATTGGACGCAGCAGATTTATAAGCTCCGGTGCTCAAAATCTTGTTTGCGGTTTTATTAGACGTTCAGCGTTTATATGGAGTCCGAAAATTTTATTCTCAGGAATAAATTCACACAAGCCGAGTGGAATGCATCGATATAGCCTACTGTACATATAAGAGCCCTAGATAGGGCACATAGTATGCACTAGTTACGCATTTATTTTAGCAGTAGTCTTTATTTTTGGCTAGAGTATTCTTTTTATGAGCACACGATCAACATTAGCTAAGCTACATCAAATCACAGAATTGCACCGAGGCTAGTGCGCTAAATAGTTCCCCAAAGAGTAGCTAGACAGGTTCACTAATATGCTAGCTAACTTCAGGCTAACATTCATTTTGACAAAATGTTAGCTAACACTATGATCTTATATTCTGTCATATCCAACTTTTCTAGAAAGATAGGATAGTTATTAAAATCATCATGCTACTGTAGGTCACTAGCTGCTTAGCTAATCTTATGCTAATGTTCATACTGTTTTTGCTAACAATTCTTAGCCGTATTCAGATAGATTTCTTGTTTTCTGCATAAAAATATTTTAAAAACACATAGTACATGTTTTAATGTTAAATCAGAGCTTTTTAATATATTTACTTTGGTTACAACAGTGATTTTTTCCCCCTCGCTACGACTTTGCACAAGCTAACACGAGTGACTCAGCAATAAAACACACAGAAACTCGCACATGAAATGTCTCACCATGACAGGAACAAACATCTGGATTTTTCGATTTTTTCTACATTGTTTTACAGAAATTGTTTTGTTTAAATGATTTTAAGGAACACAGACTTGGCTTGAGTGTAGCTTGTTCTTTCACACTCCTCTATAAAACTCCTCTGGAAATTCTACTAACTCTTTAATTGCTGTTTTTTCTTTTCACACAGCCGGTGTGACGAATCTTAATAAAAACGACCTCCGAATAAACACTGTGTTAATTTGCCAGGCAGACTCGCTGCATTGATGAACTTTTCTCAGGTAACAAAGCATTTTTTCATACATCATGTGGAGAAAATCTAAAAGCAGCGAGCCGAATACACACCATTCTCATTAAATACTCGTGGGGGGAAAAAACCCAGTGGAGGCAAATTGAGATGAAATAATGACATCACGTCAAAATCAATAATTTTTCATAAACGTTTTTCTCAGACGTACCTGATGACACGCTTAACGGGACGCTTGGTTAATTTAAGGTGTGTAATTACGCTCCTTAGCCCAGCATGAATAACACAATATCATCACGCTCATTAAAGAAGAAGAAAGCGTTTAAAAACGGTTGTTCAAGAAAATTATTTGAGCAGGAAGTGAGCTGGAACGTCAACAAATGTGTTTATAGGGTCTTCTAAAATAATCAGATGTTTTCTACAAGTTTTTAGCATCTAGAGGTTTCAAATAAGTTAAAAAACACTCGTCAGTGTCGTCAGTGATGAGGTGGTGCGATAAAGCGGAGTCACAGTTACCACCTCGAACTTGATTATTTTCCAAAAACAGCACGTCCCCATCGTGGTTCCTCTTATACTAAAGCGACCTTCCAACGAGTACAGTTTTATTCCTTACTGAATGACAAGTCGTACTTTTTTATCCATTTAGAGTTACATTCAATATTGTGGAACGTCCAAGAAACAAGGTACTTTCATTGTAGCAGCTATAAAAAGTCGTTCCCTTACTAGTCTCTTAAATTAGTGATAAAACTCAAGATTCAGGGTTAAATTCACAGGTAAATTCACATGTAATCCAGGGTTAAATACACGTGTGATTCAGCAGTAAATTTCCATGTAATCCAGGGTTAAATTCACAAGTAATCCAGGGTTAAATTCACATGTAATTCAGGGTTAAATTCACATGTAATTCAGCAGTAAATTCACATGTAATCCAGGGTTAAATTCACAAGTAATCCAGGGTTAAATTCACATGTAATTCAGCAGTAAATTCACATGTAATCCAGGGTTAAATTCCTATATAATCCAGGGTTAAATACACGTGTGATTCAGCAGTAAATTCACATGTAATTCAGGGTTAAATTCACGTTATTCACGGTTAAATTGTCGTGTAATCCAGGGTTAAATTCACATGTAATCCAGGGTTAAATTCACATGTAATCCAGGGATAAATTCACATGTAATCCAGGGTTAAATTAACATGTAATCCAGGGTTAAATTCACATGTAATCCAGGGTTAAATTCACATGTAATCCAGGGTTAAATTCTAATGTAATCCAGGGTTAAATTCTAATGTAATCCAGGGTTAAATTCACATGTAATCTAGGGTTAAATTTTACATGTAATCCAGGGTTAAATTCTAATGTAATCCAGAGTTAAATTCTAATGTAATCCAGGGTTAAATTCACATGTAATCTAGGGTTAAATTTTACATGTAATCCAGGGATAAATTCTAATGTAATCCAGGGTTAAATTCTAATGTAATCCAGGGTTAAATTCACATGTAATCCAGGGTTAAATTTTACATGTAATCCAGGGATAAATTCACATGTAATCCAGGGTTAAATTCTAATGTAATCCAGGGTTAAATTCACATTTAATTCAGGGTTAAATTCACATGTAATTCAGGGTTAAATACATGTGTGATTCAGCAGTAAATTCACATGTAATTCAGGGTTAAATTTACATGTAATCCAAGGTTAAATTCATGTTATTCAGGGTTAAATTCACGTGCGATTCAGGGTTAAATCTGTGTTTAAATCAGGCTTAATGTAAGAATGATCGTTAAAAATGGCATAAATTCAGGGTGATTCTGAGTTGATCATAACTAAATTGGTCGATCTGAACCCAGAAAGCTGACGTTAGCGACGTCTCACACAGAACTTCCATCATATTCCGGAATCCTTAACGTTCAGTTAAAATAAAAACAACAAGTCCTGCAGGGCGACCGCATCCTAAACCATCCTTTACTTTGGCAGCGAGGAGACGGTTTTATGGAAGAGAGACAGGACAGGAAGTGAGTTCTGGCCAGCGGGCGACGTGCTCGTGAATGGAGCTTTGATCCGAGTCATATTGCGGAGATTTCGGCTCAACGGCACAACAATGGGGGCTTTCAAACGAGGTGATGTGCATATTGTGAGAGCGGGCAGGCAATCACGCTGCCAATTACAACCACATCTCCCTACAGAGGGAGAAACACCCGAGCGCGAAGCTTCCCCCTGCGGCCTAATGCGAGCTGGCGTCCAACGCATCGTTATACCGCAGTCGAGTCAACAAGAACGGACAAATGACGTCTGTTACAGTGTGATTTATTTGTTTTAACAATCCTGTAATAAAATGCAAAGAAAACACAGAGATAAGCGCTCACAGAGTATCGCTCCGTATAAAAAAACAACAACAACAAAACAACAAACAATACTTTTTACAGCAGATTTCCGAGACTTAAATTTAAATTTAAGACCGAGATGTAAATTTAATTAAATTTATATCATTTAATTATTATTTATATGATATTAAATGTAATTTCTAATTTAATCTTAAACTGAGTTAAATTCTTAAAAATTCTTAAATAAAAGAAATAAAAAATTATACCTATTTCTTTTTCATATTAACCTCACAGAGGCCCAAAGACATTGTATATTATCACTAAAATTTACCGAAGGATATATATTTTTTTTCGTATATACAAAAAAAATTTTTTTAAAAAAAGGTAAGTCAAATGAAAACCTTAAAACATGAATTAGAATTGAATCTTTTTTTTTTCTAGAGGAAAAAAACACGTCCAAGAAACTTAAAACACGTCCAAGACACGTAAAACACGTCCAAGAAACTGGAGAGAAAAATTTCTCGACTATTGTGAAACCTACAGTTTTTTTGCAATAAACAATGCAAAATCAAAAAAATCCTGTGTCATTTATGTTCAAATTCAAAATTAATTCTTTTTTACATGATTTTAAATGTATTTATTATTCTTTTAATTGCCCATTTTTGTACGATGCAAAAAACGACCAATTTATTAATCAATACAAGACATTTTTCTCTAAAAAAATCTAGCTTTAGGTAAACTATTAGCCGATCGATTTTATCTTAAGCTCCGCCCCTTTTTGACCTGGAAATCTCTGTGCGTTGCCGATATCTGAACGGTCTGATGCGCTGGCATTAAGAGAGATTTATAATTACTACTGAACGTTCAGGAGGTGAATGAAGGTCACACTCTCCATCTCGGTCTCTAATCTCTTTCTCTTCACTGCCAGGATAAATGGAGGCATTTACACTTCCCTGCTCTGCTGGATTGGAAACGTTTGCCGTATTTCCTCCTTGGCTTCCTGTATGGAGCCTTGGAGGCAGCCAGGTGAAGTTAATGCGACTCAAGAGCGGGACGTAATTAGGTTCTTAGCCGTAAATAGACTTACATTGGCGTATGTCAGCGTGTGACTAAGTCGTCGTTTTATTTGATACAACCTCAAAAAAAACCACCAAAAGGAAGTGGGCAAGGTCCGGGGAGCAAACAAAAAGCTTGGCGTTTTATAATGTGGCTACTGTAAAGCTATAATAAATCAAATTCAGCCTCTTTCTGGCTTACAAACACTCACACAATAAATTACACCAGGCGGCGGTAATTGGCTTTGCCATCCATTGTTGTACTTTTGCTACACCGAACATTTTTATTCCAATCATAAAGCACAATGGCTGCACATAATGATAGTGTCAGAGATGAGAGAATATATTTGAGGAAGATTTAATCTCTCTACGGCTTTATTAAACCCGAGAGGCCGAGTTTTCTATGCAGACGCCTACGTGTAAACTCAATCACGTCATTAACGTCTCGAATCATTTCTTATAAAGGAAAAAAAACAACATTTCTGGAGTCAAAAATGAAATATACACAATGTTCCATTTTACCTCAACGTACACCTGGGTGTAAAAGTTTTCATCCCCTTTCCTGGAAATTTAAATTACTCCAACAAGACAGTGTGTTTAGTGTCACAGATGCTCCTTTGTTACCAAAAGTAAAAAAATAAAATAAAAAGGATATATATATAATATTGTAGGTTATAGTGAGTCAAAGGTTTGTGTCTTCATTGTTCTTAAAAAAAAACAAAAAAACCATTGGATTGTCTGTTTATTTTTCTTTTTTGAAGGTATATTTTAAACAATATAGAGCTACACTTTCCCTTCAGAAATCTTGGAGGGGTACAAACTTTTTCCACTCTCGCACTCATATAAAACTAATCAGATATCATTTTGCACTTTAGCATTGTGCATCAAATAAGCTAAAGCTTTAAAGGAACCCTACAGGGTTCTAGATCCTTTGAGTTTACATGTAGAAAAGGAACCGCACTTCTACAGGGTTCTAGATCGTTCAAGTGTACATGTAGAAAAGGAACCGTACTTCTACAGGGTTCTAGATTGTTCGAGTTCTCCTTGGAACCTCATCTGACAGGGAAACACTCTGTTAAAGAGTTAAAGGCATGGATCATCACCGGGTCGAAAATCTATAAACTAAGCCAAATAAGTCTAGCCATTCAGTTAGGACAAAAGTAATAGCACCCTATAAAAGAAGGAAGCCCTAAGTCTTCGGAGTATTTCGTACGGACAGGATGTTCAGTTGGCTTTCACAGACAATGTGATGTAACTTTGGAGGAAACGGAAGTCATACAGAGGCTTCACTCACTGTGTTGTGCATATAGCAGTTGGGCGAACTCTGCAGAGGAACACTATGCAGCCGCGCCTGTGATTGGCCATTACAAGCCAATTCATTACAACTTCCAGTAACATGTTCAAACTCGATTTATCCTCAACCCACCATTTATTTAATTGCCTCATGTCCCACCCGTGCCTTTTATTTCTTCATTCCTTTTCTTTTTGAAAATATATTTTTTGAAAATAAGTAATTCTTCCTGTTCATGGCAATTGTCGTGAAATTGTAACAGCGCCACCTGCAGTACTGGAGCACTCGTATGTGACGACCAATACGAAACTGGCGGTGGAGAAGGCACTGTAATCTCACAGAGGTGGTTTTGTCTTCTCAGAACCCTCATGGATGTCGTCCCTGCGGTAAATATCCTGAGATCTTTAGTCAGAACTTATGTTAGCTGACGCGCTTCAATGACTGAGCTGGCGAGAGGGAATATTGCCTATATGTAGCAAGATATATTTGTAGACAGAATTCAGTACTTTACCTGGATCACAGCTTTAATTCTTCCTCCTACACACGGACAAACCAAAGAATGCTTCAAGGTTCTTGTTTCTGAAACTGTCTGAGTTTTACTTATTGAACTTGACTTCTTTTATGGGATCTTAGACAACTGTAGCCTGCTGAACACTTTCTTTTATTGACTCCCTGTCCAACACCTGCATAAATGATAGCGTGTTTCGTAAATGATTGAATTAGATGACACTTTATGAGGGTAATTTGGGTATGTAACACTTGACATGTAAATTAAAGGATAGAAGGAGGAGCTTGTTTCCACGCACCTGAAGCTGATTCATCATGTGCACACTGAAAAAAGATGCAGGTTCGTTCATATACTAATCAGGGCTTGTTTTTACTCAATTATTCTACCATTACCCATACACAGTTAATCAGATATACATGCAAATACTTTTCTAATTAAAGCAAACATCCTGCGCTTTACCTTCAGGCTCATTATTTTTTTATTTTAAACCCAATGTGCTGGAGTTATTGAGCCCAAAACCACAAGGCACAACAGCTAAGGGCTCATAAATTCTGCTCTTTTTGTTGTTTTCCTCCTTCCCAGAGCTGAGCTTGCTCTCTGTTGCATTATCCTCTCTGAGCATCTGCCATGAAGCCTGAGCTTAGAGCGAGATTAATGGAGACTCATGAAACTGTTAGAAATGTTTGTGCTGGGATTTCGTTCAGCAGGAGAGCTTTGGAGACCTGCTCAAATTGGTGGAAGATTACTTATTTATTTATTTGTAATTGTGGTAGGGTTTTAGGGGTGTGTTTTAGTTGCATTTCCTTAATTTTCCTTGCGTTTCCTTTGCGTCCACATGCTAACGATAATTAGATAATCGTCGCTGCTTTTACAATCATAAATTTGCATAAATTAACCATCAAATGTTGTCCAAGTTTGATTTATTCCTGTAAAACGAGCTCTAGGAAGCGCTAAAAATTTAAAAAAATGTCTGCTTCCGAGCATTTCAGATGTCGTTCATGGGTTATTAAACTACTGCTGATGATGAGGAGTCTTTCATTCTAATGAATCAACAGATTCATTCTAATACGTTATCGTTTAGTGACAGCTATGTGACGGTTTACGGAAGGAGTCTCCAGTGTCAGCGCTTCTTTGCGTTTTCTCGGTAACACGATGTAACAAAGCTGCGTTTTTTTTGTCTTATTAACTTCAAGAAAGAAAAAAAAAAGAAGCTGGTGAGGGAACCACTGGGTCAAGCTGCTATAACGTAAGTGACAACAGGAACTAACTTGTTTCATGGACGTACCACCACATTAAATATAACTACAATTGGATAAAAACGTTTGTGATTCTTTAATAAATAAAACAATTTTTAATTGTTTTTTTGGGGGTTTTTTTTAGACATGGGAAAGCAAATGCTCAGTAAACTTACCATGTCTCATCGTGTAAGTGGATTAAGTCGGGATAATATTGTTGCTAGGAAACCGGGAAATATAGACTCCAAACATAAGCAAGCTAGTGATTGATACCAATGTCTTAGCGAGCTAGTGTGTAGCTGGTAATGTAGCTGATATCTTTTATCTAGAATGTAAAGGCAGAATAGTGCTAAAAATGAGATAGAGGTATGAGGAATATCAACATTTTCCTCAGATATGCTGATAAATTACTAAGAAAAGATTTAATTTGACTGAAATTAGACTTTAAATACAGCAAACATTGAATGCTAGCTAAATATTTAATCATGGGTGTTGCTATACTGGGAAATGTCAATGTTAGGTGACTTGAATGTAGCATCAGAGTGAATGTTGCCTCTTTTCACTGAAGCGTGGCCTTTAATTCATATCTTTCTATATTAACCTCAAAACATTGGCGCTTTATGCTCAAACGTTGGCGCCGAACAGAACTTGTCTATTAGACTTGTCTACTAGCGACCGCGTCTTGTTCCTGAGTGTGTGTTGGAGGATGAATCAGGTCATTCAGTTCTCATTTGTTTTCACGTTGCGTCGGACGATGTCTCGACTCGACCCAGCTGGATGAGCTGAAGGGGAAACGCCGGGGCTAATACAGTGCACGGAAACATGGCGGCTGAAGTTTTTATGCTCCAGTGGAGAGGAAGTGCTTAACAGCGTGATGAAACACTGATCACGTCTTCATCTAAGAAGCGTTCCGGATGCATAACGATGAGCCAATTCGCTCTGAGGCATCCTCTGCGTTCCTGACTTCTATTAGACTAATTACTGAGCGTAAATATTCACATCATGTTGACGGTAAATAACAGTTAACTCTATCAGCCTGGATGAAATTACGCATTCTCTCAGGACCACTACAGCACCCTCCACTAATATTGGCACCCTTGTTTAACCTTTTGCTCTCATGGATATCAAACGATTGCAAACGCAACACAGGTTTATCCTGTATTATAGGTGTGCAACAATTATTGGCACCCTTTTAGTCAGTACTTTGTGCTACCTCACTTTGCCAAGATAACAGCTCTGAGTCTTCTCCTATAATGCCTGATGAGGTTGGAGAATAC
>JANDJT010000103.1:22120673-22140518 GCA_024331685.1 Stegophilus panzeri
TCTATCTATCTGTCTGTCTATCTATCTATCTCTCTATCTATCTCACTCTCTATCTATCTATCTATCTCTCTATCTATATATCTCTCTATATATCTATCTATCTGTCTGTCTATCTATCTATCTCTCTATCTATCTATCTATCTATCTCTCTATCTATCTATCTATCTCTCTATCTATCTATCTATATATCTCTCTATATATCTATCTATCTGTCTGTCTATCTATCTATCTCTCTATCTATCTCACTCTCTATCTATCTATCTATCTCTCTATCTATCTATCTATCTATCTATCTATCTATCTATCTATCTATCTCTCTATCTATCTCTCTATCTATCTGTCTATCTATCTATCTCGCTCTCTATCTATCTATCTATCTATCTATATATCTCTCTATATATCTATCTGTCTGTCTATCTATCTATCTATCTATCTATCTCTCTATCTATCTATCTCGCTCTCTATCTATCTATATATCTCTCTATATATCTATCTGTCTGTCTATCTATCTCTCTCTCTCTATCTATCTATCTGTCTATCTATCTATCTCGCTCTCTATCTATCTGTCTGTCTATCTATCTCTCTATCTATCTCACTCTCTATCTATCTATCTCTATATCTATCTATCTATCTATCTATCTATCTATCTATCTACCTATCTATCTCTCTATCTATCTGTCTATCTATCTATCTCACTCTCTATCTATCTATCTATCTATCTATCTATCTATCTATATATCTCTCTATATATCTATCTGTCTGTCTATCTATCTATCTATATATCTCTCTATCTATCTATCTCGCTCTCTATCTATCTGTCTATCTATCTATCTACCTATCTATCTCTCTATCTCTCTATATATCTCTCTATCTATCTATCTATCTATCTATCTATCTATCTATCTGTCTATCTATCTATCTGTCTATCTCTCTATCTATCTCTCTATCTATCTATCTATCTCTCTATCTATCTATTTAAATCTCCCAGTGTTCTTGCTGTCAGGCCTGTAGGATCACTTTTTCCTGCTCCTGCACGCTGATTACAGGTTTGATTTAAATAATTTACAGTGTGTTTTACATCATGTCGTGTTTTCCGTCACCACATATTTACAGCATGTGAATACATTAGGGAAGTTGTGTGCTGTGGAAGTGCACTGTGTCAAGCGTGGTATGCGAACGGAACACAATCCCGAGGTCAGAGCCGAATCACGAGGGCTTCTTTCGCGTCGGCGTTCTTGGCAGCGTTTCCTCATCTGGATCTCCTCTAGCGGGCAACAACCAGACGTCGTGCTGTAATCTATCGCTGGTCCTCATTTCACACGGTTCGTAGCGATTTGGAGCTTGGCCGAGCAGAGACGTGCGCTATGAAGAGGTGATTGCAGAGCAGAAGATGAGGGGAACAAAAAATATGTCAGCTTCTCAGTGGAACACGGCTGTGCTATCGATTTTCCTCCCGATGCAGTGCAGAGTCTGAAAATATTACAGAAATGTAATTCTGCAGCTCCAAACTGTCATATATGATCATTCTCTCTCGTTATAAATCTGTCTTACATACACAATTACACCATTTATATCTAGACATACAGTATATACAGTATACGAGCAGCTTTTGTTTTCATCCGATTGTAATTGGAGACGTTTATTTAACGTTTACGGAAGGAGTCTCCAGTGTCAGAGCTTCGTAATAGTCAGAGGTAAAGCTGTAACATAAGTTTTCCGTCATCTTCAGGACAGAGGCGTTTACACTTTGCTGTGGGTTTTTGCGTCTTCTCTTCAAGAGCGAGATAAAAGAGCGGCTGGTGAGGGAGTATTACATAATTTCTTTTTCCAGATGTTCCTATCATGCTAACTTTTAAATCTCTTATTTATTTATTCATTTATTCGGTGCCATGTTTCTTTCTTCCTCACACTTTTCCTCCCCTAAGACATGATATTAAAAAATCAGCAGATTTACCACCACTGTAAACCCGTTTTGTCAGTATAATGACTGGGGTAGAAAATAAACCCCAAATAATTTGAATAATTTTAATATGCATCTGGAGAAAGATAAATCAGAAGAGCAGAACGGAGCAGTGTGCAGGAAATCCACTGGAAGAGAAACGCGAACAGCCAATACGAGCGAACGGCAGGCTCGGAGATATCTGAGAATTGAGTGCGTATTGGCTAAAGTGCCACTCAAAAGTTTCAAATCGATGTTTTCGATAATATAAGACCAATTCTGTTGCAGATCCATAGACTGGAGGACGAGGTGAAATAGATGATGGGAGATTTACTCACTCACCCTCTTCTCAGATAGAAAAGATTATGACTGGTTACTGCGGCAACCAATAAAAATGTTTTTAGTGCCAATCTTATTACTAGGATAAAGAGGCCACGCCTCCATGATACTTTTTACGGGGATTAAGGGGCAAACAGGCCATGCCTCCTTCAATGGGAGTGATAATGAAGTAGGCCACACCTACTTTAATCGTTTACTGGGACTAATATCCATGGGGCCACACCTCCTTCACTGGGACTGATGGGCACTAAAACCACGCCTCTATTATTGGGCCACAACTTACCTTTTAAGAGGGACAGAGGCCACACCTCCTTCACTGGGAGTAACGGATAGGTACATCTGTCAGCTACACCTCCTTCACTCATTTACTGGGACTCTTACCAATAAGGGCCACACCTGCTTTTCTGCTTCACTAGAACCAATGGGAACAAAGGCCACGCCTCCTTTAGCAGGACTGACATATAAAGAGGCCATACCTACTTCCTTGGTAGTGACAAGAGACCAGGTCTCCTTCAAGACTGACAGGCGCACAAGACTTGCCTCACTTACTGACACACATACACACACACACACACACACACACACAGAGGCCACGCCTCCTTCAATGACACTGACATACATGGAAGCCACACCTCTTTCTTCTTTTGTACTGGGACTGATGTTCACAGGGTTACATTTCCTTCACCAGGACTGGCAGATAAAGAGGCCATGCCTCTTTCACTGGGTGTGATATTTACACACGCCTTGTTCACACATTTACAGGGTCTGATAGGATTACAGTAGGAGCGACAGGCACAAAAACCACACCTCCTTCATTTCCTTCATTAGGACCAATGAGCACACAAGCCACACCTCCTTCACTCATTTACTGGGACTGATTTCCATAGAGGCCACACCCTCTTTAACTGTAACAGACAGGTACAGAGACCACGCCTAATTCACTTATTTACAGGGACTGATATTGATAAAGGCCAAACCCGCCTTTACTGTGTTTGAGAGATATATAGGCCACACCTCTTTCGGTTTGACTGAGAGACGCATGGGCCACGCCTCCTTCACTGGTACTCAGGAAGTTTCTAGACAACAGTTCACCTGTAATAAAAAGTACAGATGCGTAAATCTGCGAATAAAAAAAACCCCAAAACGGTTAAACATTAAACTGCTTCATTTTATTTTATTTCTTGCTTATGAGCCTGAATAAAAACGCCGAATGAAAGCTCGGGGAAAGTCGCACATGTACGAGTCCTTCGTCTGACCTACACCGTGAATTTCCGACCCAACGTATATATTTTCTTAATCTGGGCTTTGAAGGAAACCCCCAAAACCACGAGGGCGTTTCTTCGCCAAACCCATCGATCTCCAACCACTTCTGATCTCGCAGGATTTCATTAGCATAGGCGCTCCGCAGGCCTCGGAAAATGTTCTGTGGGATTTTAAATGAAATGTTATCTAAACGAAACAGATGGCTGTCTATTTATGCTACGAGGTTTGGGGTGAAGCGGTGTGTGTGCGATGCCACGCCACAAGGACCTTGCTGGCTCTCCGATATGTTATTTTTATTTATTTATTTATTTATTTCGATGTGTTTGTGTGAAGAGTAAGCAGTAATATATGCCAAAACCTTTCCAAGCGACCTTCGCATCCCAGAGAATGAGCTTAAGATAAAGAAAGGTCTCATGGTGCACCGCTTTATTGCCTTTTCCTCCCCCCGCTGAAGTTCAAAGCTTCAGTATCACAGCAGAACCAACAATATTTGATCTTTTTAGGTGTTTGATTGAATTACATGCAGACAAATTTACAGTGTATGTCCGGAGTGGGAGCTAAAGTAATAATAATAATAATAATAATAATAATAATAATAAGATTATGCTGTAAATATGCATTTTTGTTTTAAATTTAGCACATTACTATATCACGTACTGTATGAAATAAAACGGTGTATTTCGTTTTGCCATTGAGAAGCATTTAGCTTCATGCTTTACCTACTGTAAGAGAGAAAGAAGAGTGAGATTCTTAATTAATTAGCCGTTAACCGTAGAGGAAATTAAAAAAAAAAAAAAATCACAGACACCATCCATGCTGTTAATAGTGCTAAATAATATAATTTAGAAAGGATCAGTTTTATATTCAGATATCTGTTCAGAGTACAATAAAACAACGTGTAAAGAGTCTCTGGGTTTCATTTGACATGTCTGGCATTTCTTTTTAAGCAAGATACCAGATACGTCTACCAAAACGTCTACTAGTTTTCATAATGGTCAATTTAAAAAAAAATACTTTTGGTAAATTTTACCTCGTTATGTCTTTACTTTGTTTTTTTTTGTTTTTTTTTACTCAGACATTGAATTCCCAGGTTAAACCCTGCCAATGCAGAAAGCCATTCTCCCATTTTCCTCAAAAGAAGCAAAACAGCTGAAGCAAAAGAGCCGAACGTTGTTTTTCATTAACATCCAAATAGCCACACGGCGTGCTATTATCCCTTAATGTGATTAACAGAATTTCATAATTAAGCCACGACATCGATTGATGTTTCGTTCGGCGTAAGCGTCCCCGTTTCACACAGCGTCCAGGTTTTTCACGCATTAGCATTCCGTCCCACATTCCCCATGCTAAACAGCTGTAAATGTAGATAGATTGCTTATTCTGTGCCCTCCAAGCTTGTGGGACCTCAGCTTAATGAAGTGGAAAAGTCTCTTTTGTAATGGCCTCCATTCATTGTGTTGGCCTGCCAGAGCCGGAATAGAGAAATCACAGCGAAGCCCTGTCTGAAGAAAAAAAGAGAGAGAAGGTCAGGGAAAAAGGCCAAACCTCCCAATTCCACAGCGCAGAACCTACAATCAGAAGGAAAAATCAACATTTCCCGCGGGTTCCTGAGATGCATTCCGGATGAAATGATTTCCATATGCCATTCAAAGTGGCTCATTCTCCAACGCTCGCTTTGGTTTCCAAGCATCCGACCGTGACGTCTGCTGGAAACACCAACACTGGCTAGACGCTCGGATCGAGGAGGTTTTGGCAAGTAAGGAGCCGTCAGTTTTAGCTCCTAAATCTTCTGGATCAGCGACTGTTATCTGGTGGACCGAACCAAGTACTTGTATAAAACACTATGTAGGCTGGGGGAAATAAAATCTGTCCGTAAAGAAAACAGCAGAAACAAATCCACCCCTGGCCAGTTTCCCGGTCCTGTGCATCTAAAGCTTCCCTACAAGAAGATGTTACCACCACCAGGCCTCACTGTAGGGATGGTCTTCCCCTAAATGAGCAGTATTTGGTTTCTGCCAAACGTAGCGCTTGGTGTCAAGGTCCAAAAGAACAATTTCGGTGTCATCAGACCAGAGGAACTTTTTCCAAGCTAGAATTTGACTTGCTGAAAACACGATTATGTTAGCTACTGGAACAGATGCTAGTCTAACCTGGCATTAGCAAAGAAAACAGGCTCACTAAGTTATATATAGCCAGCTAATGTGAACAAATTAGTGAAACTTACCCCATCATGCGTTTTCAAATTAGATGAAGTTCATGCGTAGCATGAGAGGAGCATCGCTGATGACAAACTGTCACGCTTTTAACATTAATGAACCTGATTGGATGCTAAACTGAAATTATTGCATGCTCGATATACTGTATGGCTTAAGTATATTAACAACATACAATTACTCAAGTATTTTCCCCCAGTCAGCCATGTCAGTCACTTAGTTAGATGACCTTTGTAAGCAATGAATTTTACGTAACCAGACCTTTACCTTTACATGTGTTCTAGATGTTCAAACGTCCCTATGTGTGATGAGGGGAAAAAATGGACATCCACCTAGAAGGAGTATGAACATGTTCCTCCTTAATACCCGAAACAACGAAGTGCAGCTCTGCCCTTCACGCATTAATGAGAGAAATAAATCACTCTGGCATCAGGATTTTTCCTTTGGCCAAGGTAACAAGTATCTTCCTCCCAAAGCCCGCTAATTACCGAGCGAGTCTACATGGATGCAACCTTTCGTGGACCTGCCAGCTTCACGGCTGCCTCCTCCATCCCTTTAGAGAACTCTGTTTGCTCATGGACACTGAGATCGGTTCTGAGAGAAACTCCAGGCCTGACACTGATCTGTAAACACCAGTGTATTTGGGAATATCTTTAGATCCACAGATGGTGAGGTTGGAGAAGCTGCTCTCCAGCATGTTCCTCAATATTTTACGTTGCAGTTCAACTACAAGAAGAAGGTCCATGTACATTGCGTTCATTTGTTGCTCAAAACATTTTTGGCCTTTATACCATGCCTTCTGAGTTCTCTGTTAAGAACTTAAGAGAGAACTTGAGAGGGTCGAATAAGCGAATAACTCAATAATGAAGATCACAGTAATAAATAATAACTTTGATAACGTTAGTTTGTCATTTCCATCATTGTAATCGAATTAAAAGACAAACAAAAACAAAAACAAAAACACACCCCTGTATGGTCCCTGGACCTCAGGTGGAGAACCATGGGCTTAAATAATGTAGATTCATTTAAAAGCTTTTAAAAAAGTTGCTTTTTGTGTCCTTTTCTGTTGACAATACGTTCTTTAAACTGCAATAATGATCATTTACTTTACACACGGCCTTAATAACGGTCCTGGAAACAAGCTGGGGTTGACTTTAAAAGCAAGAGCGTATAACGCCGATGGACTTTAATGGCTGAAGTGAAACATATTCCCATGTTCCCGCTGTCTGTTTGCTCTCAGTGAGCCGGCACCGCGATGAAGGAAAATTGCAGGTGATTATTTCCAAATGCATTTCAGAGGGCAAAGTAAAAAAAAAAAACAAAACGATAAGTACCATTTATGGCAGTGCACTTTTATTTTCTCTTCGTCCTGACCCAATGTACTTCATTTGTACATTAATACAAAAGAAAAATAATAATAAGAAGAAATTCCCAAACTACAAATTGGATTATTAATATACTAAGACCAGAATTAAAAGCTAGTCAAGCTTTACGCTGCTAAAGTCAAAGCCACGTAGTTTAAGGCCATGTGACCTTTAGGAAATCCTCAGGAACCCACATCTGTAACACGTCTGTGAGGGGTTTCAATCAGCTGGGTCAGTGAATTGTCACGTAATATTATAGTCAAGCCGAAGAAACCTGTGGTTTGTTCTGAAATATAAAGGCCATCAGTCAGTATAGAGTACAGTATTGGCTGTGATTGGACAGTGATACTATCACATGGGTTATTAGCTCCAGAACACTGGGTTTGAAATAGATCGATGAGCTTAAAGTACTCATTTGGTACTCCGGCGCTGTCGAATTCTGGATTCTGATTGATCAAATCACAGGTTTATATTAATGTTACTCGTTCTAATGCGTTATCATTTCTATAGTAACAGATCGTTCACAGGGACTCGTACGGGGGACTTAAAACAAACTTAAAACCAATACCCGGCTTTATCGATTCGCTCCGCGTTGAATAGACAGCGCTCTGGAAATGCTCCTTCCTGCGTTTGGTCTTCAGACGGAGACCATTAGCTTCTCAAAAGTCTCTCCAAATGCTTCCCGGAAGAACACACGTTTTTTTTTTCAGAACGGCGTCATAATTAGTGACCGTGGACCCGCTTCCCAATTATGTTTGTTCTTTTATTTATGTGTTTATCTGTTTTGTTCACTCAGTCATCATTGAGTTTTCCTTATTCAATTTAAGAAGATAAAGACAAGTCCAGAAACGGAGCACTTCAGACGTGACCGTAACACATCACAATGGGAAAAAGCATCGCTTCTCATACTTTACGCAGTAAAATCACGACCCATCATCCAGTGACAGATTAATTATAAACACTACAATAATTACGCCCAATTACTGCTATTCTCTCCCCTTCTGCAGCGCACTGACACTAACAGAATTAAACGTGCATCCTGTCAGCCCCTCGTAGCTTAATGTCCTTTAAATGACTTTATTTGTATGCTAATGATCTCGGTGATCATCTGACATTTGTCACACGTGGCAGTGATGAATAACTGAAGGATTCATTTCATTAAATGGCTGGGGGTTTTTTTTGTTTTTGTTTTTTTTTCGGTCTCTTTTTGTTGCTAATATTACTTTGATGGCACCCCCCCCCCCCCCCCCCCCGCCAGTTGTTGTCATCAGTGTATTTAAAATGCTGATTATACATGTGTAAATATGCTTTTATTCATTTCCTGTTATAGATTGTAGGAAGTATGTGGTACTAAAAGATTTGAAACCAACTGTAATGAAGACAAAACAAAAAAAGCCAACTTTTTTTCCTATGGCACACAGCAAAATCATCAGTGTCGATTTAACACCCACAGTGTTGAATTCACACCCTACAGTGCTTATATAAGTCCAGTGGACTCAAATAAACCCTCTGGGGGTTAATTCAACACTAGGGATTTTACTGTGCATACAGTGATCTAACAGTGCTTGGCCCCCTTAAATCGCTCTTTGCTGCTATATTTGTAAATTTGTTTGCATTTGTCAGACAGTAATCTACACTCGAACATCATCTAAAACAGTATATAAGATTTAAAACACAGCTCATGCTACTGTTTGTTTTCCATGTTTTTCTTGTTCTAGTCATTTTATACACGAAGGTCGGAGTTGTTTTCTGCCTGCATATCGAAATCGAGATGGCCTTGTCATGGAAACGGAAATGTCTCTGTTTTCATATTTGGTGCATGAATAGTCAGGAATAGGAGAGTTTTGTACGTAAGTTTCCACTGTTTGAAAATGATATCCAACAGGTTATAGATCTTTTTTTTATCCATCCCGAGTCTAACGAACAGCGTCGCCGTTGTTCTTCTTCTCCATTCATGCTGAAAATAAGTGCATTTACATTACAGCGCAGGCCGGAGTGATGGACGTGCTCCGGGATCAGACCTCCTGCTGGAAATGTCGCAGTAGATGGATGAAAACACGGTTAACTGGCTTTTTTTCTCTCTTCTCTGAGCGTTTTTGATATGCAGATCTTCCTGAAACCTGTGCATTTGTTTACTGGTGCGATGAGAATGAGGACAATTTCGCACGCTGAGTTTGTAACCCATGCTGTGGTTAGTCATCAAAATATTTTTACACATTTGCCATCAAATAAGAGATAAAGTGACAGAAAGAAAAAAAAAAAACTGCAAAAATTATTGCTACAAAAAGCTTTCCTCTTCTTCTTCTTATTATTATTAATTAACAAACAAACCATTTGTCCTAAAAAAAAAAAAAAAAAAAAAAAAAAAAACTGACCAAACTCTAATCTGAACTGAAGGTTTTCACAACCTCTAGCATTTTAATCTATGTTTAATACACTACTTCTAATGAATCATAAAAATAAAATAAAATAAAAATATCGCTTAAATCGTTCAGAATTAGGTAGGTGTAGCATACTGACTACAAGCGGTTTCAAAAGATATTTTATTTTATTTATATTACGGTGTAAACACACCCAAACGTTCTAAATTATGGAAAATTATATTATAAATTAAAATATATTTAAAGTAAAATGTTAGCAACTGCTTTTAAGTCACTTAAAAGTAAAAGTGTAACAACAAACTAAATTCAGTCCTTCATAAGAATGAAATTTATGTTAATTACTTGGATTTTGGACAAATTGTTCGCTTTCTGGATTCTACATGGTGATGTAACTGAAACAGAAAAAGTGACTAGCTAGCTAATGTTTAGAATAAGATTAAGGGTAACGGTTAAGCTGCTAGCTCATTGCTACTAGCTACGACACCAGTAGCCTCGTCCGAGATAATGACGTATTAACTCCGTTCATTCCTGCACATGAAACAATATGAATATGAAAATAATCGCCACGCAATATGAAAAGGTAGCCATGCTTTATAAATGTTATTTTGAAAAATGTTTTCAGATCTAAGAGCTTCGAGGTGGAAAGACGAAGATTACTTCCCATCCGTCTTAGTGCATCATATATACAGTACACGCACCATTTCCTCTACCGAGTCCTCGTGGACCCGATTCAGGTTTTTATTCTCCATGAAGAATCACATCTTAACAACTTCACGCCTCAGGCACCGTACAGACGGAGGGGGAGACCGTTCCTACAGTAACACCGCCGCACCTCAGACGTGCCCTGAAGTGCCGGAACACCCCGGAATCCTGACTTGAGATTCTCTTCCTGTCTTTTTGGGTATTCCCTTTATAGAGTTGAGAGTTAACATCCTCAATAGTCGGTGCTTTGTAATCACATCTCTGACCGTTTGACCCTGTCGGGAAATTCCCAAACTGGATTTTTAGCTTCTGGATGGACGACAAACCATCGGGGAAGCACCTGCTTCTGCTGCCATGCTGTTGACCGCGGGTTTATTTCTGTTTCTGGTTCAGTTGTGTGTTTGTTCTTCTTTATAAAAAAAAGGCAGGTTTCATGTGGTTTTGGTTTACAAACCAGGACTGGGAACGCTTGTAGTTCAGAAGTTTCTGGGTCATGTTTCTCACCGAGGTGCTGAGGAACGGTGCTGACCATGTGGGAACAGAGGAACAATTCTCATATACATCATTTCTTTTAAAAAAAACCCAACAACAACAATAACAACAACAACAAAAACAGACTACTGTTAACATAACTCATACTCAAGGTTTCGGTATCAGAGTTCCGATACCGTTATCCATCTGATGTTGTTTTCTTTACAAACTACAAAGCTTTAAATTCACAGTTAAAGTCTTTCACAGAAAAATCACTTCAATATAATAAAGTATAAATGTAATAAAATCAAGCATAACGACAAAAATACATACATTTCTTTTCCAAATCCCATTCCAATCTTTTCCGTTTGTTACAGGATCTGATATCAGATATGTTTACTCCAATATCTGATCCAGCATTTTTTGCTGGTCTGATGCTAGCTATCGGATCGGTGTCATCTCGAATTATCCACATCTACTTTTTTTTGGTAGCATTTATATCTAGAACTCAGTTTATTCTTGTGTGAACTTTACATACGTGTGTCTGAATGCCCTTTCCTTATCAGTTTCTCCTTTCTTTCTTTCTTTCTTTCTTTCTCCAGTACTTTCTCACTTTCTTTCAACTCTTTCAGTACTTTCTCCTTTCTTTCTTTCTTTCTCTCTTTCTTTCAATTCTTTCAGTACTTTCTCCTTTCTTTCTCTCAGTATTTTCTCTTTCAGTACTTTCAGTACTTTCTCCTTCCTTTCTTCTTTCTTTCTTTCGTTCGTTCAGTACTTTCTCCTTTCTTTCTTTCTCTCAGTATTTATTCTCTTTCAATTCTTTCAGTACTTTCTCCTTTCTTTCTTTCTTTCTTTCTTTCAATTCCTTCAGTACTTTCTCCTTTCTTTCTTCTTTCTTTCTTTCGTTCGTTCAGTACTTTCTCCTTTCTTTCTTTCTCTCAGTATTTATTCTCTTTCAATTCTTTCAGTACTTTCTCATTTCTTTCTCTTAGTATTTTCTCTCTTTCAGTACTTTCTTTCTCTCAGTACTTTCTCTATTTATTTCAACTCTTGCAGTATTTTCTCCTTTCTTTCTTTCTTTCTTTCTTTCTCTCTTTCTTTCAATTCTTTCAGTACTTTCTCCTTTCTTTCTCTCAGTATTTTCTCTTTCAGTACTTTCTCCTTTCTTTCTTCTTTCTTTCTTTCGTTTGTTCAGTACTTTCTCCTTTCTTTCTTTCTCTCAGTATTTACTCTCTTTCAATTCTTTCAGTACTTTCTCCTTTCTTTCTTTCAATTCTTTCAGTACTTTCTCATTTCTTTCTCTTAGTATTTTCTCTCTTTCAGTACTTTCTTTCTCTCAGTACTTTCTCTATTTCTTTCAACTCTTTCAGTATTTTCACCTTTCTTTCTCTTAGTGTTTACTCTTTCAGTTATTTCAGTACTTTCTCCTTTCTTTCTTTCTCTAAGTACTTCCTCTCTTTCTCACGAAACATATCTTTGTACAAAGCCAAGACCACATGTGTAGATTTAAAGTGGATATACAGTAAATCCTACAGATAATGTATAAGTTTAAAAAGAAATGTGATTTTCACCCTCAAACGTAACATTCTGCGAAAACGTTTGTATTTTAAGCGACATCACACTTTACAGTTTTACTATTTTTTTTGTACCAAAATGCGGCTTTAATAAACCCTCGTCACACACATCATCCTGTGACGGATCGGTGATGTAATCCTGGGGCGCTAATGCTAACGAGGCAAAAAAAAGAGTTACAAGCACTCGAGAACTTTTGCTAAGTAAACAGCAGTGAGGCTGTGGAAAACGTGGAAAACGTGTGAAATGTTTACCTTTCTGTTGTTGTTTTTTCACAGTCCGCTGAGATAGGGAGACCATTAACTGCAACGCGAACACTTTTATGAAAGAACAGCCAGTTTTTTCTCAAAAGGGTTTGCTTTTTACGCTTCGAGAGAGGAGGACAAGGATAACTGAGCAGTCTGATGTTCCTGTCAGTTCGGATTTGATTTCTTTTGGCTGAAATCAGAATAAAAAAACGTCTCTGATTACAGCTCAGAAAAAAAAAAAAAAAATCAGCTCTCCATAATGTAGACTAAAATCTATAGCGTGTGGGATTGCAGTAACGCTTCAGTCTTCAGGAAACTTCTCCAGATCTCCAGAAATGTACAGAAAATCCTAAATACAGCATTAATATTCTGTCTTTATACTCCATGTTTATTATCGACTTGCTTAAGTTACTTGTTGGACTAAAAAAAATAATTTTTATGAAGTGTAAGCCAACAACCATGAACTGTTTATATAAGGAGAGCTAGAAAATCGGAAATCAATGTAAAGTAAGCGCAGAGAGAAAATATCTGACCTTTAACCTCATGCTGTATAGGAACGGAGAGATGGAGGTGTTCATCAGAGCTTCAGGTAAAATTACATCTCAAATATTCAGCAAAGTATAAACAAATATATAAACAAAAGCAATAACTCACCATCAGTAACATTAAGAAAGTAACTGGCGTTTTTATTTTTAATAATAAATCTAAAAAGCCAAACGAACAATTAATATTTCTTTTATTTTTTTCTTTCCTCTGTGATTTTTATATTCCTTAATTTTCCTTTTTTTTTTTTTTTGTTTAGTTCATTTATTTTTAGGAGGCCAAGCATCAAAGGTGTGTAGGCACCCTATTGTTATTCTACCTTTTCTTCTTCTTCTTCTTCTTCTCCTTCTGTCTAGTAAAAAGTTTTGTGAACTTTGACACACTGATTGGGGAAAGTCTAAGGAACATTCTGACCAAATCTGGGCCAAGTGCTGCCAATACTTTAGCGCCACCATCGGGTCAAAAGTGGGCCTAATTTGGAAGTACGTTTATGGCCATAACTTTTGAACTGTGTGTCCAAAATTGAAAAACCCCATGACGTCAATTTCCACTAAATTAGATTTTCCGCCATCTTGGATTTTGTCAAACATTTTGTTTTTTTGCTACTCCGCCTACAAATTTTGTCCGATCACCACCAAATTTAGCAGACGTCATCTTCGGAATAAGCCGCTCAAAAGTTAAAAAATTTACATTTCAAACACTCCAAACAGTTTGGTCGTAATGGACTAATGAATCTGACAGTGAAGTGAGGCTGTATCTCAGCAGGAAGTGAGGCTGAATCTCAGCAAAGACTTTGTGCACTGACACAAAACGTAGTAGGCATCTTCTGGACCATGACCTATGCCTACGCAACAAAAGTTACAATAACCTTCTAAAAATGCTTACATCTAACTCCCATTTTTGCTCCTCCTCCTCCACAGTTTGTGCATTTTGTCCAAACGTCACATCACATTTGTCCAAGGCTCACATCGTCTTGAGATCTGTCTAAACTTGCACAAAGTGGGGAAAAGGCCTAGACTAATGAGAAAAAAAAAACATAAATACCTTAGATGTTTTTAAATTGCAAGAAGAAAAAAGTTTTCAGGTCAGAGCAGGAGCAATCATGACCACAGGTCAACGTAGCGACAGACAACAGCACAGGTCACAGCAGTAGCTTCTTCTACGTTCCCTCTACAGTCAGAGAATTCCGCCACTGTCCGTGGTCAAACCGTGCACATCATGAGTGAAACTACAAATCACTCTTGAACCCCTGTGCCTGAAATTACAGCTCTGCTTTCCTGTGATTTCTTAGGCAACAATCGTAGCACATCTGTGAATATACAGCACATCCAGTCTGGGTGCTTGGCCCCCGAAAATGCTGCTTGCAGCTTTAAATTGTCTTGTTTTCTTTTTATTACTTTTTATTCTGCTTTCTATTTTATTTTCTTTGTTTTCATTTTATTATTCATTAATAAACCTTTCCTTGCTTCCTTTCCAAATGTCTGACTTGTAAATTTTTTCTTATTTCTTTTTTTCATTTTATTTCAGTTGTAATTTTTTCTTCACTTTATTTATTTCTGACTTTTTTGTTTTCTTTTTGACTTTTTAATCTTCTTTTGCCTTAAAAAAAATAATAATTTCACTTTTCTAATCTCGTATCTCTTTTATCTTCTTTGTTTTCATTTTTCTATTCTGTAATTAATTTCTCTTTTCTTTTTTTCTTTTTCTTTCTTTCTTTCTCTTACCATATTTGGATTTTTCCCCCCTAGAATTTATTTCCTTTTCTTTTTTTTATTTATCCTATATTATTTTTCATTCTCTTTTAGTTGTCATCTTTTTTGTGTTGTGCCTTTCCTTTCATTTGAACTTTTTTTTGACATTTTTAAAATATCTTTATTTATTTATTTATTTATTTATTTTCTGGCAAAATGTGAAAGCAGGTTTAGGGCGATAAGAACCTCACAGATTCCACCTGCCAGTTTCATCCAAATAACACGCAAAAAAGAAAAAGAAAGATAAAAACGAGAAGGGAAAAAAGGTTTCTACTTGAATGCAGGAATAAAGTGCAGTAATAAGCAGGTGGAGGAGACGAGTGCATTTTCCTCACATAAAACATTAATTTAATGGATCTTATAAGGCACGGAGGCAAAGGAGAGTGCAACGTTCCGAATATTCCGTAATATTCTCACAGAAATAAATATCATAACTCAATTCCAGCCTGAGGAGGACGATTGGAATCGGCTGCTGTAACGCTCCTGAGAGCTTCCAGAGGTTTCTGCAGCGTTATTACCATTCTGCGTGTGTGAAGTACTGGTACAAGGTCGTGTGTGTGTGTGTGTGTGTGTGTGTGTGTTTAAAAGTGAATGAATTGGTGTCTTCATATCTCATTAAAATATCATAAAATTTTCTTTCAGTTAGTCAGGTAATTTCTTTACATTTAAAAAAAATTATAGATTTTTTTCTGTTTATATATATTTTTTCATATTATTTCAGTCCCTTATATTTCTTTGCTTGTTTCTTTCTATCTCTTTCTCTCCTTTCTTTAATGTTCTTTTTTTTTCTTTTTAAAATTCTTTGCTTATTGACTCTTCCTAAAATTATTTTCTTTTTTCTCCCCATTTTCTTTCAGATGGTGGTTTCTTGCTCTGTTTTTAGTTTCCTCCCATTTATTTCTTTTGTGTCTTTTTATCCTCTCTTTCTTTCCTTCTTTCCTCTTTCTTTCCGTTTTAGTTGGTTTCTTTCTTCAGATTTGTTTTCCTTCATGTCTTTTAGACCATCCCAGTGAGGTTATATCCTGAAAAGAAGAAGACAGCCTTATTTATCACATAGACATTACAGTACAGTGAGATTCTTCTCTTCGCACTTCCTGGCTTGTTCGGAAGATGGAGTCAGCGCTCGAGGTCAGCTGTGATATGTTCGTGCTGGAGCTCGAACCCTCGACCTCCTGATCGGTAACGCAGAGCCACCACTCTCCTTCTCACACGGGTTTTCATACCATTGCTGTGCTGAAGAAACTTCTCATCTCACATCACTAAGCTGACCTGGTCCTGCAGGTTTCTCCTCTACAGCATCATCTCTATCCACACAGGCCACTCAGTTGCTTGTTCAGACCCTCATCATCTGAAGACTGGTCTACTGCAACTCACTCCTGGTTCAGCGCACCATCCAACTTCTGCAACTGATCCAGAACACAGAACTTCTTTTCAACCTCCGGAAGTTCTCCCACACCACCGCATTGCTACTGTACACTGATGTCCCCCTACAAAGCCAACAACATGCCAGTTCTCACCTGCCTTCAAGCCTCTCCAGCACTACCTGATACCGTCACTCAGCGTCCATGGAAGACCAAAGCTCTTCTCTGTCCTCTAACCAGGTGGTGGAACGAACTTCTCCTGACTGTCCCCTCCATATCCCCTCTCCTGCCCTGTTCCCTACGCACTTAAAGATCAACAGCATACGCTTGTTTGTGTTTGTCTCCGTCAACACGATTTAACATTAGGCGCTAACAACCGAGGTCTTCCGGAATAATCGGACGTTTAACGATTAGACATCTCGCCAAATGAAACGTTACGGTCTTTCACGCTCCTTCTCGCCTCTCAGGTGCGTGACGGGACGATCGTCGCGACGTTTAACACAACGCAAACATTTTCATCGGATTAACGTTCCTGCTACGACGACAACACGGAATCCAATCTCCTTCAGTCTTCACCGACAGACGACATCACGCTCGTCCTCGTGACCGTCCCGTTTCACGTATTTTAATAAAACAGCTAATGAGCTCTGTGTGATAATCGCCGCACGTTCCTCTCGTCCTTCCACCCCGAGCTCGAGTGCATTTCCTTTTCTGTTCTTTGCAAATATTCAATCTAATCATGTAGTCATCCAATCTCACTTTGGCCTCTGGGTCCTGGCTCACTCATCCTGCCGTCCTGAAATAGGCAATTTAATCAATTTCACATTTTATCGAATCCTCTTAGAATTTTTATTTTTATTTGGTGGGGGTGAAGAGGGGGTCTAAACCAAAACCGTAGACCTGAGCGGGCGTCTCAAATCCATCCAATTCATTCCTTTCTGGAATGATTCTGGAATCCCTGATATGACACATAATAAAAAAGTTTATGTAATGAGTCATAAATAAATAAATAAATAAATAAATAAATAAATAAATACAAACATTTATTATACTGTGTGTTAAAAGTTGAATTATGTGACATTTTTGAGACAAGATTTGGCAGTTATTTATAATTCTTTATTTTTTAAAAAATTTATTTTAAAAGACCTCAGTGGTCATCTAATCACATAGCTCTAAAAGTTTACAAAGAATTTACAAAGAAAATGCAAAAAAAAACAAACCAAAAAAAAACAACCCAACAGAAATAAACAAACAAACAAACAAATAAATAAATAAACTGTTGTTAAAATAGGAAAAGGCAGAAGTACATTTTTTTTTAATGAAGGTAAAATGTTATTTTAAATTTATATTATTGATTTAGTTTTTAGGAAATAACTAAAAAGCATAAATTCATTAAAAATAAACAAACAGAGAAGCCTAGAGTACATAAAAAGTGTCCAAAAAAAAAAAAAAAAAAAAAAAAGTGTGACGCGTCATCGTTTTAATAAATAAAAAACAGTTATAAAGTTTAGCAGATTGCTGTGGTATAAGAGGAATAAAACATTTAGACAAATTTCATCTCACTGAGAGGTTTTGGCCGTCTCGCACGACAGAGCAACGTTATTATTAAACAATATAAATATAATCTGGGTTAAATGATGTATTTGTTCAATTCTCCGGAGTGGAGTCGGACTTCTCCGGACTGCGGAGGTCTGGAAATAAGAAAATGATTGAGCGCGGCTCTATCTGAGGGACGAGCGGTAATGATTTTAAGGTTTTTATCTTTAAAATGTAAGCTAGCCTGGAGCAGGCTCTAAAGAGGAAAATAATAAGAACAGATTCAGAATATAAACTTCTTATTTAGACTACACACACACACACACACACACACACACACACACACACACATCTCCATCATAACTGAATAACAATATGCGCAGTGTAAACTCATTTCCTCATTTCTCTTATGTACAGCTACAGCTGTCTGATCGATCTGATCTGATTATTTATGGACACGACCGTGATGCATCTGGAGTTTAAACTTTTTTAAGAAACCCAGAGAGGGACAATAAAGAACTTTAAACGGGGTCAGATGTCATGCAGGAACCCGGAGCCTCAGCCGCGTCACGCTTCAGGGCGATGCTGCGCTCGACTTTCCTCAGAAGCAGGAAGTGGAAACTCGGATTTACGTCATTTTCTCGGATGTTCATGTTTTGTTAGCAACAAGCTAGCCGGCTAACTGTGATGAGTGATGTGTCTTTTCCTCTGTAGAGTCAAAGTTATAGATTTAACATGTGAACGTAGCTGTATGTTGATTTCTAAAGCTAATACATGTATATAGAGTACAGGAGAACTCATTTAAAGGTGATAAAAGAAGCGCTGCTGATGCTGCGAGCGGCCATTTTGATTTGACGTCACTTGCTGAACTCGGGGCTGAGGAGTTCCTGAGTAGGAATTCCGAGTTGAGGGAAGTTTTCATTTGGTTCTCCGTAGTCGGAGGTCGGAGTTACGAGTTTTAGTCGAATGCAGCACAAGCGTTAGAAAACATGCAGTGAATTGTGGGTATTTTGATTCATTTTTATCAGCAGGTCACCAACGGTCACATCCTCTATGTTTATGTTGGATCAAGAGCACGGCCGGTGTTTTAAACATCTTTATACACCATGAAGGTGTCGAGTTCTTGGTTCTGATCGGGTCAGAAGGTGTTGATTAGTTTTCTAGAACAGCGGCTCTGACAGCAGCGCAGGTTTATATTAACGTGCTCATTCTACTGCGTTATCGTTTCTATAGTAACGGCTCGTTCACACACACACACACACACACACAGTATGTCACATACAGCATCATACAGACACACACAATGTCACTTACAGCATCATACACACACACACACAGTCTCAATGTCACATACAGCATCAAACATACACACCCATCTATCTCTCTCTCTCACACACACACACACACACACACACACCTCTCTCTCTCTCTCACACACACACACACACACACACACACCTCTCTCTCTCTCTATACCACACACACACACACACACACACACTTCAAAGCTCAAACCTCTCACACACACTCTCTCTGTCACATAGTGTCAGACACACACGTAGACACACAATCTCCCTCTCCCTCACACACACACACACACACACACACACACTTCAAAGCTCAAACTCCCCACAAGATCAAATTTGTCATGCTTTTCCATCATTGTGAGAAAATTCAGTGGGCAAAAAGAGTGAAACACACACACACACACACACACACACACACACACACACACAGTCTTTGGTATGAGATCTGAGGAGTTCTCCAGCAGCTCCTCGCCCTCCTTCCCTCCCTCAGTCTCCGTGTTTGACATGGGGTTCCTGCTGACACACTAAAAAACCTCGCCCTGATTCACCACTGAAGCTGAAAGATCATTTCTAAATACCTGTCAGTGTGTTATTTATGATAAGCTCATTATTAATGCATGAAGCTGCGTAAAACACAAAATGTCAGACGAGCTCACGCTGCAGGACGCCGGCCGTGAGAAAAAAGAGGAGCTGTCTCACAGTTCTGACGCCCAGAAAAAAAAACAAAAAAGCGTTTCATTTCCTGTTTAAAGGTGGAGACGTGAGGAACGCAACGCTACCGAGTGTAGCAGCGTGACGCTAACGACCGGTGAAGACAGGATTTCAAATAATTAATGCCTTTTCTTTGTGTGTGTG
>JANDJT010000103.1:22159615-22170435 GCA_024331685.1 Stegophilus panzeri
ATATTCCCTCGCTTTATTCCCTCTCTTTATTCCCTCTCGATATTCCCTCGCTTTATTCCCTCTCTTTATTCCCTCTCGATATTCCCTCACTTTATTCCCTCTCTTTATTCCCTCTCTCTATTCTCTCTTGATATTCCCTCGCTTTATTCCCTCTTTATTCTCGCTCTTTATTCTTGCTCTATTCTCTCTCGATATTCCCTTGCTTTATTCCCTCGCTTTATTCCCTCGCTTTATACTCTCTCTTCAATTTAATAACAACAAAACGCAGCTTGTCATGTTACAGAGAAACCATAAAGAAGTGTAAACTCCTCCGTCCTGAAGTTACAGCTTTTCTTTTATTTTCTTCTTTCTTTCTTTCAGTACTTTCTCTCGTTCTTTCACTTCTTTCAGTACTTTCTCCTTTCTTTCTCTCAATACTTTCTCTCTTTCAGATATTTCAGTACTTTTGCCTTTGTTTCTTTCAATTCTTTCAGTACTTTCTCTCTTTCTTTCTTTCAGTTTTTTCAGTATTTTATCATTTCTTTCAGTTCTTTCAGTAGTTTGTACTTTCAATTCTCTCAGTGCTTTCTCCTTTCTTTGTCTCAGTGCGTTCTCTCTTACTTTCTTTCAGTTTTTTCAGAAAATCAACACGTGATATTCTCACAACTCTTATTTATTCGTTCATTTATGTGACAGAAGGACCCTCATCGTCATATAGATATTATTTAAAATGCTGTAAGGTTTTATAAATCCAGCAACGCAGCAACCATTTTCTGTAGAAATCTGAAATGGGTCAGAGCAGAACGTCAGGGTTAGGCCTGAGGCACGAGGGCAGGAGGAACGAGGACACCGAACAAGTTATATTCAGCCTGCAGATGTAACTTTCACAGATGTTAATTTTTAAGTTTGGACAGATATCATCCCAGCGGAGGAGCGGTGGCAGAGAGGACACCTTATGCAAATTCCGAGAGGAGAAAATGAATCTGAAATTTCTTTTTTCTTCCCCAAACAATAAGAAATGACACTGGAGTTTCTCTAAACTCATGGAGACATGCTGAGGAAAAACATTTGACCGTGTCTCTCATGGGTACATAAAAAAAAAAAGAAAAGAAAAGTTTATTAAGTCTGAGTTCTGATGCAAAATCATGATCTTGTTAAATCAGAGCTTTATTGTGTAGTTACAGCATGAGAGCTCTCATCTTCGTGCCTCATTTTCCCCCCAAAACCCCTGCGGTTTCTCTCTGAACCGTCACAACCGCCACCAAATGAAGGTGTAAATGTCAGCGCACGCTCTCGGTTTCTCTCAGGTCCACGTGACGGATCTGTTCCGATGAAACCCTCCTGAAGAATTAATGAGGCGACAGCGGCGGGCGCCCGCAGAGCCAGGCCGAGATGATTTAAGAGAAAGTCCTTCGTTTTCAATAAATAATGAACACCGTTCTTCCTTTATTTACTGCAGAGAACAGCTGCGTCACGGGGACTGGTGAGGGACGCAGAAAAAAACCGCACCATTATAAATTCTGGAAGCACGTATTAAACACCGAGGTGTAAGGATGTGCTGGGATTGGGATCGTTTTTTTAAAAACCGATTTTTTAAATATTATGACGCAGTGCATTGTCATAGCGCCGTAATGAACACTTCAACACTTAGAGTTAACTCATGCATTCCTTAAGAGTTCACTGCACAATTCAGGGGTTTTGCCTTCCAAAAATGGTCCTATTTGGAACCCTTTCTCATAGTTGTAGGGTTCTACATAGAACCTTTTAAGGGTTCCCAGAAGGACCAAGTGAAGAACCCTACGAAGATTGACTGAAGAGAAACCAATATTCATTAATTAACTCTAAACCCATAATTAAGTTATAGCAAACCTCATGTTATAGTATATAACGGTATGTGGCTTTTGTAAACATCAAATTTGACAGGTCAAAGGTCACCATCAATCAAATGTCTGTTGACAGATCTAGGTCAAAGGTCATCAAGGACGTTATGTATACTGTATTACTGCATGTCAGAAGGTTGGTGATGATAGGATCCCATTGAACATCGAAATGTGGTTTGAAACTCCGATGTTAAATACACGTGTAAATGAATGTCAAACACACACACACACACACACACACACACACACACACACACACTATAGTAACAGCTCATTCACAAGGACGTTAACGGTGGCTGCTCCACATTAACACATAAAAAATAATATTTGATGTGGTGAAGTTTTCTGTTGGGAGAACATTAATGGAAGGAGTCTCCAGTGTCAGCGCTTTTCTGAGGAAGTTTTCTGAGGAATTTCCAGGACACAGGAATTTCCAATGAACGATAGATTATAACTGCTATAGCATAATGAACAAAAGTATGAAAAAAGTATGACCTGTCAATGTTTAGAAAATAAAAATGGTAATTGTTGGTGAGTTGCTGTGGAGTGAGAGGAATAACAGACTCGGGGATGTGCTGTTAGAGGAAAATAATCAACTTTAGGGTGGTCACAGTAACTCCGCGTCATCACACCACCTCGTCACTCGGTATTTTACTGTCACAACACGTGACTGAGCTGATTTAACACTTTTTTTTTTTAATTATGGGTTATTGTAAAAGAAAAATATGTCGTAAAAGATTAATCTAGACATTTATTTATTTATTTATTTATTTATTTATTTATTTATTTATTTATCCATATTATTTTCCATACATTTGTAGGAATCCTGGCTTGGTAGAAAGTCTTTCAAGATTAGCTTTCATGCTCTCGTACTGACCTATTGATTTATTTATTGCTTGTCAGATGTTTGACTTTCACGACATGGTTCTAAACAATCTCTCGCTAACCCGATGCCACTCTACTCATATCTCATATATCGCACCATGCATCTAAAGTCCAGCTTTCCTGTAGCGGAGAAAATAACTCGGATATCAGGCGGATAAAACGGCGGAGGACGGAGATGGAGATGGAGGGATGGAGGATGGAGGGATGGAAATGCCCTCGGCCTCGGATGCCGTTGTGCTCTAGCCTACAGTCTGGTTTTTTGATAAGCTCATAAGTGCATTTGCAGCATTTCCTCCTCAGCAGGCCACTAACAGATTTCCGAGAGGTCAATTAGCTGTAATGGTACAATAATGCGGTTTACTTGAATCCTAATTGGATTTGGACGAGCCAATGGTTTCTCTAATGTCCTGGGTTAGAGGCTAAAAATGCACAGTGTCTTTCTGCAGCTATCGCTCATTTCAGGTGACATGCGAGCTTCGAGGGAGAGAGAGAGAGAGAGAGAGAGAGAGAGAGAAAGTGCGAGAGAGAGAGAGAGAGAGATACAAGGTGAGAGACAGCAAGAGAGAGAGACAGCGAGAGAAAGAGACAGCGAGAGAGAGAGAGAGAGAGAGTCGACTTTACAACAGAAACCAGAACAAATGATCAGGGCCTTTAACACCACACGGTGATCCTTTTTTATTTTGTTTTAAATATTACTACAGCCTTAAGAAAAGAGACGTTACCACTATTTAACTACGGTAATTATTACATCAACTGAATTTACTGAATTATTATGCTATTGAATGTTTTTAAAAGTGTATATTTTATTTAATCTATTTGAATTATTGACAGATAGATGTGTAAACAGATAAATGGACAGACAGGTAGATATATCTGTGTATGTATACTGTACACACACACACACACACACACTATCTGACTAAAGATTCAAATTAAAAAATATCATTCAAAAATATTCCAGACAGAACTTCTTGATCTTCGGCAAAAAATCCTTGAAGCTGCTCTGAACTTTTCTCATAGTCACCACTCATTTGACCTTTGACCTTTCGGTCGCCCCAAGCCTGAGATTTATTTGTTTCCGTGCAAACGCTCCAACAAACAGCATAATTCATGAGGTGTAGATTCACTAATGATTTATTTGTGATTTGTAATCACACACACACACACACACACACCCCGTCAGAACCCCTGTGGGTTCGACTGTGGAACGTTCAAACACTCACCGCGGAAACTTCCAGAGTCACGGAATACTCTCCGAACTTCCAGAAAAGTGTAAACAAACGTTATGTTCATGATGAATACTGATGAAGACATTCAGAGAAACAAAACCCGGGTTAAAAGCAGGTCACGCTGCTCTTCGCTAGAGTTACACCATAATAAAAATTAGAAGAGGACGAAAATATTTTGAAAAATTGAAGAACGGGTTTATTAACGCAGCGCTCCGAGGTACATCAGCGCTGGTGATGGGAACTGTAAAGGAAACCGGAACTACCAGTGTTCCAGGGAATTTATAATCGCATATTTTAAACCCGGTCACTCACTATTATCGTCCGTACGGCTTTCGTCCAATCAGAACGCAGCGTTCTCAGACTCGTCCTGAGAAATACGATCTGACAAAACTGTATTATTCTTTGATTAATGACGAATTAAAAGCATAGTTCTGGACATGGCTGTGATTAAAGGCCTCATTGTTGTTAAATTGAACACGACCCGGAGCTCAGAGTAATAATTTACGCACCCAGAACTTTCTTTATTTTTTGCTGTAACTTTTAATGAGAAAATCTCCTGGCTGGGTCAGAACACTAATCCGCTGTGAGTCTCATTCACACCAATCACCATGTATGTTTTCCAAATGTCAGTTCTACCAATTTAATTAACTGCGCGACGTCAAGCATGAGCGTCTGCTGAGTGACGCCGCTCGCGCTCGTCTAGCCGACCCACTGCAGATGACTATTTCTTTTGCGTCACGTCACTACTCGTTCTGTCGACTCCGTACAACTTTTAGACGCTTCTGAAAGCTTTTCAAAAGGGAAAGGAGTGGAATATTGACGCTATTGTGGGGTTTAATGAGTCTCAGGGGTTCAAGTCGGGGTTCAAGTGGAGGAATCACTCGAACATGTGTGTCAGTGTTCACAAAATAATAATGTACAATAATGAAAAGCACAACTTTATGGCCTCATCTTACTTTGTACAAGTGATACAAATTTCTCGCAGTTATACATAAATACATTAATTATCGATATACAAAAAAAAACAAAAAAAAAAACAACCCAATCCGAAGCAGAAACTTTCTCCGATTCGCAATTTCTTGCGATTTCTTATTTTAATTTTCAAGTTTGTGTTTATAATAAATAAAGTTTGTGTTTATAATAAATAAATAAAGCGTAAAATATCAGCGCAGTACATTCTTGGTGTTTTCTTGACCTGCATTGCAGACTGCTGAAGAGTAATTATTTATGGTATGTTTAAAAAAGGGGTGGGGTTACAATGACATCATCAGGAGGTGTGGTTAGATATTCTGCTGCGATATCCAATCAGATCTTATTGCCGTTAATTACCGAGAGTCACGTTCACATAGATTTCACATCAATATTTTAACTGTACATTCTTTAGAAAAAAAAAGTAGAACCCTTAAGGGAACTCTAAAAGATTCTATGTAAAACCATAATACAAAGTGTTTTCCAAGTATCTAGCATGTAATTATACAAGAAACCTCTGAAGGACCCTTAAAGAATCCTTTAATAACCCCCTTTTTAAAGAATGATACTGTATATTCTGTACATATTTCCACTCTCCAAATAATGAGCATTTTAAAAAAGGGATAAAGTAGATATATATATATATATGTGAGAGAGAGAGCATACCTTTTATGCTACCACTAAAAAAAACTTTCAAAAAAATTTAAATGTAGTTCAAGGTGCTGTAAAAAAACCAAAAAACATACAGAAAGGGACAAAAAAAAAGTAGTCAAATATAAAAAAATTCTTAAAATGCTCAAGAACTCAATTTGTTTTTCTGGGACTCTGTTAAAATAAAAGACAACATTCTAGTTGAACATGTCTGAGGTGCATGATATTCTCCATGGTGTACCACAAGGTTCAGTACTTGGCCCACTTTTAGTTTCCTACAGATGTGATTACGTCAATCGTAGTGACGCCATCTCACAACGTTTCATTCCTTTTACACCTTTCACAAGAAAATATGAGGTAGATCTACTCACCATTACTAAAATAGTGTATATAAAATGCTAAATGTTTTAGCTCGATGTAGTTTCGGTATGAAAGAAGTCACTTAAGTTTCTGTTGATGGGGTAAAAGTGGAGCAGAAATAAGTGAAATTCCGATTAGCACTTTGTATGCCAGGTCTTTCAAATACAGTAAAAAATTACTTTAAAAGGGAATATAATATTAAAAAATTGAAATTTAAAAATGAAGAGTTTAAAAATGTTTTTTTTATTTTATTTTTCCTGCAGTTAATAAGCAACTTCACCACAGCAGTGAGAAGGAGAATGTAACATCTAAGTTGTTCCTAGAAAAAAAGAAAAGAAATGGAGATTAAATGCTGCCGAGTTCAGGTTAAGCCTAGATTACACATGCTGTTAGCCACGTGAACTCGTACGCAAGATGGCTGCCACACATATCCTCGGGTCATCTGGAGCGTTGCTTGTGCGTGTCCTTAGAAATGAATGCTTGTTATAAGTAAACACGTTTGAATGTTTGAGACACAGATCATGACAACAATCACGACGACAGCGGAGAGTTCAAGAGAACCAGAGCTCGTCAGTGTGTTTAACATGGCTGTACAAGTGAAATTGAAGTTACTAAACATTTTACAGTTCACCGTGATGGACAGGGATGTTTTGGCTCTGATGCGCCATTTAGTGGACGTCGTTTTTAATCCCCCAGATGTACATAAAGTATGCAGGTGAGCATGCCACTCTGCATGGACACACAAAGTCACGTATAAACCAGGCCTTAATAGTTAGCAAGCTAATTTATTATCACTACTTTAAAAAAAAAAAAGTTCCGTTTGCTAGGCAAAGATGATAAATAGTTCATCAGTATTAAATGTTTGCTATAGCTAAAAATGTACTCTAAGATTCTAATACTGCAGTGGGTTGGCATCGTGTCCAGGATGTCCCCCACCTTGTCCACTGGGTCCTCTGGGACAGGTTCCAGAGTTTCAGCTTCAGGTGTTCATCATTTAGATCATTTCCTGTTCACTAATCACGGTTGGGTATTTTTTTTCTTTAGCTGCTAAATTATAGTGGGATATTTTCTCTTCCTTCTCGCCTTCCACTTCGACCCATTTCTCACTGGCGTAAATATCAATCGTGTTGAAGTGCCACAGAATGAAAGCTGTTAAACGGATGATTAACCCCAAATTACTGACTATTAGTCTCCTCGTTTGTTTGCAGACTGAGAGCTTAGATGCCAAGTCGAGGCTTTAATATGGATGTCAGGTGGTCTGATCCCTTTCACGCATAAATGTGAAACTTGATGAGGAAAATTATAGGAAATAAAGCAATATTCTAATTAAAAATAATTCACAAATTCAAAAATTCATATCTTCAATTAAAAATACAGATATAAATAACAGTAATATTAATCATGTTGATGATCATATTAAGAAAACATTGTTATTAATATATATATATATATTAACATTTATATAAAAAATAATAATCATTTTCTCATTTTACTGGCAGCACAATCCCAGCCTCAACTGTTGATTCATAAACAGCTGTTTCTCCAAATTTCAGAACAGAGCGATGGAGCCTAATCACGTATCTCCAGACTGTAATTTACAGAAAGAAAAATTCCTCATGGTTCAGTCTGGTGATACTTTAGGATCCTGATGTGTGACACAGGAACCAAACGGCATTGTTTACTGTAAGGCATCTGCAACGATTTTTGCCAGAAGCGCACTGAAATCCAAGCGCCGTTATCATCAGCTAAAAACACGGCCCATCTGTTCAGAAAAGATGCACCAGATCTAAAGCAATAAACATCTGGAATTTGATTTGTATTAACTCAACAAAACGGTCTTGCTTCATGTCCCAAGATATTATCGGCCATAAAGAGTTACAGAAAACAATCGACAAAAAAAAAAAAAGGAAACAAAACTCAAAATGAAATGAATATAAAACATGTGAGTATGATGTATTCTGTAAAGTGTGTACGCTAGCGTAATTTATTTTATAGCTGTAGGTTGGTATAGCTAATGGTCACATGATACAACATAAGCAATAAGAACACAGCAAACAATAATTCAAAATTTAATAATAATAATAACCATCTCTCACAATGTGTCAATTACAAAGTTTTGGAAATGTATTTAATGGAAAATAAAATCAATTTCACCAGAGGCTGATTTGATTATATGGTAAAATAAAAAATTTACAAAGTAGTTATTAATTATATAGATGTCTGAATCAAAATTTATAGTGAACATGTAAATACAGTGCTGTTATTTAAAAAAAAAAAGAAGGTTTTTTTTTGTACATCTCTTACTAAACTGTTTCAGAAATTAAAACAAAATATAAAAGATAAAACAGACGCAACCTGAGTAAACACTAAATACAGTTTTTAAATGATAATGTTATTTATTGAAACAAAAAATACCAATATTATCCAATACCTACTGGGCCTGTGTGAAAATAGTCACTAATTCCCCAAATCTATGAAACTGCATTGATAATGGAGTTCAGCTGGACGAGACACAACCAGGCCTGATTACTGCAAACCCTGTTCAATCACATCAACACTTACATAGAACTTTTTCAGCAGCATGGAGTTGGTTAAAAGGTCTTACAGAGTAACACACAACGCCAAAGTTAAAAGAAATTCCAGAAATGATGAGGAAGAAGGTGATTGAAATACTTCAGTCTGGGAAGGGTTACAAAGATCTTTCAAAGGCTCTGGGACTCCAAAGAACCACAGCGAGAGCCCATATCTCCAAATGGAAAAACTCGGCACAGTAGTGAACCTTCCAAAATTCCTCCAAGAGCACAGTGACGTCTCATCCAGGAAGTCACAAAAGAGCCAAGGACAACATCAAAGGACTTACAGGCCTCTCTTGCATTAATAAAGGTCACTGTTCATGACTCCACTATCAGAAAGACACTGGGCAAAAATGGCTCCATGGAAGAGTGGCGAGGGGAAAACCACTTTTGGGAGAATGTTCTATGGATTGATGAGTCGAAAGTGGAACGATTTGGAAGACAGACGTCCCATTACATCTGGCGTAACCAAAACACAGAAGTCCACAAAAAGATCATCATACCTGCGGTCAAGCATGGTGGAGGCAGTGTGATGGTGTGGGGATGCTTTGCTGCTTCAGGGCCTGGGCAACTTGCAGTAATTGAGGGAAACATGAATTCTGCTCTCTACCATAAAATCCTAAAGGAGAATGTCCGGTCTTGAGTACATAAGTTGAAACTCAAGCGTAACTGGATTATGCAGCAAGACAATGATCCAAAGCCTAGGAGTATGTCCACGTCATAATGGCTCAAAAAAAAGCAAAAAAAAAAGTTTTGGAGTGGACTAGTCAAAGTCCTGAGATGTTGTGGCAGGACCTTAAACAGGCAGTTCATGCTGGAAAACCCTCCAGTGTGGCTGAATTAAAGCATTTCTACAGAGAATAGTGGGCCAAAATTCCACCACAGCACTGTGAAAGTCTGATCTCCAGTTCTCGTAGCGTTTGGTTGCAGTTATTGCTGCTAAAGGTGGCACAACCAGATTTTAAGTTTAAGGGGGCAATTAGTTTTTCACATGGGTGATAGGAGTTGGATAAAAAAAATAAAAAAAAAATGTTACTTCAATAAAAAAAAAACAATAATAAAAACTGTATAGTGTGTTTACTCAGGCTGCCTTTGTTTTATGTTATATTTCGTTTGAAGATCTAAAACTATTTAGTACGAGATATACACAAAAACAGAAGAAATCAGGATGGGGTAAATACTTTTTCACAGCACTGTATATAGATGTCTTTGAATCAAAATTTACAGTGAACATTATAATAAAATAAAGTTTACAAACAATCAAAACTAGCTTTTTTTTATTTCCACTTGGATATACGCTAATAAACATTATGGAACATTTTATCTTGACATTTTTTTGTGTCTAACGCTGTAAATCAGTTCTGCAAGTGAAAAATCAGGATTTTTTTTTTATTATTGTACATAAAAATATGTTTTTCCCCCCTCTACTGCAGCTATTGTATTGTTCAAACACAACAACAACAACAATAATAATCAGCAAAGATTTTTATTCTTTCAGAAAAGGCCGAACGTCCTTGAGAAGAAAGTGAAGTGGCGTTTTTAAAAAGCGTTGGTTTCGTGTTTATTCTCCGTCTCTCGCGCCACCTCTTCTTTCTCTCCTCTGTGAATAAACGATCATTTGTGTTCCTTTGTGCGGGTTTCAATCTGTCTGCAAATGATGCGCAATGAATGTTTTATTTCCTGATTCCCTCAAAACTCAGTGAAGACACAAACTCCGTAAATCCGTCACCTTCTTTTTCAGCATTGTAGTCCTGCACTGAGCTTTAGATAGAAACATTTTTATTTTAAATAAAGCAAACTTAAATCTGGATCCCTGAGACAAATTCAGCACAATCAGCACAAATGTGTCAGTTTATATATATTTATATATATATATATATATAAAATTTCTAAATAATAAAAATGACACATTCAATTACTAAAAATTCTAAACTTGTATTTAGAAAAAAAAAATTCTTTTTCTTTCTGCTATTAAAGAATACTGACAGGTATATGATTTAGTTAAAAAAAAATAAAAAATAAAAAAATAATAAAAAAAAAAAGAATCCAAAAGGTAAGAAGAAAAAGAATTTTAAAAAGAGTAAGAATCTATGCATAGAAAGTAATAAAATTTTAATTAATTTTTATTTACATTTTTAAAAGATTTAGGTTTAAAAATATAATAAAAGTATGTATAGTTGTTCCTTTACTTTATTATTAATTCAGTTGCAACACCACCAGATAAAACCATACTTAAGTATTTTCTTTAACATTCAAATATAAATAAAAAAATAAAAGTCAAAAATCTCTCATAT
>JANDJT010000103.1:22176091-22198055 GCA_024331685.1 Stegophilus panzeri
AATCACGCACCAGATCCACTTCACTGAGTTATTAAACAAGCCACAGTAACCCACACCTGAGAATTAATATAAGAATTAATATTTAAATAACTTATGGATGTAAATAGGGTGAGAATGTTTGCTAAACCTAGTCTTAGTCATAGTTCTGATTTTCTGGTTTAGACTCTTTGCTTGTTTCTCGTTTCTTCTGATTCTTTTCAGATGTTTTGTTTTCCTGGTTTAATGTTATTCGGGTTTTTAACTCTCGTCTGTAATTTTAACTTTGATCTTGCCTCCCCCAGTTCTGTTGTTTGTTCGTGTTTTGCTGAGGTGTTTTGATTATCTGTTTATTAATAACCTTCTTATAATAATCTTATTAACCTTCAGCTCTGCGTTCTTCATGCTGCTCGTGAAACGTTTCTGTTTAGTTTGATTAAGCGTTTCACTGCTGTATTTAGAAACAATTAATGTACGTACAATATTTTCTATAGTCCGGAAAGTATGGTAAATGCTTTAAATCTCCAACAATCATTATGTTTTAAAATAATCTAGTTTCTGTGGTAAAACTAGAAGCCTTTAAAAGGAAAAGGTGGGGCATGGCTAAACAGTTTGGGACAAGACTGATGGAAGAATGGTCAGGAACATTTCTCAATCAAAGAGTGTAAATACTTCAGGCTTTTTACCACCTACTGTACATAATATTATAAATATATTCATAAAATCTGGTGAGACAAACCATTTCACGTAAGCCAATGCGAATAAGCTGCTAGTAACTGTAAACAAATTACTAAAAACAACTAAATTAAGTATTAAAATGAATAAAATAAAGAGTACAAAAACATGTAGCCATTAAAATGTTATCCTTTTCAGACACTTCCATGCATATTCTAACCGGACGATACAAAACCACCTATACTGCACACATTACCAAGTCACTACAGTAGAAGGCGTGGGTGCGGATGCTGGAATGGCCTGCCTGCGGTCCTCAAAAGAGAACGTGTGGAGAATTTAAAAGAAAAAACATAACGAACTTGAGGTTCATGAATAAAAGAGGTTTATGAATGAACTTAGATTTATGAATAAACAAAATAAAGTTCAGCAGATTAAACAACGTGGTCCAAGTTTAGACTCACACTGAGTTTGGGTTGTAATAATGTTGACGTATGTTAAAAACGTTACCATCACAAAATAGCAGCTTCAAAACAGCATCTTAAGTCAATCAAAACTCCTTTTAGTTAACGTCCTAGCATTATGGAACACTGTATGGGTGTGATCTAATAGTTCTGTCCAGGGATGCCGCTTGCTGAATAAGACACATGGGTTTAGGGCTAAAAATGTCAGCTGTGAAACAGGAGAGGGGTTCCTTCGAGTGCTGTCAGTCAGTGATGAAAAAAACATCACGCTTTGCTACTAAGATTACGTAACCACGGGACAAATTATGTTTGACTATATAAGATATTCAGGCACGTTTACTACGTTACTGGAGCCTAGTGGGTAGAACTTTTGAATCTAGGCTCTTCCACACAGTAACCGTTGATACCAGCAGCAAGACCCCTAAACCTGTCTGCTCTGATTCCAACTTCCAAACAAGTTGGGATACGTGAAGAATTTAGCTGTACTTGTAATTTGGCATTAACAAATAAAAGCTTTTTATTTTTTAGACTTAATACTAACCTGTATTGCATAACCTAACCTGTATTGGGTTGGAGTCAGAGCCCAGGGTTAGCCATTACATGGCGCCCCTGAAGCTGACAGGTTTAAGGGTCTTGCTCAAGGACCCAAAAGTGACCGTGCAGTAAAACCTGTATTTGAATCCCCCAACCTTGTGGTCGAGAGCCCAAAGCTCTTCCAACTAAGCTACACTGTCCCTTAGTGTACTTTTGCAGTCGTTGTCAACCTGTTGAAGACATTAATGAACAGGTATGTATGAATACGAAATCTTAAGTGAAGTCTGAACGGCAAGTCAAAGTAACTTAGCAAAATAATGTAAAAATATTCCCGTTTTAAACATTTGATTTAGGAAGTCGACTGCACTTTATATTAAAGAAACCAGAAACATGAACGACAACAACTTTCTAATCACCAAAGCTTAATAACACTGTAAGTACCTTAAATACTACATTTTCCAATATGAACTAAGACAAGCAAACATAAACGTGTATACACACACACACACACACACACACACACACACACACACACACACACTCATTATCCCATCACACACTGAGTCCAGACCCCTCTGCTGCATGCACATTAAATCTAATATGTAAAGCTGAGCTGTAGATTAGACAGAAAACATTCCGGTGTTTACATCCTGGTAATAAACTCAAACCTGAGAATCGTGTACATGTGTAGGTAAAATACCAGAAATGAGGTCAGGCATGTAATTAAATTTTTGGAGAAGAAACAACTCTCTCTCTCTCTCGCTCTCTCTCGCTCTCTCTCGCTCTCTCTCTCTCTCAAATTGGAAATGATTACAGTATTTTTCCCGAGCGCAGAGTGTTCTGCGCTGCTTTGCATTAAATAAACTAGCTAGAAGGAGTTATTACAGGAGTACATTTGCTAAATAAGGAATATGAAAAAATACCGTAGTATACGTTAGTATTTACTATAGTGAACTGTACTAAATTGTAGTATACTGTAGTGTATTATAGTATTTACTGCACTTTATTATTAATATATACACTACGGCATACTCTAGTATTAGCTATAGTGAATTGATAAACTGTAGTAAATACTGTAGAATATTATAGTATTCACTACACTTTATTATTAATATATACACTATGGCATGCTGTAGAAATGACTTTAGTGAACTGATAAAGAGCGTTTTAAATATCAGAGTTATTATAGAATACTACGCGATACTACAGTGTGTCTTAGTGTTCATTATAATCTACTACAAAGGTTTATAACATTCACCTGAGCTGTGAAGGTGATCACACAAAGGCTAATGTAGTACAGTATAGTACAGTTGGAGAGAATTTACTACTGTAATGACTGTAGGGTTTTTTAAAATATGACTATAGTAGAGTTACCACAACAAATGACCACATATCACTGCAATTTACTGTAGTATCTTTACTGTAGTAGGGGTCAAAAACACGATAGTATTTACTACCTTTTCTATAGTAAATTAACTCTAAAATACTGTAGTATTTTTTCATGTGGGGTTATAGGAAAATAATCGACGAAGGGGGTGCTGAGGTGTTGTCATGTTCTCGAGAAAAAAAAAAAAAAAAAAAAAAAAAAAACTCCTCTGTCCTCCTCTGACACTGGAGACTCCTTCCATACATGTTAAATAAATGCATTTTTCCTTACAGAAAACTTCACCGTATCAATGATTTAAAAAATTTGTTTATTATTAGTAGAGCGCTGCTGTGCGAGTCCCTGCGAATGAGCCGTTACTATAGAAACGCTAACGGAATGATTATAATCAGAACGAGCGCGTTAATATTAATATAAACCTGTGATTTGTAGCTGCACTACTCTCAGAGCTGCTGTTATAGAAAACTAATCAATGCCTTCTCCTCTGACCAATCACAGTCTAGAATCCAAAAGTGCTTTGTGGAAGGAGTCTCCAGTGTCAGAGACTCTCTGCTAACAGGAACTAATTGCTATGGGTTAAACGGAATAAAAACACTTGGGGACGTGACGTGCTATTGTAGAAAATGGTGGTAAAACGTCAGGGTGGTAAGTGTAACTCCGCTTCATTATTTGACTATAACAGCACCACACACACTCCTTATACACCATCCCATGTAAATCTGAATAATTCCACTATTATACACTCACGTACAGAATATAAAACTGTATTTGGAATTTCAGGGCTAAAATGTCGCGTCTGTTTTGAATAAGGGGAAATACATGCGCATATTCTCAGACTAATGGTTCCCGTGTTCGAGTTCTTACTTCAGTGACACTTCCTCGGAAATTTCTGGATGACTGAAACCCAGCAGGAGAGAGAAAAGAAAAATCTCAGTAAAGATCCCGAGCTCTGCTGGGCTCCACGTCTTAATGATCTGAACCTGAACCCTGGTACAGACTCGACTTCGCTCCATCCCTCTTTTGTTCTTTCCCTCACTTCCCCCGTGTGTATGTGCGACTGTCAGCTGGAATAATGTCATCGTTTAGCACCGCTGTGTGTGCATAGGAATGTTGGAAAGAGCCTCGAGCCTCCACCGGCTCTGGCTCAAATTCATCACGGCCTTTAATCGCCTCTGCTCGCTTTCCTCGACTTTTTTGTGCCGTGCGTTTGCAGTGAGTCACCGAGGACGGACTTTATGACTTCCTTTAGGCTTAATTCACTCCTTAGGGGATAGAAGTTATGACTGCCCTGCGCTGCAGTGTGGAGGGGTTTTTTTTGTTTTTATGAAATCAACAACCCTTCAAATGTTAAGTGGATGCTACGCTCCAAGCTGTAGCTGGAAAAAAAACCCATAGTCTCTCATATCACCTCCTATAGCAAGGAATCCAATCTCATAAATACTACAGCTAAACTGAAAACACGCTCACATTCAGCCCCAGAAACGCTCTTCTACCTGTCTGTGTCTGTCTACCTACATACTAGTCTATCTACCTACCTACCGTTTTATGGCTACTTAGACCTACCTGTCTGTCTGTCTAATTTCCTACCTACCTACCTGTCTGTCTACCTCCCTACTTGTCTACCTACCTACCTACGCATCTGTCTTTCTGTCTACCTACCTACTGTTTTATGTCTACTTAGGCTACCTACCTGTCTGCTTTCCTACCTCCCTACTTGTCTGTCTGTCTGTTTACCAACCTACCTATCCATCTGTCTGTCTACTTACCTACCTCCTCATCTGTCTGTCTGTCTGTCTATCTACCTACCTACAGAACCTGTCTTTCTACCTACTTACCTGCATGTCTACCCAATTTACCTACCTACATGTTTACCAGTCTGTCTGTGAGTATATCTACCTACCTACCTGTCTGTCTGTCTGTCTACCACACTGCCTAATTACCTAAATACCTACCTGTCTACCTACTTATGTGCATGTTTACCTGTCTGTCAGTATATCCACCTACTTGTTTTGTCTACCAACCTACCAACTTACCCGTCTGTCTGTATGTCTATGACCAACCTGCCTACCAACCTACCTACCTCTATGTCTGTCTTAGACAGGCAGGTAGGTCGCCTGTCTACCAACCTACCCACATACCTGTCTGTCTGTCTTACTACATACCTATCTGCCTACCTATTAACCAACCTGCCTTTTTATATACTTGTCTGTCTACCTACATATTTACCTACCTGTGTGTCCACTGACCTACTTACTAAACTACCTGTCTATCTATTTGTCTATGTGTCCATCTACTTACCTGTCTATCTTTCGACCTACCTACATTATAATCAGAATTCTGTCTAAAAGAGAAACACCATGTGAAAATGGTGGAATCTGGTAGAGAGTAAAAAAAAGGCAACGTTTATTCATTAAATCATTCGCACTGAGCATGTTTACCTGCACCAGGATAATAACGCGATTGGTGTTCCTGTCTCGACACGCCGGTGTAAATAACGAGCAATCCACTCCCAGATAAATGTTTATTTTATGATTACACTTAGCTGGAATCAGATATGAGGAATTAGCATTAGCATGAAATGCATGTGAAGACTTGTTGCTTGATAAGAGCCAGAGGAGATTGTGCTAGAGAAAATAATATGTACCAGATAGAGGTTGTTTGTTTTTTTTTTTCGTTTTTGGCAATATGACTCGGCTCAACTGCCAATTAAACACAAAATATTATCTCGGACTGCCGTTTTGTTATTTTGCTTACGTTAGAGATGATCTGAACCGATATAGAGTACTTCAAACAGATGTCTTCCTGCTCTAACGCACATGATTAGATCATTGTTGGTTTTATAATTAGTTGATTCAGAGCTGGGAAAAAGTACACAAAATGTAATAATCAAAACTCCCAGCTTCAGATTAGCAGAAAATTCTTATGACAAGTGACTTTTCTAAACCTTCCCACATACCGCAGCGTTGTTGAATTCCGGATTCTGATTGGTCAAAAGTTGTTCCTCACAGGTTTATATTAATGTACGCATTCTAATACGGTCTACAGTAGAAACGATATAGTTTCTATAGTAACAGCTCGTTTACAAGGATTAAAAAAATCATTGATACGGTGAAGTTCTCCGTAAGAAGAAATAAGTTTATGTCGCATTTATGGAAGGAGTCTCCAGTGCCAGTGCTTTGTAGCAGTCCGAGGTAAAGGTGTAACTTTAAGTTTACGCTTCTTTGCGGTTTCTCAGTAACACGACGTAACAAGCTGGGTTTTTCTTTTTTTGTCTTATTACTGTAACTGCAAGCGAGAGAATAATGAGATGCGGATGAGGGACTGTTTATAGCTGCTATAACGTAAGTGCGAACAGAAACAGGGTAAAAATTATGATGTGTTTTTCTTTAGTAAATACAAAAATTGTAAAGGTCAGCAAATCGCTGTGGTATAGAAGGAATAAAACGTTTTTTTTTGTTACACATTACGCTCCCTTTAATTTAATTTGCTGCTAAACTATTAAAATCAGCATCACGACCTAAACCGGTCTCTCCTCTCGTTCTGCTCGCGCCTTCACAGCAATTCTGCATCATTACACCTAAACTTTTACTGGGTAATCAGCACCCGGTTGCCTCCGACTGTCCCCACCACAAGCTGCTTCTTCATCAGCCTCGAGCGCTGTCTCCAATCAAACCCATGTCCTCCATCTTCCCTCTCGCTCGCTGCTATTCCCCAAGCGTAGACAAGCTTTGTTCTATTTCTCACTCTCGAGTTTCCATGCGTACTTCACTGACAGCCTATTGATCCTCCTCGTCTCCCACAGTGCACCGCTATGAAGCTGACACCTAATTCGAGGATGGGATTTCACAAACCTCTCAGAGAAAGTAAGAGAGATCAGCGGTGCACTTAATCTGATGACTGGGAAAGCAGAAAATTGTTCTTTTTTCTCCCTCTTCCTCTCTTTCTGTCTGAGTCACTCTCTCAACATCTCTGGTTTACGCGCTCGCTCATCTTTCGCTCACACACACACACACACACACACACACACACACACACACACACACACGCAGTCTTTCTCTTTGGCCTCGGTTCGTTTTGATAACTCTATGACGGGATCCCCTCTGGTTGTTGGCTTATTAGAGAGATGAGGCACAGAGAAGAGGAGGAGCTGATACAGCGTGTGACTCAGAGCTGAAAAAAAAAGAGTCACGGATGGGTTATTAGCCGAGCTCCGGCAACGTAAACCCGACGTAATCGATGATAACTGTGATGTCAAACGTGGAGAAAAGGTCATCGATAAACAGCAGCGCCTCCAGCGGTGATGCAACATAACACAGAACATGTAATGTAATGTAGTACGATCTTGAACAAAAACACAAAAAACAAGCAAACGTAACGTGTCCAGGATGATAACTACGTAAACAAAAAGCGATTGAGAAACGTTCATTATTTTCATTGTGAAATCATTAAGAACCAGTCGACATTCTGCCCTATTAATGTTACATGTTGTTGTATAAGTCACACGTAATTAACATAAATCACCCACAACAAAGGAATAACAAGATAAACAACAAACAAGCACCTGTACGAAAGGCTAAGAAACACAAACAACAAAAAACATACATAAATTATTAAAAAATTACACAAAAGAAACAACAACAAGAAGAAATTACTGTCATGGATTCACTTTTCCCATCATAGTTCCCATGGCAACGAGCATTTTTAGCAATGCTAGACAAATATTGCACTATTCTCTAACTAACTTAATTTGATGTTTTAATCTTTTATGTTATTCTTTTGTTTTGTTTGCTTTTTATTGTTTTCATATATGCATTTGTTTTATGTCTATTTTATTATTTATATTAACAAAAAAGAAAAAAAGATTAATTCTTCACCGTACACTTTAAAGCACTTTGTTTAAAAAAAGTTATTAATAAAAAGAATCTTATTATTTGTATGTTTTCTAGTCTTATTATTTGTCCCGTCTCAGCCCCTCATCCTCTCATTGGTTTGTTCCCCAAATGTGTGCGCCTGTTCTGTGTTTACTCCCCGATCCGTTTGTCTAGTTATACCTCGGCGTATCGTCTCGTTGCGCCTTCGTGTCTTCAAGGCCGATCTGTAATTTAGACCCGTGTCTGTTTCACGGTTCTGTTTATGAATCACACGCCGAAGCCGACAAAGTCCGGTTGTATTTCTGATAAGAACATCAGGCAACAAACAGAACATTTTGAACAAAGGTACGACACGGCAAATATTCGCCTGAAGGTAACGGAGTCGACAAAATAACACATTAACGATAAACAAACTATAGTCAAATCAACAATACATTTCTGAAAACAAAATAATGTAGCAAACAAACAGATTTCTTTATTTTAGCTAAAGAAGAGCTCCCGAGGTTCTCACAGGGCAGCGTATGCGTTCAGGAAACTCTTCAGTGTCGTAATACGTCATAGCGTTTTTGTGCTTGTGAGATTTGTTTGTTCACGATCGCTTGGTCATTTTTTCCGGGTTACTTGACTTGGCGATGGATCAACGGTCAGGTGCTGAACACAACATAGCTAGCTAGCTAAAACGAACAAGCGAGTTAGCCTCGTTGGTTAACTGCATAAAATAGCTACATAATCCTTGAGGATTTGTTACATTAGCTAGAACATTTGAAGTACAGAATGGCACGGGTGATCTAACAGCTCAGACGTGAACATTAGCTACATGATGATGGATTTACTTCGATTAGTGAACATACTTCTCTCAGAAAGCTGCTTTCTGTTTGGTCTGCAAGGCCGAATGAGAACCTGATGTAGCCAGAATGCAGCGTTGCCACTAAAGGTCATAACAAGAATGTAGCATATCACCTACAAGTGCTGAGAACATTACAGTCCAGATAAAATATATCCGTGAAGATGCATGGATTAGATGGAAAATTGTGTGTGGGTCCCGTATCAGATTTATAAAGGACAGGACCTTCAGGTGATTCGCGTCTCCTCTAACATCAGTTCCAGCACTTCAGACCATGCAGTGCTCACATAAAGAGTCCGAAGCGCTGTTATTATTAGACTTTTTTTTTTTTTAATGATTCCTCAAAGTCTAAAACCTGAAGCACATTAAATCAGACATCAGGAATGGACACATGGAGACATCCACAGAGAGCGAGGAGAGAGAGAATGAAAGCCTTTTGGAGACAACAGGAAAAAAAAACAACCCACACACAGTCCATTTTCATTGATTTCTCAGTGAAGCCCAAACAAAAGCTGCCCCACTCTTCCATCTGCCCACCAAATGAAAGGCAGATTCACTCCTTCAGCGCTAAAAGCATCTTCATTCACCTCTCTAGAGTGAATCCTAATGTTCCAGACCATTCCCAGCCTGGCAGGCCCCATAAAGATCCGAGCTTTCTGCATTTCGCTCAACATCAGTGGAGCAGTGGTTTAGAATCTTTTTTTCAACTCCATCTACACCAAGGTGTTTAAATGTTTCTTGGAAAACTCAAATCATCCTGTCATTGCATGTCCAAGTAGACATATCATACCAAATCCCAGGTGTTTATTGTATTTGTGGAAAACTGGAATTATGATACACAACAACCTGCATATTCACTTATTCAAGCCTAATCATTCATATACATGATTAATTCATTCAGAAATAAATGATTCATTCATTCAGAACTAAATTATTCACATATTTAGAGCTAAATGATTCACTCCTTCAGAAATAAATAATTAATTAATCAGAACTAAACGATTCACTTCTTCAGAACTAAATGGTTCATTCATTCAGAACTAAATGATTCATATATTTAGAGCTAAATGATTCACTCCTTCAGAACGAAATGGTTCATTCATTCAGAACTAAATGATTCATATATTTAGAGCTAAATGACTCATTCCTTCACAACTAAAAGATTAATTCATTCAGAACTAAACGATTCACTCCTTCAGAACTAAGTAATTAAGAAGGAAACGATTAACTTCTTCACAACTAAATGGTTCATTCATTCAGAAGTAAATGATTAATTAATTCAGAAGTAAACAATTCAGTCATTCAAAACTAAACAATTAACATTTTCAGAACTAAACGATTCACATATTTAGAACTAAATGACTCGATCAGAACTAACCAATGCATTTTTTCCAGAAGGAAATGATTCAATCATTCAGAACTGAACATATCACTCATTCAGAGCTAAATGACTCATTTATTGCATGTAACAAATAAAAAAAATGTAATAGTAGGCAAGTTGGCGTGGTATAAGAGGAATAAAACATTTGAGGATGTGCTGTTATAGGAAAATAATCAACTTCGGGTGGTAACAGTGACTCCGTTTCATCACCTCTCCTCATTAGCAGTTTCTTTGGCAGTAATTAAATTCTTACTTATAATCCGTAGACTTTACACTTCGTCATGACCAATGATCAGCAATAGTAGTTCCGTGTTTTGTTTGGAAAAGCCATACAAGCTCAGCATATTCTTCTAAACACATTCCTCATATGTGATATTAAGGAGTCTCAGGAGCTCCACGAACACCAGCAGGGAAAATTATTACTCTGAAGGTAACCTGCTATTGCTGACACCAACATGAGGGACAATTTTATGCCATGCTGCAATACCTTCACATTTACATCCACACTTTTATGCTGTGGGCAAAAGTAAGTGTCTGATAGAGAAATGACCGTATTAATATCAGTCCCCGTGCTCAGCAGAAGTCTTGTCGGAGCAGGGCCGGACTGGGACATCGGTTCAGGCTCACGCTCATCCAGGACACCCCATACACCCACAGCAAATTCTGAAACCACAGACGACCCTATTTTATCTTTCCTAAATTTAATTTATTGCACACATTATGGCCATCCCATAAAAACATAAACAAGCAACCTAGAGGTAGTGAAGCAGTCCTAATTTATATCAGCGTACAGTACACGGGTCTGCACAGAACATTATGCCAAGCATTTAACTAACTCCAGAAGTGCAAAGCTGCCAGTAACTCTCTACTTCTCTCTCACAAACCTACATTAAATGCCGAAAAGAGGTAAACAGAGACACTTTATTCTTTCTTTTCCCCCCCCCCCCCCCCCGATTAGCCAAGTTAGCGAACACAAAACTACAGTATTTACAGATGAGGCGGACCTGCACTTGAAGCCCTGAACAGGTCGGTTAATATATAATATAAAATATTTTATAATATAAAATAATAATGATTAAATTTTTTTTTTTTTTTTTTTTTTAAACAGCAGGGCAGTGAGCCAAATCTTTCGTCAGGCCACCGGGAATCCTCCTGGTGCTCCCGATGGCCAGTCCGGGCCTGCGTCGGATTAACAAGCTTATTATATACACACACACAGACACACACAGACACACACAGACACACACAGACACACACAGACACACACAGACACACACAGACACACACATATTTATACAGTGATAATGTATGTTTATAATATTTATATATTTGCAAGAAAGCACAGAAATGAAACAGCAGCAGCGTCTTGTGACCACAGGTGTTAGTGCTGTGTCACTCCACTTACGCTATAAGGCTACTATCTTGTAAATATGTGTCTCTTTGTGATAAATCTTGGAAATTGTCCTGTACGTCGTAGACATTGTTTACGGAAATTTATTAGATTTAGTTCAGATGATTTGCTATAAAACAAGACAGATTAACTGTCCTGTCCTGCTGCTCCTCCACCGAGCATGGGGCAGAGTGATTCCTGCCCCAGTCGACCGCTATTAGCAGTTGTTGCAGTACCCATTTTGACCACTAGGTAACTAACTATAATAACTCTATGGATCTAAATGGAGTTATGGGTTCTTACATACATACACACTGATTCATAAACGTACCGTCAATCGTATAAATATAAAGAATCCATGAGCGATATTTCCTTCTTTGATGAATAACAGTAAAACGTGATGTGAAATATTTGTGTTTTTTGGTGTTAATGTTGACTAAAAATAATACACATCATTACAACGAAGGAGCTCTCAGCTACAGAACGACCGTGCTTTTAATACTTAATATCGTCCCCTCTTTATACACAAAATGACTCGAACGTAAGGAGGTGGGTGTAATGCGGTGGCATGGTGCAATACTACAGAGAGGTGAAGTCTATGAGATCCTCCACTTCCTGTTTTTATGCTGATGCTCAGAGTAAGAATCCATTAGTGAAATTCTCCGGGGCCGAGGCTAGAAATCCCCCTCCTGCGTTTTAAAAATATTTCTAGACCTATAATAATTTAATTTAAGAGACAATGCAGAAAAATTAGCATATAACTTGCAACGTGTTTTTTTTTTTTTTTTTTTTTTTTTTAAAAACACTAAATGGTTTTATTTGAGGCATCTGCTAATCTAAAATTAGCTCCGCCCCCAGCTAAAACAGATTCCACGTCATTCTAAAGGAGTGAGTCACTTTCGCATGAAAGCGTCTACCCATGAAGAGTGAATGACTGAAAATATTAAATGCTCCATGACAGGTTACGATGATTCCCTGGACCTGAAGTGTGTAACACATTCACAATGGAAATGATGGAATTAGCATTTAGCATATTAATATTAGCATATATGAATGTATAAAGCAGGAGTGAGCACACAGAGATTAGAGCAGAGGTTCACACAGTGCTGACAGGTCAGGTGACTCCATACTGTTAGGGGGGGATATGTATATGTGTGTGTGTGTGTGTGTGTGTGTGTGTGTGTCTGTGTGTGTGCTCGCGTGTGTGTGTTCAAATCCACGTGAACACACATCTCCCCCTAGTGGCGTCACTGAGAACTGCTGCTTCTTTCTTTCTGCTACTGTTTCATTCCGAAAATGTCCAATTAGAAATAATGTCCTCATTTATACCGTGTTTAGTTTTCTGTTCAAAAACATTATAAAAATCATGAAGATAGAATTTTAGATCGCTGGGGTAGACATTTTTGTTCTTGTGATAAATGTAGCTGTAAAATGTCTTCCTCTTCCCCAGGACATGTTTGATTTCCACTACACCTTTTACTAGTACAGATTTCTACGTTTCCAACTTTAACTGTTGGAGGGAGGAGCCTAATGGGAGGAGCCATACATTTTAAGCGCTGGTCCTGCGTGATGTCATTATCTTGTTAGCGGATTAGCATAACGCTAACTGTATAACCGTTTCTAATTTCTCGATCACGGTGGATCGAAGGACTGATAGACGACGGTTTGAGAAAGCAGTCAGTCTTTCCATCTTTCCCGTTCGACTGGAAACCTTTAACGTCATCTTTTCAATTTTACAAGATTTCAGCAGGAGGGAAAGTTCAGGTAAAATCAATACAGCAAGAAAAATTGTGGGAGAAAAGGATAAAAAAAAAAAAGATGTCAAACGTTCCGCAGGAGAGAAGAGGAAACAGGAGGCGAGTCGATGGAGTGAAACGACGCTTTATTCTGGAAAACAAGATGAATAATGAGCTCCCTCTGTTTCTGTCTGTCTGTCTCTCTTTCTCTGTCCATCACTGTCTGTCTGTCTCTCTGTCTAATGATCTCTGTCTGTGTCTATGTATCTATTTGTCCTCTGTCTCTATCTGTCTCTCTTTCACTGTCTATCATTGTCTGTCTGACTCTCTCTTTCTCTGTCTATCCATCACTGTCTGTCTGTCTCTCTCTTTCTCTGTCTATCTATCACTGTCTGTCTGTCTCTCTATCTAACGGTCTCTGTCTGTCTCTCTTTCTGTGTTTGTCTTCCTGTCTGTCTCTCTCTTTCTCTGTCTATCACTGTCTGTCTGTCTCTTTGTCTAATGGTCTTGGTCTGTCTCTATGTATCTATTTGTCCTCTGTCTGTCTGTCTCTCTGCCTGTCTGTGTCTCTATCTGTTTCTCTATATCATTTCTGTCTTTCACAATCTGTCTCTCTGTTTCTTTTTCTGTGTCTTGCTTTGTCTGTCTCCCTGTCTTTCTTTCTCTGTCTCTTTCTCTTTTGCTCCAACTCTCTATCTGTCTTCTTTCTCTGTCTCCTTATTACTTTATTACTCTCTCTCTCTCTCTCTCTCTCTCTCTCTGTGATGAACAGTATAATCTAATTACTGTAATCCCGGTATAAAGTGGATAAGACAAAGCGGACATGGTGTAACCGGTAATTAGGGGCGGAGTCAAGGTGGAGCAGAGAAAACAACAGGAAATAAATCAGGACGGTTTCATGGCACAGTTTTGCTTTTACTTAGTGAAGAAAGAGAATGGTTGATATTTGAGAAATATAGACAGTATATGTACTTGTTAATAAAATATCAGAACATCACACCTTTAAAGCCTGCTGTAAACAAGTCGGGCTTCAAAACGGACCGTCCATGCTGAAAAATATGAGAAAGCAGATATAAATATAAATATTCACTCCCACAGCAGAGCAGGGTCAGTGTAGGAGTCATAATGATGAACAACAGCATCCATGCATTTATTAAAGTGAATCCAGCGCACTGCATTAGCCGGGAGCGTGAAGAGAGCCTCGATTCGTCAGATCTGTCATTTATATACAGAGTTTATGTTCCTTTTGTTCCAATCCTGCGCTAAAGTGACCTTGAACACTTAAAGACGTTTAGTGAGAAATTCTCCTGACACGTCAACCTGTAAAGACTTAATGGCTGCCTCCACACCAGACACACACCGTTTACGTCAAGAACATTAAATTTACCCCTGAAACTTGACTTGGATTATCTAATATTCCTGGATTTGTAGGAGGAAAAAGTGAGGAATAAACCAGCGCGTGTCGTGCTGTTACAGTAAAATAATCAGTCACCTGGTGGTGGGATGAAGCGGAACATCTCCCAGAGTGTTCTATTCCTCTTACGCCACAGCAAAGTCACCAATATTTACAAATAACGCTTCATTTAAAATCATCACGTCGTACGTTTTATCTGTTTATAGTTACATTTAAGCAAGTGAAGTTACACTCTTAAAAATAAAGGTTCTTCAGTGGCTCTTTACAGCACTGTAGGTTCTGCAAAGAACCTTCTTCTTGCCAAGAATCTTTCATTGTATAGGGTTATTGTGCTGGACTAAATGGTTCCTCTGACACTGGAGACTCCTTCCATAAACGTTACATAAACATCTTCTTACGTCACCATATCGACCATTTTTGTGTGTGTGTGTGTGTGTGTGTGTGTGTGTGTGTGTGAGAACGAGCTGTTACTATAGAAACGATGACGTATCAGAATGAGTGCACGGATATAAATAAACCTGCGCTACTGTCAGGGCTACTGTTATGGAGAATTAATCAACGGCTTCTCTTCTGACCAATCACAATCCAGAACTCAGCAGCAGCGCCATGGGACAAATCATTTGCTCTGTTCTTGGATTTGCACAAAAGTTCACAGCAAATTAACGAACGTAATTTTATTTGACGGCCGTGCTTCCTCCTCATGATTTCAGCACAAGCCCCATTCATCCTCGTGTTTCCACCAGAGGTCACGACCTCGTACAGCAGCAGGAGAAAAAAAGTGCTGTTCCTCTTATGCAAAGGTTACACATATATTTCCAACAAACAACTTGGCGAATGTGTGTGTGTGTGTGTGTGTGTGTGTGTGTGTGTGTGTGTGTGTGTTTGCGAGCTATTTTTAGATGATGTTTTGGTTTCCGACGCTGGAGGGTGTCATTACTTTCCCCTCATTCCTCCTGTGCATTAACATTATATTGCTGTTGCTGCTGAAATGGTTAGAATTGATGGATCTGAATCCCAGCCTGCATGTGAATGTTCCTGTACACACTCCTGTACAAAGAATACCAAGAAGATGAAATATGACGTAACGCTGTAACTATATATATATATATATATATAGCAATATACTGTATGAACTGTCAAGAACAGAGAATATCACCTCAATAACTAACACCATGGTAGAATGAGTTCATCTACATTAACACACACACACACACACAGAGGCGTGCTGCTAAGATAAGTGGTTGCCATGTCTCCACACGGAAGAGAAAAAGCCCATCAAAGTGTGCTAAGTGCCAAAAAACTAATCTAGCTCCAAATGAAGCCAATAACCCGCTCTGAAAAAGACTCTTTCTGAAATTGGATATAAAACAACCGATTGATTTTCGGGCTCTTCCGACGTCTCATTCACACTCTCATACTGCAGAATTGGCTTTAAACACACACACACACACACACACACACACACACCCTGCCCCCCTCGCCTGGTAACTGGCTGAAACAATAGCTGAACTGGAATGAACCCCATTTTAACTGACAGAGTAATTTATAAATAATTGATTACACAAATGAAGCTCTGGTGCTGAGCTCAGGACAGACGGAGATCTCAACCCAACAGGGTCAAAGTAAGAAAGATCACAGACTACAAAAAAAACAACATTTTTTTTTTTTTTTTTTTTATGAACATGAGAGCTGCTCTGAGTGGGCGTGGCTTTAAGATGAAGTGGGCGTGAGCTTGAGTTCATATTCTGAAATCTAATAGGAAGAAGGAAGCCATTAGCATTATTCTACGTGTGTGTGTGTATTCACAGGTCTCTTTTATTAGACAGGTGGGTAATATAAGCTCATCTATCTGAAAGGATTCAGAATTATATGGAAATGCAGATACTCTTGATATACTTCTGTTACTAGGGAGGGATGAGGTGTGAGATGAGTAACGAACGAGTATTGATTAAATGAGTAACAGTGTAGAATGAGTAACAAGGCAGGGGAAGAGTAATGGGATGTGGAATGAGTAACGAGGCAGGGGATGAGTAGTGGGGTGTGGATTGAGTAACGAGGCAGGGGATGAGTAGTGGGGTGTGGATTGAGTAACGAGGCAGGGGATGAGTAATGGGATGTGGAATGAGTAACGAGGCAGGGGAAGAGTAATGGGATGTGGAATGAGTAACGAGGCAGGGGATGAGTAGTGGGGTGTGGAATGAGTAACGAGGCAGGGGATGAGTAGTGGGGTGTGGAATGAGTAACGAGGCAGGGGATGAGTAGTGGGGTGTGGAATGAGTAACGAGGCAGGGAATGAGTAATGGGATGTGTTAATAGAAACAATGCATAAAATGAGTAATGACTCGTGGAATGAGTCACAATGCACAGTTTGAGTAATAATCATGGAGGAAGTACTGCACTGTGAAGTGAGTAATGGCCCATGTAATGAGTAACAGGATGTGGAATTAGTAATAAGCATGGAATAAGTATCATGATATGAAATGAGTAATGGGGGGTGAGTATGGAATGGTGGGATGTTTGGGATGAACACCATTTTTTCTAGAGAACTGAGTATGCTCTGGCCAACTCTGTAATCATTTATGAATAATGAATTATCCAATAGGAATTCCATAGGAGTCTGGATTAGGAAAACATTGTGATGTGATGGAGGACAGGACGATCTCCATCAGGCAGGACCTGCTGCTCTCACCCTGAGCTTAGTGTCAGACCTTTGTGGGTTGTAAATGAGAGCGAGTCATGATCTTAGCCTCCCGTCAGGCGCTAATTAGGGCCCATTAGTAACCCAGAGGCAGAGTCCTTCCCTACTGCTCTGTTTCTGCTATAACGAGAGGAGGTCGTTTTCTTCAGCCCTAAATTATGTAAGGTCATAAAGGGAACATGCCTTATTAATATGGAAGCACCGAAATAGTTTTAGTATTTACGATCCGACCGCACCAGACTCGGAACAGCGTGCCTGGCGAGAAAGTTTTTGTTGCCTGAGACTAAATAAATTTGTAAAAATGTATAAATAAACAAATCTCTGCGCTGGTAAAGTCTGACAGCACACGCTCACTTTTTTATTACCAGAGTTTGTTATTTAGTAACACTATAAAAAATTTTTTTAGTGTTGCAGTCTAGGAGGTGGAGCCACTTAAATTTTTAGGGGGTGTGGCCTCTATTTATGTCAATACCAGTAAAGAAGGCATGGCCTCTATGACAACCAGTACCAGTGAAGGAGGTGTGGCCTATGTACCTGTCAGTCTCTGTAAAGAAGGTGTGGCCACTGTGAGTGTCAGTCCCAAGGAGGTGTGGCTATTGTGACTGTCAGGCCCAGTGAAGGAGGTGTGGCCTATGTGACTCTCAATAAAAGTGAAGGTGTGGTCTCCATACTTGGCCGTCTCTGTAAAGGAGGCGTGGCCTCTGTGACAGTCATTAGCAGTGACTGTCTGTCCCAGTAAAGGAAGTGTATCCTCTGTGCTACATCTATTAAGAGCGGGGTGGCCCCTGTATGTGTCAGATCTATTAGAGGAGGCATGGATTTTGTGGGTGTTAGAATACGGGAGGCGTGGCCTTAGTGAGTGTCAGATCTATTAGAGGAGGTGTGGCCTTAGTGAGTGTCAGATCTACTAGGAGGCATGGCCTTTGTGAGTGTCAGATCTATTAGAGGAGGCGTGGCCTCTGACTCCTCAAACCAAACACTGTTTTCAATTAATATCTAAACCAGAACGTATCATCTGAAAGTTCCGCTTCTCAGGAAGTCATCATGTTCACGGCACTAAATAACTAGTTCTCGGCTCTCTGGACACTTATCAAGCTGAAATGTAGGATTTTAATTAGAGTATAAGACTAAGTGTCCTGTCAGCACTAAACAGGAACGAGATTAAAGCTGAATCGTCGGTGTGTAACAGTGCAAGGAAACGTATTCACTTCTGGAGGCTAAAAGCATAAACCATCGCCTGGAACAGCTGAATCATTAGGACGAGATCCTGTTCTGTCTCTCTACAAGGATAAAACATCATCGTCTTGCCGTATCGATTGTGTACGACTCCTCGTAACACGTCCTGTCAGTCTGGCGACGTTAAATCCTCCGGGAGCAAAATTCACACTTCTGCAGTATATAAACATCTGTACGTGACGTGGATCGCAGATTCGAGCTTGTATTCTGGAAAAAAAAAAAAAAAAAAAAAAAAAAACCAGACTGGAAGTGACACGATCCCAATCACAGCGCCGATGAAGTATACAGGATCCTCGTTAGCGTAGCGTCGGATTTCCACTTCACTAAAACACGAAGGCGAGTTTAATCAGACTGTTATAACAGCGCGTACAGATACACAAGTGGTACGTGAGGAAAACCTGCCACACTGAAAAACAAAACCTGGATCGTATTGGTTTCATTTTCACCATCACGTTACAGTCGTGCCACACTGAAATGCAATCTATACGACACAAGACCTACCAAAGAAACGAATAATCTGACAGCAATTTATCAAGAATTACAATTTTATTTATTCAATAATTCTACATCGTACTTATTATCCATTTATAGTTATATTTAACGTTGCGGAACATCCCCGAAACAAGTTCTTGTCTCGCCATTCCTTCACCAGCCTCTCGTTTTCTCTCTCTCCTTCACCTGAAGTTAACTGGATGAGGTTTAACTGTTACAAAGTGCTGACACTGGAGACTCCTTCCATAAATGTTACAAAAATGTCACCGTATCAAAGTTTTTACGCCGTACGAGTCCCTGTGAATGAGCTGTTACTATAGAAACGATCACGTGTTAGAATAAGCGTGTTAATATAAACCTGTGCTACTGTCCTGGAAAATTAATCAAAACCTTCTGACCAATCAGAATCCAGAATTCAACAGTGATGTGATGCAATAATAATAATAATAATAATAATAATAATAATAATAATAATAATAATACACGTGTTTATATGCCGTTACATTTGACAGACACGTGATTACACGTGTTTCTTTGCATCGTCTGAAATTACAATGCAGTTATTTTACAGCAAGCCTTCCCCGTTTAAATAAGACGTCCTGAGCGAGCGGATTTCTTCTTCACAAGAATAAAGGCACTTTCTCGTTTCCACTCATTTCTGTGTCAAATAAGATTAACATCCGAGGCCTTGGCCTTTTTTACACTCGTCCATTACGACCAGCTCGTAGCGTCACTGTGAAATATACACTAATGAATCAGGCGCTCTGCATGCTCAGGGCTTTTAGACGTTCAGGGTTTTTTTCCTTTGAAGAGAATATAGTTTCGAGGGCATTCCGGTGATGATTTCAGCTGCAGGCGTGAAGGCATTAGACAGTCTGATTTAAACGTCAGACGTCTTTAAACTAACAGTGCTGCGGGTGAATCAGACTCAACAGCGTGGATCTGTAATGTAATATATATATACATACATATATATATACATACACACATACACACATACATACATACATACATACATATACACACACTTCCTGGCAGTCTGAGGAACTTGGATGATGCACTCAATCATATTTTGTTACCTGTTTAGTACTACAACTTTTTATTATTATTATTATTATTATTATTATTATTATTATTATTATTATTATTATTATTATTAGTAGTAGTAGTAGTAGTAGTAGTATAACTTCTCACCATTGTAAGAAAATAAACTCAATTAAAATGCTAATTTTGTATTACTACGTTATATAATTTATTACACGTGTATTACTATAGCTTTTTGTATTTTTTTATTATATTTAATCTTTACACTGAAATGTATTTGCATATTATTTTTGTACTTTAAATGATAAATGTGTTTATTTTTGACCTGTTCTTGGTATTTGACTGTATATTTGTGACGGATGTCTGTTATAGTCCGCTCTGTTGTTAAGTGTTGTCTGAACTCTGTGTGTGTGTGTGTGTGTGAGTGTGAGTGTGTGTGTGTGTGAGTGTGTGTGTTGTATTATCAGCGCACATCTCCTCACTGCCCCTCCGCTTACACACTCAGTAATGAGCCAACTTCTCCGTGCTGATTAAACGGGCAGTGTAATCTCACGCCCGTCACCTGCACCCTAACACCATGACAAATAATTACAGTCTGATCACCACGACTCTCACACACTCTCACACACACACACACTCTCACACACACACACACTCTCACACACAGTCAGTCCCTCCAGGATTACGCAATTTTGTGATCGCAGAAATGAACGCAAAATCAAACAAACTCTGTTATATTGTGAGGAGCTGCGATTTTTCAAAATTACTGCAGAATGTCTGCGGATTTGAGACGAGACGCGTCACGTGACATCGTCACGACACACATTCAGCCAAAGCCCTCTTCGATTCACGTGTTTTTGCCTCAACAATCACAAAAAACTGTGAGATCCTGTAGGGTCACACAATACACACACAGTCAGTACAAACACACACACACACACACACACACACACACACACACACACACACAGTTAGTACATGCTATTTTATTTTTTATAAATTATATATAATTATAAAAAGCATAAACATTACTAGCAAAAATTTATAATACGAACAACAATAATAATAATAATAACAATAATAATTATTATCATCATCATCATCATCATTTTTTATTTATTAATCATTATTATTATCATCATCATCATCATCATTATTATTATTATTATTATTATTATTGAATTTTCATTAACAATTATTAGCTGGTTTTATTTTTTATTGTAATAAATATTTGACGTTTTATTCAGTTTCATGGACAATTCGATGTTAATGAATGTAATTAGAATCACATTGAAAAGCATTTTTCTCTGAAAACAGGAAACTAATTATAAAAGTGTGTGTGTGTGTGTGTGTGTGTGTGTTAGTGTGTGCGCGTGCCAGTAAACAGAGAAACTTTATTTATGTGTATTAGCGAGAGAGATTAATCAGCAAAGCATTTGAGCTCCTGTTCGTTTAATACCGAATTTAATCATTTACCCCGGAGGTTCATTACGCCGACGGCAGAGTGCTCAGCTTTATTAACACACCGATCCTTCGTTAAGAGCCAATTAAAAAATATGAACAATCCTTTTCCTTTCAGCGAAGCCTCATTATGAGTTATCTCCAAACAGCACGGCGCAGGGAATTATGGGTAGTTATGTAACGCTAACGAACAACATTGCTTCCAATGGGTTCTTATTGAAGTTCCTGAAACAGTGGGATCGGCGGACAGAGACGACGTGGGAAAACAAAACAAAAGAAAAGGCGGGATCGTAAATGGTCTGCACTTATATAGCGCTTTTATCCAAAGCGCTTTACACTGTGTCTCATTCACCCATTCACACACACA
>JANDJT010000103.1:22219607-22227107 GCA_024331685.1 Stegophilus panzeri
GTCTAATTTATTTCAATTTTATTTATAAGACATAGTAAAGTTAAAATAAAATAATTGTACAGATTAAAGATTTATTCTGGACCTTTGTTTGTTTGAAGTTTTATGCTTTATTTCAGCAGAGTATTGTTTTGAAGGAAAATGGAGTAAAACATTAAACATTAAATAAAGTGACGTTTCAGAAATAAAATTAAAAGTCACAAACATTTCCTTCTTCAGTACTTTCGTATTTAAACCAGCAGAACCATCAGAACCAGCAGAACTCCCACTGCTCCACAGGAACACAGAACCACATCGCCCTCTGCTGGTCAATAAACTAAATCTGATTACAAGACCTTTTTATTTCATCAGAAAACAAAAATTATTTCGTTTTAATTTAAATTCAGTTACTCATGATGTTAGTTTTTAACATCTGAGAAGAATAATTATAATTGTAAACGCATCGATATGTTTACACCGGTGTTTGAAAGTTTTCAATATTTCTGCATAAATACGACGTAAAACATCATCAGATTTTCACACAAGTCCTGAAAGTAGACAAAGAGAACACAATTAAACAAACGAGACAAAAATATTCCACTCGGTCATTTATTTATTGAGGAAAATGATCCGATATTACATATCTGTGAGGAGTAAAAGTATGTGCACCTCTAGGATTAGCAGTTAATCTGAAGGTGACCAAAAAGTCGCTAGGTGTTTTTTTGGGGTTTTTTGGCAAAAAAAAAAAAAAAAAGGTCACTAAAGGGGTCTGAAAAGCACTGACAGCTAGATAAAAGGCAGACTAAGCTCCGCCTCTCTCCAGCAAAAAGAAAATACAGAGGGAGAGGGAACACAGATTTTTTCCATTTATGCACATTCTATTTGAAAAGCAGTAAAAGACACCGAGTACCCAAATTATGTCCTGTCTGTTTTTTTCTTGAAAAAATTCACGCCCCCCTTCCGATCTCTCCATGCCCCCCTGGTTGAGAACCACTGGTTTAAAACATCAAATACCCTGTCTTGTTTATTGTTTAAATACACGTCAAAGTACATTTACAAATCACTCCTCTTTGTTTTTATTAGCATTTTCAATACTGTCCCAAATTTTTCAGAATTGGGGTTGTATGTTTGGAGAAAGGAAAACACTGCATTCCAGCATAAGAACCTTATCCCATTTGTGAAACATGGTGGTGGTAGTATCAGGGTTTGGGTGTGTTTTGCTGCATCTGGACCAGGACGACTCGCCATTATTGATGGAACAACGAGTTCTGAATTATACCAGTGGACTCTAAAGGAAAATGGGTCATGGGAAAGTGGGTCATGGGAAAGTGAGTCATGCAGCAGGACAACGATCCTAAACACACGAGTCGTGCTACCAAAGAACGGTTAAAGAAGAATAAAGTTAATGTTTTTGAACGGCCAAGTCAAAGTCCTGACCTTAATCCAATAGAAATGTTGTGGAAGAACCTGAAACAAGCAGTTCATGTGAGGAAACCCACCAACATCCCAGAGTTGAAGCTGTTCTGTACTGAGGAACGGGATAAAACTCCTCCAGGCCGATGTGCAGGACCGATCAACGGTTACCCCAAACGTTTATCTGCAGTTATTACTGCGCAAAGAGTCACACCAGGTACAGAAAGCAAAGGTTCACGTATTGTTCGGACAGTGGAAACTGCGAGCTGGAAACACTTTGATCTTTTGATATTGTTCCTCTGCTTTGTAGGCATCAGATAGCTTCATTTTCAGATCCTCAGTCAGCTGCTTTTGTGCTAGCGCAAGGTCTGAAGGGTGAAGACAACTCATTACGCTCTGGATTTTATTATTCCTGATGAACATTCTTGACCCGAGTAACGAGTTCTAATCAATCAATTAAGTCCTAACGAGTTAATTCGGTTCTGAGACTCTTACAAGAGCAAGGATGTATAAACTTTGGAAAACAATTAGTATTTATTTTTAAATTGTTTAAGTTTATCAGATATAAAGTAAGTGCGCATTAGCATATGCAGAAATGTTTACTTCCTTTCACTTCAAAAAGCTTTCAAATATTATAATTTGGTGAGGGGTGCCAAAACTTTTACATACAACTCTATTTTCATTCTAATATCATTCAATAACATGTACATTGATGTAACATGAATTTAAACATAACTTTTTTTTTTTACATTTAGCAAAAGCTGATTTAATAAATTGACAAAAGCTAAAAATTTCTGAGTAGAGAGGGAACTACTGAAGTACTGGAGTAGATTTTCTGAGGACCCGCACCACCCCCTTGTGGCCACCCCGGACATCACAACGGCAAGTTTAAGAATTCAGAATAATTTTGTTAAACGATCGCTTAAAACGAATCAATAAAAGCTTTAGGTTGTTTAAAACTATCTAAAAATCTCAGCAGAAATTCAGCTAATTTTTTAATATATTTGTACCATTTCCTTTAACAAGAATATCTCGATTACATCTTAAAGAGAAAAATAAAAACACGCCGCCGAGTCTCGGCACTTTTTTTTTTTTTTTTTTGTGAGTAATACAACATTTATTGAAGATGAACAGTTCATTTAGACACAACATTTTTGTGATTAAAAAAAAAAAAAAAAAAGATTTTTTAAGACATTTTGCACGGTTGATGAAGGACGAGTGAATTTAGTGAACAGGCGAAGAGTCGAATTTTTCACCAGAAAATATATACACACAATTTAATAACAGGAACGAACCGTCAGAGAGGCGAATTTCTGCAGAACACATACGTACGTTATTTAGTTTAGAAACAAAGTTATGTAGGTGCTGAAATTATGACTAAAACTTTTACTTTTAGTCAGTTGTAATGTTTTGTTAAACATGGACACAACATCGGATGAATAAAATGTTAAAAGAAAAAATACAAAAGCGGAGAAAACTAAATAACAATCGGAAATATTACACATTTATATTAATCATTTTATTAAACGTTGTTTAAATTTACGCTGCGCTAAACGCTACTAATTTGTTCTTTTCCCCCGTTGTGAGTCGTGTTGTCGACGCTCCGCCCGAAATCGACCGGCGTGTACGGCGTTAATGACATCGTTATACGATTACAGACTACGCGAATACGTGAGGAACTTCGGAACGAATTGAACTTCACTTTCCCCGAGTTCGCAGAGGTCAAAAAGTCCTCTTTAACCGAGTTTTACCTGCAAAATCATCGCTTACACTAAAAGTCCTAACCGCATTAACGTAATGACTTCCCCGTTTAACTGGATTCTGATCCGATCTACAGAAAAACAAACTTCGTTACCCGAGACGTCACCGACCCGGATATGTTTTCAAACAAGAATTCATTTTTTCCCCCCAATAATGTTTGTGTCAATTAGGCAGAGACGCGACATTAGCCGAGGTTGAATCAGGATAGAACCGCACACGCACACACACACACACATATTTTACAAGCTGTATATTTGAGAGGAGCGAATAACGAACGTAAAGACGTAAGAGCGATTATATTACTGTACACTTTGCGTAGACGGCGTTTCTACGGCAGATCTGGTTAAAAGGTCACGGCTGTGTTTCAGTAACGCTGTTAATGTGCCCTTATCGACTTCCCCTTAAACACACGGCATCAACTGTTAAAACCTTCTTGAATAAACTGTAATGCATTCATAAAGCATTACACACATTGTTATAATTGTTTATAAAACTGCATCGCTCCTTAATAACGATCACCAACAGCATAAATATAATAAAGTTTAAAAATATAATAAAATCCTAATTATAATCCTAACCAAAGGGCCGGGGGGGGGGATGGGGTTGGTGGTCTTAGCAAAGTGTCTTCATATGTAAACATTTCTTTTCCAAAATCCAATTCCAGTCTTGGATTCTGTCTATTACAGAATCAGATATCTGATGTTTTCTTCTATATCCGTTCCACCAGTTCTGATAGTGGGAATCGGATCAATACCATCTCTATCTTTTAGCCATCTTTATTATACACAATGTTGACGTACTGTTCATAATGAAGTACTGTACATTTTTTTCAAATATGCGTCTAGCGACAATAAGAAGGCAGAAAGTTCATGTGTCGCCACTTAATAACGAGCAAGTCTTTTTTTTTAAAGGATTCTCCGATCAAACAGCACGAAGCCCCGCCTTCTTCCTTTCCATTGGCTCAGAATTCTCTGGTCCGAAATCTATCAAGGTATCGAAAGTTATCAAAACCGAGTCTTTCACACGTCACGTCCTTTCCCCTTTCGGTGAATCGTCTTTTCCGCCTGATGAATTTTATTCAGAAAAGAAAAAAAGATTAAAGGACCTTAAAGATGCATTGTCTTTCACGTTCATTTCGCAACAATTTTTTATTTCAGTGGAATCTGACCAGAGAATTCAGAAGTTCTTTGAGAAGTTACAGAGTTTAGTTTTCCTGATATCGTTCCTCTGGTACAATTCGTTTATTAAAATCTACAAGTTTCAAAATCAAAATGGAGCTTGCCGTTATAATGTGTTATTAAACACGCTAACGTTCATAACGAGTAAGATCGCCATAAAGTGCAACGCGTTTACATGAATAATTATAACAACGTTTATTTCCTGTCCGCGCTAATACCGATGAACAGGGATAGCCAGCTAGCTAGAATGGCGATTAAAGAAAACGGCTACTCAGCTAAAGAAAATATTAGCCAAGTAGTTTAGGTTAACTTGTTACAAGTTACAGTGAAAGTTTATTTAAACGTTATCGTTAGCTAGAGTATCAGTGGACTTCCGCAGTTTCGTTGGATTTCATTTTAAATATAAAAGGCTTTGATACGCGTTAAATGTCTGACCGAAACAAATAACGTTTCTGTCCAAAACACCGCAGATATACATTAGGGGAAGTCGATAAGAACGCTCAAATTAAACAGCGCTAGATCTCAGGAGCGTGGAGACGAAAACTTTAAAAAAAAAAAAAAAAAAAAAGTAATAAACAAAAGTTTAAAGAAAAACGGTTTTATATACGTATACGTACATCAGCCATTTTTGTACATGCAAAACACAACCAAACGCGAGTGAAGCGATAAAGAAGGAACACGTTAAGACTTCAGTTATAATGCCAAACATTTTAGTGTTTAAAGTGATCTGAAGTAAAAACATTGAGCAAGAAGGAACACACACACACACACACACACACACACACACACACACACAATAAAAACGTAACGCTTCTGCCACAAGTTGACATAAAGATTATGGTTCGCTGCACGGCGTCGTTAAAACAAAACAAACTTTAAATCAAAACAGAAGTCAGGAAGGAAATGAGCGCAAATGAAATCAGCGACGTGGCGTTTGTGTTGTTGTTGTTGTTGTTGTTGTGTTGTCAGTATGAATAATGAAGTCATTCATAGTGAACGGTTAGCAACAGGTAGCCGAGAGCAAAACAGTAAACCGAGACTGACGACTTGATATCCGTACTTTACGAAGCGAGCTAACTCGATCAGCCTGGCTCGTCAGTTTTAAACCGTACTCAGTTACTATAGCAACACCTTCTCCGTATCAAGCGAACGTCGAAGTTCCTTTTCCGTGATTATTTCTTTTACAGGATTTTATGAGCGACTCCTGGGCGCTATTTCATTCGCTCAAGTAGCTAAATCTTACGCAGTTTCATAACGCTGATTACGTAGAAAAGCGTCTTCTCGGGGCTTCAGAACTCTCCTGGTTGGCCAATGTCTAGATCCGTGTCGTTCATTTGTTTACGGTTACATCGTGATGGCCTGACTTGTTGCTCTGTGACTGGATGAAGTCGCACACGCTCATTAAATATTCATGAATTATTATTCCGGTTCCAGCTCGGCTAGGAACATCATAAAATGTCACTTCTGAGTCACTTGGCGGTGAATAATAATAATTTTAAAAAACGCAGATAACAAACGATTAAAGAATTAAATTTGATAATTTTTCTCAGGGGCATAAAATATATTAATGTATCCACAACATATAAATAACGCCAGTCATATTTTTGAATAAGCGACGGATCCGTCGCTTCACGTTTATCCTTAAATATGGGAAACGATTACATTTTGTAAGCAAGCGAAACAGAACGACGCAACGTACCGAATAAAGAAAAAATAAATTCCCACTCGGACACAACAGAAACGGTTTCTTTTAGAAACCGAAGATTGCTCTTTTTCATTTCATACAGTATGAACTGGTTTTTTTTCTCTCTCAGAGGTAGAATAAAGAATTAAAAGTGAACAATAAGGGTCCGTAATAATGATTTGATTGATCCGTCACTAAATATCCAACAAAACTCTCCGAGACGAGTGAGAAACATCAGTACGTTCGTTCTTTCTTCTTTTTTTTTGTTTCTTTTTTTATTCCAAATGTTCTGCAGTAGTAAGGGAGAGAAAGAGAGAGAGAGGGAGAGAGAGAGATGATGTGATGGCGTGTAGAGAGTAGTGTGTTGTCGTGTCATGTATGTATGTGTGTCATGTGTGTTTTAGTATTTTAGTTAGACGTGTCAGACTGAACGCTTCCGGGTCCTTCTGTAGGTGAAGTTACGGACGACGGAGTCGGTGCGTCCTGCCAAACGCCGTTCGCCTACAAACACACGAAAAAAAGACACACCAAGAGAGATACATTTACTCCAACAATCCTGCTACACATCACAGGTTTATATTAACGTTCTGATACGTTGTGGTTTCTATAGTGACGGCTCATTCGCAGGGATGTGCGCGGCAGACGCTCCACTGATGATATTCAGATTTGTTTTTAATAGCAAGGCTTAGACTGTGTGGATCGTCCGCCGTACAAGCCCCTGTGAACGAGCTGTTACTATAGAAACTATAACGTACCAGAACACAGGTTCCCAAACGTGCGGTCGCTGGGCTTCGACATGTTACTGGTCAGTAGTCGCATTCAAATGAACAGTGTGCGTAATATTTTAACGTTGTGTCTCAAATCGCATACTTGTGTACTATTCTAGGGCGTTGTTGAGCACTAGCGCTAACCATAGTGTTTGAATAAATAAAAATATATATCTTTTAAATAACCTCTCGTGTCGCATTCAGACCTACAGAAAGCTTTGTTTTGCGTACCAGCCTTCTGGATTTTCTAGATTAGTAAACACTTCTGAATGTAAGGTCAGGGTTTTAGATTTCAGACACGGTTCATGACAACAATCAAGACGACGGCGGCGGAAAGTTTCACAGACTTACAGAGCCCGTCGACGTGTTTAACCCTTTCATACATATGTCCAGTTTTGCGGGCAGTGAATTTTAAGGTCATATTTACGTTCATTTAATATTTTTAGACCATGAATGTTAACCATCTTTAGTTCTAAACAGACTGGATTTTTAAAAGATTGTTTCCAGGTCACACATGGACAATCCGTCACGTTTGTAATCTAACAAATATTTATAAAAACTCACGCAATTTTAACTGATAAAAACATGTAAAGAGTCTGCCTATGTTTTTAAATAATTTATGCATAAAAGGGTTCGACTTTTACAAGTCAAGTCAACCTGGTCTAAACCAGCGTAAAGAATATTCCGCTGGGCTTTTGGTCACGTACGGTACGTAACACGT
>JANDJT010000103.1:22229607-22237177 GCA_024331685.1 Stegophilus panzeri
CAGTTTAGGTTTGTTTTTTTGTGGAGGCTGGCAACATGAACGTTTCATGATGTAACTATAAATGGATAAAAACTAAATAAATGGTTTTTTTTGAATAAACGTAAATATATAAAGAAAATGCTATCGTTGAGGAATTTCTGTGGTGCAAGAGGAGTAAAACACTTAATATAAAATAATCAGCGTCAGGGTGGTAAGGGTGACTCCGGTTCATCACACCACGCCGTTGTTGGTTATTTTACTGGAACAGCGCGACACGCACACAGTGGTTTATCTTTATCTTGGGTTAAAATCGGGTAAAAAAGCGATGAGGAGAGGTGAATCATGTTTGAGAACAGTGGCATGAAGGTCGAGGTGGAGGTGGAGGCAGTCGTGGCAGGTCAATATGACACGGAGACGTGGACGCTAAGCACCGTGTCGTTTTTCCTGCTCCGCTCCATTTATCGATGTGATGTCTGGACCGTTATGAAACGCTGCGGGGAAATAAATAACCGGCGTGATGGCGAAGGACGAAGAGATCCGAGCGCAGAGATTAACGTCCCGCACGTCTACAGCGGACAGACGAAACCACCGGCGTGATTCCATTAACGCCGAGGCTGTGATATCACTGATGAGTGACGACAGCGAGGAGTCGAATATTTTAACAGAATACGGAGAAGATGATGAGGAGAAGAACACTGGAGGGTTGAAATACATTATTTTTTACATATGGTTTATCTGTATATTATTCCATTTATTTATTTATTTATTTATTTTACTGAACATGAACATTAAAAATTATTACATTATTTATATGGTTTATCTGTAAATCATTCCATTTATTTATGTACTTATTTATTTTGCTGAACATTAGTTATTATTAAATTATTTTTATTTGTTTATTTATGCAGTTATTTATTTCATTAAATAAATATAAAATACGTTAAATATTATTTGTCTTTATTCTATTTACTTATGTATTTTATTAAGCATTAATATGTGTTTATTTACGTATTTACCTGTTTATTTTACTTGTTTGTTTATTTATTTTTTATTTCCTTTTGTTTATTTATTTTTATTTGAATATGTATAACGTATAATATTTATAATAACTGATTAAACATTGTAATTTATATATTTTTTTATTATTATTGTGACTTGTGTCTGTTCTTTTTGCAGGAACAGAATTATTATTCGTTTAATAACAATCTGTTTTTTTTCTTTGATTTGAATATATAAACGTACGTTAAGTCACAAACACGGTGGGCGTGTCGTGCTGTCACAGTAAAGTAATCAGTGACGGCGGGGTGTGATGAAGCGGAGTCACTGTTAACACTCTGGAGTTGATTATTTTCCCGTAACAGCACGTCCCTGAGCGTTTTATTCCTCTTACACCACAGCGACCCGTCGACGATTACAGTTTATAATTCATTAAAGAAAGACACCTCGTACTTTTTATCCGTTTATAGTTACGTTTAATGTCAGAAACAAGTTAGTTCCTGTTCTCACTTACGTTACAGCAGCTGGAAATAAAAAGCAGAAACTCCTAGGTAACAACGTTACAGCTTTACCTCTGACACTGGAGACTCCTTACACACAGTACATAAATAAACCTGTCCTTACAGAAAGCACTACCGTCACGATTACAGACAGAACCTTGGATTTTATTTACAGATTTTTTTTTTTGTTCTGAGATTTTACTCGGTTGTTTTTATATTTATATTTATTTATATTTTTATATATATATATATCCACCCCTCTTTTTATTTTTAAAAATAATCTAGTGCGGTTTAGTTATGCAAAAAGTGGTAGCTTTACTTCATGTAATGTAAAGTAACTTTAAGTTTACTTATTGTAATAATATCGTAAGCTGTGATAAATTCCAGGAATTTCATTGTGTAAAAAAAATCTGATTACCCAAAACTGAGGAAGTAAATATATAAATAAATAATTATATTTATACGTTAAAAAAAAAAAAAAGTGAATATGTGAAGAAAAAAAAAAGAATCTGAAATATTAAATATAGAAATCCGACTCGTGAAGTGACGATTAATTGTTTATGTTTGTACACATTAATATTTTCCAGATTCCACAATTCAGTCATTTCAAAAATATATTAAAATAATACATTAACAAAATAAATATATATATATATAATTAATTAATAAACCAAAATAAATCTGCATGCCCGATCACAACAAATACACAGTACAGAAAGCAAACACACTGTAGGGGGCGCTAATCACTCACAGGAAGTGATCTGTATGGAAAAATTCATCTGTAAAGCACAACACAGGTTTCTTTTTCTTTATTAGTAATTTTTTATTAATTTTTTTTTTTTTTACATTTTTTATATCGTTATAATCAAATCAGTCGTAATCAATTCAGCAAAGCCACATCTGATTAAAATTTTAGATTTTTTTTTGGCTGTTAAAGGAAATTTTTTACAAAATCAAATCAGCCGGAATGGTGTGTAAAATTTTTTGGCACCCTAGCGTGCACACCCTACCTGTGACTGTATGTTAGCGCCCACCTGCGGCGCCGGGTACGAGTCCCCGTTCAGAGACTGAACGCTCATGAACAAATCGCCGGAGTGAGACATGTTAAAAGACGCAGCAGAACCTGAGAGAGAAACAGACGGAGAGAGAGAGAGAGAGAGAGAGAGAGAGAAAACAGAGGAGGAAGGACAGGTGAGACAGACAGGCGTCGTGCTCATGCAGCAGGGGGTGAGACAGGTGTTACTGTTAACAGACAATAAATAAAACGCACAACAAACACAGAAATCTTTAATTTAGTAAATAAAAGCTGGAAGACGCTCGGGTCTGAGTGCAGCACAGAGAGAGAGAGAGAGAGAGACGGTGTCATTCCATCCGCTTATTAAACACTAAATAAAACATTTTACTGAATTAATAGCCAATCAAAAGTTAAAAAATTAAAAGTAATTATAATTAGTTAGCTAATAAGTTATATCATTAGTAATTAATAACCATTAATGAATGAAAGAAAATTGATGTATGCACCACTGGTTAAAGGTAAAAAAAAGAAAAAGAAAAAAATGTAAGTAAAAAAGTACACAATAAAATGTTAACCATAATTTTGATATATACAAAAAGTATAAACAAACAAACAAATAAATAAATAACATTAAATGAACAAATAACTAAAAAGATCTATGCACTGCTAGTCAAGAAAGGAAAGGAAAAAAAAAAAAAATAATAATAATAATTACACATTTTTTGCACTGTTAGTCCAAAGGGGGAAAAAGTTCAAATATAATAAAATACTGTATAAACTACATTTTAAAAAATGCAATGCCAGTCAAAAGAAAAAAAGGGGGGGATTTAAACAAACAAACAAACAAATAAACAAACAAACAAACATGTTCACGCCGAGTCAAAGGTTTTTTTTAGCATCCTATATTTAAATTTCAGGTTCTAGCAATTCATTAATTTAAATATTTAAATGTACATAGAAAATTATGCAAATTGTGAAATGCTTTTAACTTCTTATATTCTTATATATTTTATTATAAACGATTGAATTGTTTTAATCAGAAAAAAATTATCCGAGATGTTGTTTAATTAACGAACGACTTCTGTGAGGTGGCGTTGTTATAAATATGAAAGAAAATGTTAAGTATGAACTGAACAAAACTCACATACGCACTGTCACAGGAAAGTTAAACAAACAAACAAACAAACAAACAAACAAACAAATAACTATACTTGTGCTCTGTTAGTCAAAAGGGGAAAAAAGTAAAAAAAACGTTACTAAAATGTAGTGACAGTAACCCTGAGTAAACGTACACACTAGCTGTACACACTACACCATGAGGTGGCGCTACACGCTGCAAGCTCAATCTGCTACCTCAAAACAAACAAAAATGTTTTTAAATTGTTATTTAAATATGAGCGATTCACTTATGCTTAAACACTTAGATGGTTAAAAATGCATTTTCGACCAGCGTTAGAGCGGCGCTTTGGATTCCAGCCTCAATACATTACCCTAATGTTTATCGTAGAAGATGTATTAGCAGCTTAGCGTCTGAAAGCACTACATTCTCCGGGAGAAAAAAAAAGAAAGAAAAAAAAAAAAACCCACGCCAGAGTGATGGATGCGCATGTTTCAGTCATTTAGGAAGCGCTAATCGAGTCATGCTAGGAATCAAGGAGCGTTATTTGTGCTTTAATGGAGGACGAATCCCCCAGATGTTTAAGGGACCGGGACTTTAACTTAATTTGTCCACAAAAAGCCACAGAGCGCTAATCGAATGCGCACGAGCCGCTAATCACTCTCAGGGCCGTAATGACGAACAAAAGGTCATGCCGGACACAGCAGGCCATTTACCTGAAGCGCTGTTCGCTAACGTTAACACAGACGCTAACACACACACACACACACACACACACACACGAGGAGATTTATTAGTGTGGAGTTAATGATGATAAAAAAGTGAGAGAGCTAAATGTAAGGACTGGAGAAAAGATTATTTTTCCGTTATTCTTATTTTATGCTAATACGTTATCGTTTCTATAGTAACAGCTCGTTCAAGGGACTCGTACAGATAAAAATTTTTAAAAACCGGTAACGCTGATATGGCGTAGTTTTCTTAAAGTAAGGAGACGTTTACGTTTACGTACGGAAGTAGTCTCCAGTGTCAGCGCTTTGTTGAGGTCAGAGGTACAGTAAAGCGGTAACTTTTCCGTTTAAATGTAACTTTAATAGGACAAAAAGTACGACGTGTTCTTTAATAAATGAAAAATGTGTTGGTAAACAGTCGGTAAATCGCTGCGGTGGAAAAGGAGCGAAACACTTCATCAACCTCCGGGTTCTGACTGAGTGTTTACCCATAATGCACCGCAAGCACACGTTAGGTTAAACTCTGAGATTCAGCCGTGAGCGTTTCTAAGTGTAATGGAATACAGGTTAATCTCGTGATCTGGTTATTACACTAATATGTAATTAGCCGTAATTGAGGAGTAATTTGAGGTAATAATGTGATGTAATAACGACTCACCAGCGGAGTTGGGCGTGGAGGGCGAGTTGGCCTGGCTGCCCTGAGCAGAAGCGCTGGCGGCGTTGACGGCCGTTCTCGCGGCGTACATGTTCGCTTCCTCCTGGAACTTTCCGATGTTTTTCTTGTACCTGATCCTCTTGTTCCCGAACCAGTTCGACACCTGAACAGCACCCATCATTTTACACATCAAAGGCGGTTTCCTTTTATATTTTTCTCCTTCTTCTTCTTTAAACGCTGCCTCAAACAACATCGAAACATCCGTTCTTAATATTTACGTTTCTTTTACGTATTTTTTTGCGGCCGCAGTTCACAATATATCCGGTAGGATAGCGTCACGGCAATAATATTATATCACCGTGTAATATTTTAAATCGACGGACATTGTTTACGATACAGGACACGTATCATGCGGTATAGACTTTTGCCAACAATTTCCCAGCAGTACGTGCATTTAAAAAAAATCTGTTTGATGACGATTTACTTAATGTCTACAAAAATGCATTTATTCTTAGTTTTTTCTATTTAAAACTAGCGTTTCTTCATAAAAAATAAATCAAATAAATACATCTGTAATAATTGTAACATTAAATAAAAATAACAAAAACAACAATCAACGTAAACGTTAAATCAGCTAACAAAAATTTATAACAATTTATCCAGGTCAGTTTTTTTTTCAGTTTTTTAAAAAAAAATTATTGTTTTAATTTAAAATAAATAAAAGTTCAAGGCCGCTATTTAGAATCAGATAAGCTAGTCTAATATTACAATAATTGCATTTTAATAACTTGATTTGTATCATCTTTAAAGGTTTGTTTTTTAAGATTAAAAATTAAAGATGACATTTTTTAATGTAAAATAATGTTACGTTTAAAACAAAAAACAAAAGATAAAGAAGTAATTATTAATATACATACAAAACAGGCAAGGCAAAAAAACCGAAACGAACGAGTTACGAACATGAAGTAATGACTCGAAACAAAACGTAAAACAAAATAAAAAGGCTAAACTAGCTAGATAATATCTTACAGGGGGAAAAAAACAAAAACAAAACTGGCCTGCTAACTTATTGCGTACTGCTAATACGGTATGAGATGTGATGATGTCATCAGGCCTGTTTAACCCTGCGATGAGAAGATGTGTGGAATAAAGAATAAACCTGGGAGACGGTGATGGAACATTTCTTGGCCAGTTCCTCTTTCGCTTCCTCGCTGGGGTACGGGTTACTGAGGTGCGAGTAGAAATACTCGTTCAGGATCTCCGTGGCCTGCTTGTTGAAGTTCCGCCGCTTCCGTCTGTCAGAGACACGAGGACGATATTAAACAGAGGGAACTGTTTCTGAATAAAATGATGAATGAACTTTAAGTTTCTCTGTAAGCGTAGCAGATGAGCGCCGGGTCAGATTATCCTTCACACCGCGGACACGTTCACACGCTCTTCACAGCAGAGCGCGTCGAATTAACAAACACAAACACTGCCTCTAAAACGGCGAATCAACAGTCAGTGCTGGATCAAGTGCTATTCTACGCGCCGCTTCATAATGAGAGCGGAAGCCATTTTGTTTTGCGGTGATTAATGCAATAATTACAACTAGGACTAATCAGGCGGTAATATATCGGCCATACGCCAGACTCCGATTAGATTTCATCGTATCAGTCTGTATTTTCTATCCCTGATGTATTTCAGGTTTAAAGGCGAGTGTTTGTGTTTAGACGTTATTGTTACACCTCGGAGGCGTGAAGTACACGTGAAGTGATTTCAATCGCTTTCAAGCAAGCGCGTAAACCGGCTCTGAATACCAGGAAGTTCCCGTGCAGAATGTTTTCGTTACTACACAATAAGCCCTCGGAAGCAGACGGAGGTTTTGTGCGTTAGTGTGATGAGTGTGATGAACTCACCTGGCGTCGAGGAAGCGCGAGCGCAGGATCATCACGGCTTCGCACGTGCTCTGTTTGAGCTGCATCTGTATGGAGCTGAATTTGCGGTGGATGATGCTGACCATGCGCTCGATCTCTTTGGGTGAAATGGGACGCGTGCGAGACTGTTCTCGCAGCAGGTTCATCACGTGGGTAGTAAACTCGTTACACGCCTAAACACACACACATAATTATCACAACATGGTCTAACCCCACAACACTAGTCTATTCAATCACTTTTACTTCACTTTTGCACTTTTTAACCTCACAATTTCAGTGCCTTACTAATAAATCTATCTAGCCGACGTTAGCTATACATGTGTCTTACGTTAGCTAAGACACATAACGTAAAACACATAACGTTTTGTTTGACGTCAAACGAATTCGAAACATTCTCCGTTTACTGTAACCGAAAATTAGTCGAGACGAAAGATTGCGAATGTGAGGTTGGGGAAAGGGGGTGGGGCTTACAGGGGATCAGTTGTTTTGATTGGAGGGTTTCAAACACTTACGCAGCTGTGAATCGTTCCAGATTTATACCTTGTTTGGTACCTTATCTGCTGTTTTTCCCTGGAAGGTGGGGGGGAGATGGGGTGGGGGGTTGGGGGGGCGTGGAGGGGGGGGTTCGATCGGTTCGTATTTAAACGTGAAGTAACAATAATAA
>JANDJT010000103.1:22269822-22283039 GCA_024331685.1 Stegophilus panzeri
CACACACACACACACACAGTCTCACATACTGTCTCTCTCTCTCTCTATCTCGCTCTCTCTCACACACACACTGTCTCACATACTGTCTCTCTCTCTCTCTCTCTCTCTCTCTCTCACACACACACACACACACACACACACACACACTGTCTCACATACTGTCTCTCTCTCTATCTCTCTCTCTCCCTCACACACACACACACACACACAATGTCTCTCTCTCTCTCTCACACACACACACACACACTGTCTCACATACTGTCTCTCTCTCTCTCTCTATCTCTCTCTCTCACACACACACACTGTCTCACATACTGTGTCTCTCTCTCTCTCTCTCTCTCTCTCTCTCACACACACACACACACACACACACTGTCTCACATTTTATAAGGGGATAGGGAGCTAGGTGTGGAGGCAACTAGACAGAATTCATTATCCGTATAACCGCAGGGTTACACACACACACACACACACACACACACACACACACACACACAGTAATGACTTCAGAGTTTTGGGAGAGTCAGAGTGAGTGAGAGAGAGAGAGAGAGAGAGAGAGAGAGAGAGAGAGGGAACAAGGCAGACAATAGATGACAGAATTCCAAAGACAATGGCGGTGTTTTATTTCTGTCAGTTGAAAATATTACAATTTTTATGTAAATCTTTGATAAATATTCATCAAATCTAAAACTGGGAGTGTCCTTATGTGTGATATACAGCACACAGTTTACACGCCACGTTCAAATAAAACTTTACTTTAAGCGGCCCGGTCTAAAGCCGTATCCCGAGTCTGCTGCGCTTACGGAGACGTCCATTCATCGTTTTTATTCAGAAATAATTCCCTCCCTGAGATGAGCGACGTCTCCGAGTAGTCCTCTGATGCCGTGGACTTTAAAGGGACGATACTAATAATTAATTAATGAACAGACACACCTCTGTTTTAGACAAGCTCCGCCCCCACGTGTGTAACCGTAGTAACAACTCGTAGGAATATTGTCACAGTCGATGCTACTGTTACATGCGTAACCTAAAATTTCTCTTTGATCTGTTCTCCTCATGAACTTTTTCTCTAAAAACTTTCCACTCAGAAACTTCCTGAAGAGACGCTTTATTTTCTTTTTTTCCTCTCTCGTTCTCCCGAAACTCTCAGCCTGACGTGTCAATCAGAGCGGAGGAAAGGAAAAGCGTGGGGAGTTATTTCAGGACTCGGAGCGAGCTCTTTGCTCGTTAATCACGCCGTTTAAATCCGTCTCCTAAATTGTCCCTCGTTAACGTTAGGAGAAGAAGAAGAAGAAAAAAAGTCCCAAAATAAAAATAATTCGGAACGACTTCAGCGCTTTACTTTCGCACTCGTGAGATTTTTGCGTCATCACAGGTTTTTGCTCCGGAGATTAAAAAAAAAAAGTTTTAGTTTTAGCGGTGTGCTAAACATTAAGTTAATAATAAGAAGTTGTGAAGTCCGACGCTCGCAGGGGGATCGGATTCGTACGATTTCGGATTAAAGTGGAAGGAAACGAGGTTTAAAAAAAAACACACATCAAGCACAAACTAATATGTATTACAGTCTGGGGTTTGTGCTGACGCATCAGAATATTACACAGGGAAATAAATTCATTTCCCTTCTCCTGAAACCAAGAGTGTCTGTGGAAAAAAGTGTGTGTGTTTAGTGTATATGATAAATATACTGAACACACACACACACACAAGAAATAAAACCACAAAGACACATTTTTAATATTTCTAAAGAGCAGGTGTGTATGTTATGGCTGAGTGTGTGTGTGTGTCAAACCCACAGTACGCGTGGACACTAAGTAGTCAGTGCGGCACACCGCACATTTGAAACGGCCCATTTAACGAGCCCCGAGCTCATTTGCATATTTCAGCGACGGCGTGATGGATGAAGATGGATGGAGTGAAATCCACCTCGCTGAAATAAGCGTTATATCAAAGGTTAAACGGAAGGAGACGCCGTTAACCCACACGCTTTTATCGCGGCGCCGCCTTCGACACTATCGATTCATCAATAGCGGCTTATCGCGGGAGGGGAGGGACGACAAAAGCGGAAATCGAACGTGGCGGCGTGATGAAGACGGATGATGTGATGTGAAAGGCGGCGTCGATTCCAAAAAAAGAAAAAAAAGGCACACCTGTGCAGACTTGTTTTTTCTTTCTTTCGGTTTTAACGCAACCGAAGCGTTCGGACGATCTGATCAAAACCGAGGATAACAAAATAAACTATTTTAAAGCTTCAGTACGAAACGAGAACAGCCAATCAGCTGCTTCGGATCCGTCTGAATGGCATGCGGCGGCCATTTTGTTTCTCGACACGTTTTTGATCGTCGCCTCGGCGGGTGATTAGATGCGGGTTTTGTGAAGATGCGCCAAAATTCACTGCAAAGGAGGTTCTGAGTGTTATGCAAATTATCGCAACATATAAGTGGGCGGAGCTTAATGATTATTCAGGATTTTTATGTTTAAGAAAATCCAAGGCCAAAAAAAAAAAAAAAAAAAAGAACTGTACGACTGGCAGTTCACGTGATATGAGATATGTATCACAATATATATTTTTAAAAAACAAAAAAGCCCCACTGTGCTATAGCGCCACCATCAGGCGGATCAGGGTCATTGCTGTTGCCCCATTATTTTTAGCAAAAAAAAAAACATAAAACTTTAAAAAATTAAAGTGGCAAAATGTAACAAAAAAAACTATCAAAAGATAGCAATTTAAATTAGCTAAATGTAACAAATTAAACTAGCAGAGGTTAAAGAATTAAACTATCAAATCTCAGCAAAAATAAAATGGCAAAAGGTAACGCATTTTAATTTAACAAATTAAGAAGAAGAAAATCTAACTAAAAAAAAATTAAAAGAAGATTGTAAGTACTTGGTCCCCCCTCAAAAAAAACTTCAAAAATATATTACACATTTTTTTTAATATATATTGTGACATAACTGCGATAATATTGATATCGATATTATATGTCCGTATATTGCCCCACATTGGCACCCTGTCCAGGGTGTACCCCGCCTTGTGCCCGATGCTCCCTGGGATAGGCTCCAGGCTCCCCGTGACCCTGAAAAGGATAAGTGGTATAGAACATGGATGGATGGATGGATGGATGGATGGAGATTGCCCCACTACCCCGCACTAAATATGGGTTATGTCATTATCATGATATTAAATCTAAATAAATTATATTTAACATATTTTAAAACTTTTAAAACAAAAAGTTAAAACTTTGTTAAAAAAAGAATTGAATTTAAGATGAATAAAACAATAATGACTTTGCGATTGCAGGATAAAGCTATAAGAAGTTAATCAGGAAGGAGGCGGAGCTTCAGTGGGCGTCGCCCTGATAAGCGTTAGAGCTGAACACGTTTGTTTATCTTTTATCACCGGCAGTAAGGTCGAGTTTTATTCTTTTACTGCACGCAACGAATCCCGGCTTCCGTTTTTTTAGATTTTTATTTTTATTTAAACAAATAACAAACTTTGTGTCGTAAAACTTTCACTTCCTCATGGATTTATTTTCACACGAGAGAATTAAAAAAGAAAGAGAGAAAGAGAGAGAGAAAGTGCTGCACATGTGCTTCCAGGAGTTAAAAATAGTGAAGAGGAGCAGAAGGTGTTGATTAATTTTCTATAAGCGCAGCTCTGACAGTAGTGCAGCTGCAACATAAATCACCGCTTTATATTAATGCGCTCGCTCCAACACGTTATCGTTTCTATAGCGACGCCTCGTTCGGAGGGACGTCTACGGCGTACGGCTCATAATAAACGGGTTTTTAAAAAATGTTTTAATCACTGCTATGACGGTGAAGTTTACTTAAGATTTTATTTAACATTTATGGAAGGAGTCTCCAGCGTCAGTGCGAAACAAAACAACAACAACAACAACATCAAGCTGTGATTTTTACGTCTTATTAACGTCAAGAGTCTGGTGAGGGAACGACTGTTTACAGCTGCCTTAATGTAAGCAAGAACTTGCTTCTTGACATGTTTCCACGACATTAAAATGTAACAATAAATGGATAAAAATATAATAAAGAATTGTAACTCTTTGAGTAATAAAAAAAAAAAAAAAACCACTTACTAGCTATCAGTGCATGTTATCTCACGCTTTCTTTCTGTGTAATATATCACACGGAACTGTTTCCTCTTTCCCAACACACACACACACACACACACACACACACACACACACACACACGGAATATACGACGTCCCAGATGTTAGCGGGCTGAGAGCGGTTATGTAGGACGACGCGACACACTGCTGATTACGCAGAACGCAAAAAAAAGAGGAGAAATATCATTAACAGAGAAACAATTGGAGTTAACTGTGCAGAACTAACACTGCCAAAGGCAAAGATAACACACACACAACACAACACAACATAACACACACACACACACGCACACACACACACACAACACAGGCAAACAAGCAATTAGCTAAAGGTTGTGAATCTTTTTCAAGGTCGAACTCCAGCTCTGAGCAAAGAAAAAAAAAAAACAGCGAGAGAAAAAAAAAGCGTTTATTATTTCTGTCCAGAATGAATGAATTTATTTATTTTAATTGTTCCTGTGTGAAAGAGAGTCGTGTCTCGGCGGTGACGTGTGAGAGCTGACGGTAGAACGTAAGGTCGAATGTGACATCACAGTCGAGGAGACGAGTTACAGCGTTAAAACGTTAAAGCGGCGGTTTATTTCTCTCCGAGGCGAAGCGTAGCGTCTGAGTGTGTGTCGAGGTCACGGCTCGGGGAGAACATACGGCTGTGCGGGAGCCGACCTGACGCCAGTGCGCGCGCACACACGCACACACACACACACTACATCACGTCTGAAAAACTGTAGCTACTTTTTTATTGATTTATTTATTTTACCACTGACTGATAATAATGATGAACTCTCTGGACAAAACCTGTAGTGCTGATTTATTTTTCTTCTCAAAAAATATTAATAACAGAAGCTGCTTTAAAAATAAAATGTATTATTATTATTATTATTATTAATAACAACACAAAGGAAAAAACAAACGTCACTGACGAAAAGAATAGACGAAAAGAATAACGTCACTGTTTCCTCAGAGCTAGCTCAATTAGCTTATACGTTCAGTTCTACTTTTTATTATTATAATGCAAAAGCCACCTACCTTTTTTTTTTTTTACAGATGAAACTGCAAATTCAAGAAAGTAAAGCAGCAAGACAAATTAACAAATTCCAATTAGCTAAACTGTGTTAAATTCTGCGGTGGTGAAAATCCTGGAGGAACTGAATTACATGAAATGAGCAGAAATGAATAAAACTAGCAGAAAGTTACTGTGAATGAACCTAGCATAAACGCAGCAAAATAAAACAGCAAAACTTAACAAGTTTAAATTAGACACATCTCACAGGTGGAAACGTTTTTGTTCCCGCCATTTTCTTAAAGAAAGCAACAGTTACTTCGTTGCCTAGAAACAAGCAGCCGAATGTTGTGACAGATGAAACTCGCGAAACATAAACAATTAAACTCGCAAAACTGAATAAACTCAACTTGGAAAACAGTGACTTCAACTGGCAAAAGTAAATAAATTAAAACTAGAAAAATGTAACAAGTTACTTCAGATAGCTTTCTGCTAACAAAAGGTTCTTTTTATTAGTAGTAGTAGTAATATTATTATTAATAATAATAATAATAATAATAATAATAATAATACAATTGTTATTATTGTTGTTATTATTTTTATTAATATGATCACTATTATTATTGTTGTTGGTGTTATTGTTATTATTATCATTAGTAGTAGTAGTATTACTATTAATATTATTATTATTATTAAGTTTTTTTTGGCTAAAATCAAATGTGCCAAAATGTTCTTATACAGCCATATTATGCGATACTGCGAGCGTGTGTGTGTGTGTGTGTGTGTGTGTGTGTGGTATAGGACTGACAGTCCTCCTAAGCCGCTGTGATAGGTGGTCATTAATCTCGGTCCAGTTTAAACGGCGTATATTAATTTGTGTCATTTTTTACCATGTCGACGTGTGTGTGTGTGTTTGTTTGTGAGTGGTGCTTTCTTTTTTTACCCATGCTGCTGTGGTCAGAATCGCACAGCAGGACAGATATACACACACACACACACACACACACACACACACACACACACACCGAATTACAATACACACACTGAAGTCAGAGGGTGTTGACATGGCAACCAGAAATTCTTAAATTTCGTTTTTAGCAATGTGGGAAAGTGTGTGTGTGTGTGTGTGTGATGTACACTACCGGTCAAAAGTTTGGAGACACTCAACTGAAATGTGTCTCATGATCTTAAAAACCTTTTGATCTGAAGGTGTTTTATTTTAATGACAAAAAAATCTTTTTAAATGTTTAAACGGACGACTCGGAGCGAAATGTTCCGTAAAGCAGGAGATAAGTGTGCAGCGTCGGTGTGAACTCCTTTAATACTGTTTCAAACCATCTCAGGGAAATTCCTCAAGAAATCGCTCGAGAAAACGCCAAGAACACACTTCTGTGAGAAAGTGAGAGTGATATTTTGAGAGTGAGAAAGTGAGTGAAAGAGAGTGAGATTGTGAAAGAGAGAGTGATTGTATGAAAGAGAGAGAGAGAGACTGAGAGAATGTGATTGTGTGAAAGAGAATTGAGAGAGAGATTGTGTGTGTGAGAGAGAGTGATTGTGAGAGAGAGATAGAGAGAGAGAAAGAGAGAGTGAGAGAGAGAGTGAAAGAGAGGGAGAGAGGGAGAGGGAGAGAGAGAGAGTGATTGTGAGAGAGTGAAAGAGAGGGAGAGAGAGAGAGAGAGGGAGAGAGAGAGAGTGATTGTGAGAGAGTGAGAGAGAGAAAGAGAGGGAGAGAGAGAGTGATTGTGAGAGAGAGAGAGGGAGAGAGAGAGAGTGATCATGAGAGAGAAAGTGAGAGAGTGAGAGAGAGAGAGTGAAAGAGAGGGAGAGAGAGAGAGGGAGAGAGAGAGAGAGAGAGATAGAGAGAGAGAGTGATTGTGAGAGAGAGATAGAGAGAGAGAGAGTGATTGTGAGAGAGAGATAGAGAGAGAGAGAGAGAGAGAGAGAGAGAGTATATTTTCATAATTCCTCTGGGAAAAAAAGTGTGTCTAAATTCATGCAGCGTCCAGTGTTCTGTCTGATGTGGTAATATCATCTTCAGGGCCATTACGGTAAAACAATATCTGCTCCCTTATCGGAGTAAAAATCGCTTTTCGTCTGGCGGAGATGAGCGAGTGGGCCGCAGCGGAGAGAGAGAGAGAGGGAGAGAGAGAGAGAGAGACACAGAGAGAGAGAGAGAAGAAAAAAGAAAAAAATAGATTACAGTAAAAGGTTTTGCAGATAATGTTGTTTTCTCTGTGGAGTCTCAGCTTAAACAGAAAAGTCAATTGCACACACACACACACACACACACACACACACACACACACGAGGCGTGTGTGTTCTAATATTAAATCTGTGCATCATAATATTTCCCTAATCTTCGATCACATTTTACGATATTATCACAGTATTGTCTTTACCTTTCACCTGAATTGGCCAGATTAAAGCTGCGGTATGTAACTTTTTTAATTTAGCAGAGGAAAAAAAAATGCCCTGAAGCATGCTGGTCCTGCAAGTCACACCCTATACTGTAAATATTTTTTTTAAAAACATTCTCTTTAAGTCAGGCTGTCAGATTGGATTAGTGCAAATAAAATAAAAACAGTCATGGATTGACGTCACGGCCTAAACCCCGCCCTTTATTACCAACCCCTTCGGATGTGTTTTTCTGTGGAATCATTTCAGATTAATCCGAGTGCGATGTTCTACTCAGCATAATAAACACCACAGAGCTACACGTAATAACATTTCCACCAGACACGGCGCCAAATCTCCAGAAGTTACATACTGCTGCTTTAAAGAAATAATAGTAGGGTAAAAGGGAAGTCAAAGCTGACTGGAGGAGACGGCGCTGTGGGAGGAGTTACAGCTGAAGTTCCTGAACGGCATAATCACAGAGCTGTGTGTGTTAGCATTTCTACCAGAGATGGCACCGAATCCAGGACTTTCCACACTGCTGCTTTAAAGAGAAATATCAAAGTAAAAATGGTAAAATGAGGGGAAATGAGAAGACAAAGCCGATTGGAGGAGACGGCGTTCTGGGAGGAGTTACACACGCATGCTGTACGCTTCCATGCCTGTACTAATTCATGTAGCTAGCTAACTAGCTTGTATGACGTTGTTACGTTAACATTATAACGCTACGGAGAAACATAAACGCTACGATTCTACACCTTCCGCATTTTTACCTTTTCTCCGTCCCTGATAACGCAAGTCTGAGAGAAAAAAAAAAACACTTCTTAACAAAATATTTATTGTTTTCGTGAACATCGTGTAAAATTCCTCAGCACATATTACATTATTAGACGTGAACTGAGTTGGAGAAATATGTAACTGTGCTGCTGCTGTGCGTTAAATCTGCAAATCAAAATCTCACGTTTTGAGTCCTAAAGACTGCTGGAAGAGCAGCTACGCGATGACATCATCAAAGAGCGCCAAAGTGACAAGAGAGAGTGAGAGAGATAAGGAACAGCGCTGGGCGAGACGACGATATAATATCCATATCGTGATAAAAAAAATTTTTTAATTATATTACAAATTCTACACTAATACATTTTTATATTCTGGAATTGTAAAAGATTAAAAAAAAAAATGTTCAACTTATGGTAAAAATGTCATTTCATACAAAGTTACTACTACATATTTAAAAATACGACACTACTGTACAATTACGAAGTTAGACATTGTGACGTATATATCGTGTATCGTAATATCTGAAATGTCTTCGAAAATCGTGATATGATGTCTGTGTGATGTATCGCCCCGCCTCTAGATTGACTGATTGATTGATTGATTTAATTATTTATTTCTGTTCATTTATCGCTCGTCTCTTTACCTGTCCGTTCGTTACTGACCGGTTACTTCCGCCTCCGTGTGTGTGTGTGTGTGTGTGTGTATGTGTGTGTGTGTGTGTGTCGTCCTGATCCGGCTCTCGGCGCTAATTACAGCCTCCCACCTCCGTTATACACTTCTGTAATTAGGCTCTTAAAACATGATTAACACGTCTCAATTACGCCAGTCATCATTTGCATAATTTATGAGGCGTTCTAATTGCGAGCGGGTTTTTGGACTCGAAGGCTGAGCGCTCTCAGAAAAAAAAAAGGAAAAAAAGAAAATAAAATAAAATAAGCGCGGAGGGAATCATTACGCCGGCGCCGAGGCGAGTCCGAGTCACGCGCCGTTAGAGACCGTGGGCCGAGCGGCGAGACGGAACTCACAGGATGACGCCGAAGATCACGGTTGCTCGATATATAAGTGGGTTTTTTAACGTATAGAAATATCACGTGTGTGTGTGTGTGTGTGTGTGTGTGAAAAGAGAGAGAAAGGAGAGAGAAAGGAAGAGAAAGAGAAAAAAGAACAAAAAGAGAGAGAGAAAAGAAGAAAGAAAGAAAAAAAACGAAAGAGAGAGAGAGAGAGATTTGCACGTTCATTTGCAGTAAATGTCATAGCAGTCATACAAGCCATTTTCTCTGTGTGAGTGTGTGTGAGTGTGTGTGTGAGCACAGTGTGAAATTACACCCCTGCATTAAACTGAGAGGGAAAGAAGCGAGAGCTCATTCCGACGCCGCTGCTGCTGACTGCGCCGAGCATGTTTCGCATTAACATTCCACTCACACACACACACACTCACACACACTCACACACAGGTTTTTTTTAAACAGGCTGTAACAACTACAAGATTTCCTTCCACTTTAATATACTGCCTTATGTTATAACCCGTGTTATAACATGCTATTACATGTTGTCAAAGTGTTACACAACAGGTGATTAAAAACGCTCACTTCTGATTGGCGCTTGACCCCACCCCCATTCCCACCCACGTACACAAAGCCCCGCCCCCAAAACTTTCGGTTCAGCTAGACTGTCATGACATGAATGAACGCTGAATTGAGTTACGATTCTGTAAACATGCGACGTCTCCTCACAATGATTGGTGAAGAGGTGTTGGGGGCGTGGCTACAAAATGACTGACAAGAGGCCAATCCAAATACAAACAAACATTCCGGGCGGAAGCCAGGTTTCCAAATTGATGGGTTTTTTTTACCAGCTACATATAGGGCTGGGCGATGTAACCGATATAATACCGATATCGTCGTGATGAATGAATTTTTTACGTTTTTAATAAATACAAATTAAACGGTACTGAATAGGTGGCGTTGATTTGACGTAAAAAAAAAAACTTAACCTTCTCTGTCTTTGTTGGCATTAAAGAAAAGCATCATCAAACTATTACTTACTTTTACTTATTACTAACTTTTACTTTTATATACTACTAACTTTTACTTTTATATATTACTAACTTTTACTTTTATATATTACTAACTTTTACTTTTATATACTACTAACTTTTACTTATTAGTAACTTTTACTTAATTACTTTTGTATAATTCCTACATGTTATTTACACTAGTCAGAGATGAAAACTATTGACTATTGCACCTTTAAACTGTTTATGTTTATTATGTTTACAGAGTTTATCCCGTGGAGGATCCCGTTATCCTTTATTGCCTGTAGGAGATGTGTAGGCGTTATTATGAATTTATTACGCTGTTATAAACGGCTCCGGTGTGATAGATTTACACGTCGAGCCAGATCGGTTAAATATTTTGGCGAGTGTGACCTGGAACACGTCGAGCTTTTAGTACGGGCGCTTTCTCCTCTCCGAAAGCGTCCATGAATTATGGGAAGGAAAAAGGAGTCAGGACGAGGACGAGGACGAGGTCCAAGTCACTTTGCTGTTGGTGTTGGAAACGAACTCTGAATGAACTCGGCTCAAAGAAAACAGCCGGCGTACTCACACACACACACACACACACACACACACACACACACACACACACACACAAAAAGGTTTGCAGAAAGATACAACAGAAGAGCGACTGTGTATAAACTCTCACAGGTTTCTGTTTAAAAATCACAAGTGGATAAAAGTTACAATTATTATTAAGTGTTACAAATAAACTTAAAATGACAAACTTAATGTTAAAACCATTATGATTAAGTTTTTGCTAAATAAAAGTTAAGATGATTAAAATTATTATTATTATTATTAAATCAGTACTAAATTAAAGTTACAATTATAAAAAAAATAATAATAATTATTATTATTATTATTATTATTATTATTAAACTAATACTAAATAAAAGTTAAAGGTATCATTAAATGTTACAAATGTTGTTAAAATTCAAACTTAAAATTATAAAAATTATTCTCAAATAAAAATTATTATTATTTAATTACTACTAAATAAACTCTAAAATTATTATTAAATGTTAAAACTATTACTGAATAAAAGTTACAATTATTACTAAATATTTCAAATATAGCTAAAACTAATACAAAGTTAAAATTGTTATTAAATGATTACTAAATAAGTTTAAATTATTATTACATGTTACAAATATAGTTAAAATTAAAACTTAAACTTGTTTACATTATTCTTAAATTAAAATGATTATTGTTATTAAACTATTACTAAATAAAGTTAGATAATTATTAAAATGGTTATTATTAAATTCTTACTAAATAAACATTAAAATTATTATTATAAAAATAAAAATAAAAACTGTATTTTTAAGATTCAGTAAAAAATTATTTAACACAAAATAAGAAGAAAAAGTAAATATATTTTTTAAATGAAATTTATATGAAATTAAAATAAAAAAGTTTCAGTTCCATTCAGTTTGTAATTACTAACAAGAATTCAGGGGTTTTTTTTAAGAATTTGAAAGATAACACAATACACACACGATATTTACCCTGTCTTAATTACAATTAAAATTATTTCTTAATATTAAATTCACAATTTTTTGTCATAATTCTATTTATAACTTTAAAATGAACAGAAAACAGGATTTTGTCCCTTTTAAAACTTTTATATAAATAAATCTTTCAAAAGAATTCAAAATAATAGTGCTTTTATACATTAAATAAATATAAATATTAAATATAAATATAAATCTAACACCACGGTTAAAAAAGTGATCATATTTAATGTTATTTCTAAAACTTTTAATGTTAATTTTACCTGAGCTCACCGTTTTATCGCTCTATATTAATTTACTTCAGTCAGAAATAATGCTCCTGATTAAAATAGGATTAATTACGCAGCTCTAACAAGCTCTAACGAGCGGAATGCAACTCACTCAGAAACGTGAAACAAATCTATAAAATGATCTTTCCTTCAACACCTCCGACTGCGCCGACGGCTAACGCTAGCTACTACACAAACACCAAAGACTGAAGCTATATATACTGGATGTACTGAGTATACTGGGTGTACTGGTTATAGTGGGTGTGCTGGGTGTACTGGGTGTACTGGGTATAGTGGGTGTACTGGGTATACTGGGTGTACTTGTTATAGTGGGTATGCTGGGTGTACTGGGTATAGTGGGTGTGCTGGGTGTACTGGGTGTACTGGGTATAGTGGGTGTGCTGGGTATAGTGGGTGTGCTGGTGTACTGGGTATACTGGGTGTACTTGGTATAGTGGGTGTGCTGGGTGTGCTGGGTGTACTGGGTATACTGGGTATACTGGGTGTACTGGGTATAGTGGGTGTGCTGGGTGTACTGGGTATACTGGGTGTACTTGGTATAGTGGGTGTGCCGGTGTACTGGGTATACTGGGGGTACTGGGTATAGTGGGTGTGCTGGGTGTACTGGGTATACTGGGTGTACTGGGTATAGTGGGTGTGCTGGGTGTACTGGGTATAGTGGGTATACTGGGTGTACTGGGTCTACTGGGTGTACTGAGTATAGTGGGTGTACTGGGTACAGTGGGTGTGCTAGGTGCGCTGGGTGTACTGGGTATAGTGGGTATACTTGTATAGTGGGTATAAAGGGTATAGTGGGTATACTGGGTGTATTTTGTGTAATGGATATACTGGGTGCATTTTGTATAGTGGGTATACTGGGTATAGTGGGTCTAATGAGTATAGTGGGTATACTGGGTATAGGATCGGTGCCATCTCTAGTTTAAATAAATGCAATGTTTCTATAAGTAAATATGTATAAATAAATAAACAGATAGATAAATTAACGGATCTTGTACAGTAGCACTACTTGTATTGTTCTCTGCTTGATATATCGCTTTGCTTGTATTTTCTCATT